>CM055082.1:1625932-1999139 GCA_029204045.2 Tillandsia leiboldiana
CCCAAAGGAAGTGTACATCTTACACCCACCCATCTAAGGGTGGGGGGGTCACTTCACAAATTATGAAGTGACCCCTCACCACACCCCACCCATTGGATGGGTGGGGTGTGCGATGTACACCCCCAAATAGGGTGTACAAGTAGCATTTTTCATCATATAAACCATTCAGAAAATTCAACTTTTTTATTAATTTTTTCGTGTGCGTGTGTGTATATATATATATAGTACTTTTACGTAATACTCCTTTGTGAAAGGGTTTTTTTTTTTTTTTTGATTCACAATCAAAGTCAAAATTTCAAACTAAACATATATATATATATATATATATATATATATATATATATATATATATATATATATATATATATATATATATATATATATATATATATATATATATATATATATATATATATATATATATAGTTGGGCTGGAATGCTATTGATAGCACCAATCCAACTTTGCCACCCATTTTGTAGCCATTGGATCACATTGAGATTCGTGCAAGCCCTTTAATTAAAAAGAAAAATTTTTTACTTTTTACTTTTTTTTTTTTTACTTTTTCTTTTCTTTTTTTTTAATTAAAGAGCCTACACGGATCTCAATGCGATCCAATGGCTACAAAATGGGTGGCAAAGTTGAATTAGTGCTATCAATAGCATTCCAGCCCAACTATATATATATATATATATATGCAAATCTGATTTTATGGTGGTATATATAAATGTAAATAGCTAGTTTTGTAGGTTTATATACATATTTAAAATTAAGGGCCCATGCCATCAACGAAAGAGACATTTTATGAGGAGTCTTATTCAAATATCTTTTTTAATTTTTCCTTGGTCAATTATCAGAGTGTCCAGGGTTTCCTAATCCAGAGGAGACAATGACCATTTGCACCAAATCATGACATAATTCTACAAATTTTTTCTCCCACATATTAATTGCATATTGCCAATGTCATATAATATTATTATACATGTAATGCTCATATACCGGATAAGATTTGCCAAATTCAGTTGATAAATTAGATTTTTAATTTACCATCTGAATTGGATGCCAATATTTAAAGTTATATATACCACCAGTAAGTTCTCACCTTACAAAAGCTTACTCATCACTAAATATATAATAGGGTACTCGTAATATTATACAATTACTAAAAAAAAATTAATATTTAAAGATATTTTTTTTTATATTTAATAATATTTAAAAATATCTTAATATAATATAGCGTTATTTTTGAAAGCGTTGGTTAAGACATTCACAAATGAAAAGTTGTCACGTATATACCGACGTTAGGTCAAGTGTTGGTAAAATATAGTTTAATACTTTAAAATATTAATTTTTTTAAAAATTTTGACTCTTTAAAAAAATAAAATTTTAAAAATAATAATAAAATTTATTATTTAAAAAATTAATTTAATATAATAAAAAATTTATATGACATATTTTTTGAAACACCGATATTTACTATACTCTAAGAACGCTCGGGCAGTTTCTTCATGAGCATCCTAAATTACATTTAAGATCTTTTTTCTTGTGAAATTATACCAGTCATAGATCACTAACATATCTTTGAAATCTCACATGAGATGAAGAGCCAGAAATGGGATATTTATTAGATGAGATTCTTTGACTTTCTTGGACCTGGGAGTAATTCTGGCCAATTGGGAGCTATTCTTCTAAAATAGGGATTTGAATTCTAAACCATTTTCCTAGACAATATTATTAATTAAAGAATTGTTTAAGTCAAAAGAAATCGCCTAAATCGTGTTTCAAAGATCCTTGCGGACTATGTGACATATTTATTTAGTGTTGAACATAGAACTATAAATTAAATATAAATTAAATTGTCCATTTCTAGAAAGTTAAGCTTTAAACGTGTACGTACATGATCGTTTCATTTGAGATTGTAGATTATTGAGAATTCTTTAATTAAGAAAAAAAAGATATATCTTCCGACTTTGAATATTATTGTCATATGATGTGTCTATATTAGTCAAAAATAAAAATAAATTATATATTTTTTATTAGTTAAAAAATATATTTTCTAATTTTAATAATCCTAAACTCTATGTGAGAAACAGAAGTGGTGACATCTAAATCCGAACCAATCCGACTTAGGATATGTGGATGAGATATTCGATTAGAATCCATAGATCATAGATTAATCAAATCCAGATCGCAAGATAACGAGGAATAAATTAAAGTATCTCTAAAACCTTCATTGAAATGGTAAATATTCCTAGAGCATGCATGCAACATCATCATTCATTATGGGCAATTAAGTGGCAACCACACAATGGCAAAAATTAAGGAAGTAATCGATCTTCAAATCGATTTGGATCTATAAAAGGATCATATATATATAATCTTTATTCTCTTCTTCATTTTCTTTTCTAATTTCTTAAATCAGGTATATGTTTACATGGGCGAAGTGAGTAGATATATTTTTGGTGGGGTGAGCATTATGATGCACCCTAACACTTTGTTTTGGTTAGTGGAGATTAGGTCATATCCCACAACGATTACAAACCTATTAAATGATTAATGTGAGAATCGAATTATGGCCTCTTAAAATTTTAGAATGTTTTGGATGACTCTGATATCCTTTTTAGATATTTTTTGAAAAAAAAAAAAAAAATCAACTCTGATATCATGTATTATTCAAAGTAAATCTTTTGAATAATTAATACATATGGAAAAAAATTGTGTTTATTTGATCTGCCACATCAATAATTGAGCATCAAAAATTACTTGGCGGAGCTACCATCTCTATTTTCAATCAATTCTAGTTCGCAAAATAACTAAAGCAACTCTTTGGATAGGCGCCCGTGACCAGGTCCACACAATAATTACTCAATGAATATCACATGCTTTGATATTAGGTGAAGGTATAATTACACATCTAAATAAAACTCTATCTCCTTCTTGGAGTCAACCTTAGGGAGGATCCCAAAGTCTCCAATGGACATTAAAACAACAGAAGAAGAATAGTGCAATCCCGTCACTTTCAAGACCTAAAATCTTATTCTTAGACCTTTGAAATATTCTAAACAAGCACATGTAGTAGTAGTCCATCAATTCATGCATGTGTTTTTGGGCTCTTACCATTCTTAATTGTCTTTTTCTTGCTCTCACAGCTTAGTACTCATTGTTCCCACACAAGTAAGCGGTTTCTGTGGCTCCAAGTGGAGCTGCTGTAGTTGGTTGAAGATTGAATTTGTGTTAGCATTTTCATTAAAATCCCTCTATCAGCTTCAAATGTTTCATCGACCGTTCCTAAAACAAGCGACAAAAAACTTATTAGTAGCTGATATTCTAGGTTCTAATTAAGTTCGAAGAATAATTACTTTACATGTTCAGTTCTCAAAAAAAAAGAAAAAAAAAAAAAAAATCAAATGTTACAGCAAGTAAGAAGCTTTCTCATTTTAGTTTCTCCTCGCATCGAAAAGTCGATATCTTATGACTTTCTATCAGGTAAAGGTATTTATTTGTTTTTCAACCAAAAAAGATATTTCAGAAGTCGAATCAAATCAGTAGACATGTAATTGTAAACACTGATACAATCCCTAGTTTGTTCTTATGTTCATGTGAATTGAATCCTAATTAATGGCCCCATAAAACTCAAAGGAAAAAGGAGGGAAGTGGATAGACTTTGCAAATATCAACAAAGTTTTCATTCCTCCTACTTTTCAACCCAATGACTTTGAGCCCTAACTAACACCAATGGAGCCAGTTTAGGAAAAATTGTTCCCCTAATTACTAAAAGTCTAAATAATGATATTATATATGGCAAGGGATTTTGACTCTTGTGTTTTGACATCATGTGCCGTTGAAAATAATCTATACTTCGTGGATACGCTCCACGCGTCCGCCACCAATAAGGCCAGGAGTTATATAATTAGACATCATCTGTTTGGACTTTGACCAAATGTCATCAACATCATGGCCAAACCTTGCAAAATTGAATTGATAATGTGTGATCCTCTTTTTTCTTTTTTCTTTTTTTCTTTCTCTTCCTCCATTAGTCTTTGACCGTAATTAATAACCTGTTTTGTCCAATTTCAGCTTCTGCTTTAAGCTGCAACTGGTTCTAATAAAATAATTAGTATACAAAAAGGTCATGACCTTCTAATTAATTGTGCTGTAGAGAGAAGGTATTTAAAGATTTTAACAAACAAAAGTTGTTATTATTTTTACTAATTATTTTTAAAAGAATAAACGAAACAGTAGCATACTTTACTACCTCTCTCTCTCTCTCTCTCTCTCAAAAAAAAAAAAAAAAAAAAAAAAAAAAAAAATCCAATTCAAACCCAACCAAAGTCTTATTGGACCATCCAGCATTGGTGGGGATCTAATAAGAAAGGGATATGTTGGCCAGTGAGTGAACACAACACCAGAGGTGGCTAACCGCAGTGTGCACTCTCCCACACTGTTCTCTTTACAAATTCCACTCCACCTTGTCCTAATTTGCACAAGTGCTTTTGGAAATGGAGCACTTCGTTTTGGAGCTTGTGGGGGAAACTAAAGAGAAAAAGGAAGAGTGTAGGATTGTGATGGAGGACCAATTCGGACCATATAAACCCAATACAAGTTTGTAACACATTTGGCGTGTTTTCGGTGGCCAAAATAGTAGTGGTGGGTTCCACTACCTATCTCATTTGACTCTTTCAGTTTTCCCTCCCTTAGAAAATTACTAACTTGTAGATCTCGTCGTCGTCTGACATCACCAATTTTTTGAGCTGATAATGAGCTTCAATACAAGTTTGTAACAGATTGGCGTGCGTTTCCGGTAGCGAAAACAGTAGTGGTGGGTTCGGTTTCCTCCCTATCTCGTCGTGTGGCGGCACCAATTTTTTGGGCTGATAATGGGCTTCGATCGTGTTGGATCGGCCCACAACATGGATTTGCATGCTTGTGTGCGTCTCTCTACCTCTCATGTGATGGCAAAGTACCTAGACGCACTCCGGGCCTTATCCGTCCCTGCCGGGCATTATACCAGCTCGATCGTGTGAGTATGATTATTTTCTTCGGATAAGGAAGTGGAAGCACATTACCAAATGGGCTATGGTAGGATTGCCCCGTGAGGAGAATTGTCATTTGCACGAATCCGGCCCAATATCTTAGGTTGGTTATTATTGGATTGAAACTTTAACATGGACACCCCTGTTCAGCTTATTGGATTCCGGATTCGAATCCAACTCATCCACAGGTCCGAGGCATCTTAACCCGGCTCAAGCCAACCCGTTCCTTTTCCTCTGGCGAACCGAAAATTCGATCATGGTGTTTCCCTCCGAACACAACCTCAAGCATCCCACGCCCAGTCGCGGGAGAGCTGCGGAGCAACGGTGCCTCGCCCTCCTCCTCCGCGTCTCCTCCCTCTCCTCCCTCCTCCAAACCCTAACCTTTCTCCTCAAATCCGGGCTCCAATCCAACCCCCTCGTCCTCACCTCCTTCGCCTCCGCCTCCGCCGCCGCCGTAGCCGGAGGAGGAGGAGGAGGAGGAGACGGAGGCGCCGCCACCTCCGCCGCCGTGTCCCTCGTCCTCTCCTCCCCCGCCCCCCACCTCCTCGACACCTTCCTCTTCAACACCCTCATCCGCTCCCTCCCCCCTCCGCTCGCCCTCCGCTCCTTCTCCCTCCTCCTCCGCCGCCGCCTCCTCCCCAACCGCTTCACCTTCCCCTTCCTCCTCAAGGCGTGCGCCTCCATGCCCCCCGGACCCGGCGCCCAGGCCCACGCCTGCGCCGTCAAGTTCGGCTTCGCCGCCGACTCCTTCGTCGAGAACACCCTCATCCACGCCTACTCCTCCGACCTCGGGTCCGCGCGCAAGGTGTTCGACAGAACCCCGCAGACGAGCCCCGTGACGTGGAGCGCCATGATCGGCGCCTACGTCCGGGGCGGCCGGTCCTGCGACGCGCTCGCCCTCTTCCGCCGCATGCAGGAGCGCGGGGTCCGGCCCGACGATGTGGCCGTGATCACCGTCCTCTCCGCGTGCGCCGACCTCGGCGCGCTCGACCTCGCGCGGTGGCTCCGGCGCTACGTGGAGCGCTGCGGCATCCCCAAGTCGCCGCCGCTGTGCAACGCGCTGATCGACGCCCTGGCCAAGTGCGGCGACGTCGGGGCGGCGCGCGCGGTGTTCGACGAAATGCCGGGCCGCAGCGTGGTGTCGTACACGGCCGTGATCGACGGGCTGGCGATGCAGGGGCGTGGGCGCGAGGCGGTGGGCGTGTTCGAGGGGATGGTGCGGGCGGGCGTGGCCCCGGACGAAGTGGCGTTCATCGGGGTGCTGACGGCGTGCAGCCACAGCGGGCTGGTGGACGAGGGGGTCCGGTGCTTGGAGCTCATGAGGGAGCGGTTCCGCATGGAGCCGAAGATGGAGCACTACGGGTGCGTGGTGGACATGCTGGGCCGGGCCGGGTTGGTGGACCGGGCCGTGGGGTTCGTGCGGGCGATGCCGCTGGAGCCCAACGCGGTGGTGTGGCGGACCCTCGCGGCGGCGTGCCGGGTGCACGGCCGCCCGGACCTCGCCGAGCGGATAAGTCGCCGCCTGATCGCGGACGACCCCGCGCACCACTCGCACTACGTGATGCTGTCCAACGTGTACGCGCTGACGGGGCGGTGGGACGACAAGGGGCGGATCCGCAGCCTGATGGGGAGGAGGGGGGTCAGGAAGGAGCCCGGGTGCAGCGCCGTGGAGATCGACGGCGAGATCTTCGAGTTCACGGCTGGGGAATCGGAATCGGAATTGGAATCGGAGGGCGGTGGGGCGGCTCTGGTGTACGCCATGGTGGAGGAGATGATGAGGGAGGCGAGGAGGGAGGGGTACGAGGCCGTGGAGGCGGAGGTTTTGCTGGACGTGGAGGAAGGGGATGGGGAGGAGGGGGCGCTGCGGTGGCACAGCGAGAAAATCGCGGTGGCGTTCGCGCTGCTGCGGACTCCGCGCGGGGCCGCCGTGCGGGTGGTCAAGAACCTGCGGGTGTGCGCGGACTGCCACCTCGCCATCAAGCTGGTCGCCAAGGCCTACTCTCGGGAGATTCTGCTGAGGGATCGAAGCCGCTTCCACTGTTTTAAAGACGGATTTTGCTCTTGCGGAGATTTTTGGTGATTACAAAAAAAAATTTGATGAAAAAATAGTGTACATAATTTAGAAAACATTCGATTTTATTTTCATGCTTACTTCCCTCTCCTTGCAAACATTTTTCATTCTAAGAAATATAGAAAAACCAATCAGAAAGCCAATCAAGAGAGAAAACCAGCAACCAACCTATGCTAATCTGCAATAAGATAAACAAAAATATCATCCTGAGTCGGCACATTCCTATGAGTACAACTTTTCATTCCGGTAGGCAATTAGAAAATTGAGCCTCTTCAGCCGAATAAAATAAAATAAAATAAAATAAAATAAAATAAACATAAAATCTTGGAAATATATAAGGATTGTTGGTTCAGAAAAATCGCAACTAACGAACTGGCTCTATAAAAATGATTCCAACTATGACGAAGTTAAGTGCTTAGCTCTCTCCCTGGCTGAAGATTAACTATCAGAAGTCAGGTGTGAATTTTCCATATTCCGAGCCCATAACCGACTCGAATCAGAATGAGCTCGAATAACATGTGAGCGATGCTCGTCAGGCGCACTTTTGACCCGGGTATCTCAGACCAGCTGACAGAGATCTCGAGCATCGGGATCCTGAGTTTCTTGCACAAGTACACAAGCTCGACGTCGAAACACCACCTAGCATTAAAAGTAATGTGCCATCAGCATGACTTCACATTTGGCTTCTGCGGAACATGTTATACATCTTTACACTTCACAATCACAAAAAGTAGTAGTTGATGCCATTCAAATACAGGTAAATAACATTTCTGCAATTCAAGATTATCATTTCAAGGAAACAAGGTTCGTCTCAGTATAACAAATTCATTTTCAAAGAGAACAAAGGAATTTACTGGGATGAGAGACATAGCAGATTTTACCTCTTTAATCTGATATTTGTGAACAGCTTCCGAGCAGCAGCCCTTGTGAACATCTTAAAGCCGCACTGTAGGAGGGAACCAAGTTGTATGAGAAGTAAATAGAATATTATGGAGGTTTAGTAATAAGGCTTATAAAAGAGAACATGAACTATTACATCACAATCATCATTAAACATATTTAGCCATCATTTATAATAAACATACCTGTGTGTCTCGAATTCCCCGGCCTGCAGTCAGTAAAACTACCAGATGAAAACCCTTCATTAGGAAATTCCGGTACCATTTCCTCTGAAAAAGGAAATACAAGAAACACATAAGAAAATAATGCCATCAAAAATAAAATAGCATATAATAGAACTACAGGCTATCCTGTTTAGCTCAAGCTTCTATAGAAGTGGTTTCCAGCTAGAGCAGTCTGGAGATGCGCTAAGAACTCTACTCAAATCACCTCAACAAGTTGTTGATGCAGCAGGAGTAGAAACTTCACATTTTGAACTTCGGATGTGGGGCCTAGGAGCTCATTTCATCATCCAAACCAAAGCAAAATCTCTATTTCCCGGGACTATTCTAACAAATTCTAAGAATAAAAAATAAATGATTTTAGGGTTAGAGAAAAAGGAACAAACTGTAGCAAGAGCCTGCTTCTCCAAATGAGCCCGTGAACCAAATGCAGCAATTTCAGTGTCTGAGAGATTTGAATTTGAACTACTAGGAGTAGAAACAACTGAGTTGACTTTGTTAACACTTCTAGCAAATTCATGTATCTACAATAAACAGGTAGATTAAAAACCACGTCAGCTTAATTACAAGAGCCGCCAGAGAATTTCATATTTCAAGTAATTACAAATTTTAAGTTTGGACCAGACCTGAGATTCAAGCTTTTCTAGGTCGGTCACCTTGGTTGCCCCATCAGCATCGAGCATTAGTAGTAGTTCACCACGTGAGTGGAGCATTCCCTGTTTAGACAATGCTTTCACAAAATTGGGAAGCATCAATCAGAATTGAATCCTACACAACTTAATAGTTGAAAGATATAAATATACTACATCAATCTAAAGGAAAAGTGGAAAGGAAAAGGAATGGAAAAAGAAAAGAGACTAACTTTTCTGATAGCTTCTCCTTTTCCATGGTTTCTGCGAAGTAGAAGAACCCTCGCATTATCGATCTTGTACTTCCTCACATAGTCAAATGCTACTTTTGCTGTACGATCAGTACTTCCATCATCGACTATCAACACCTATTTAGAATATAAAATCCAGAAGAGATCCCAACGTTCTTCAAGAAATTGAAAAAGCATACTTCTATGTCATACGGAAAAGTAAGATTTATTAATTCAGCATATACTCAAAACCTAACGCTATCTTGCCTGATCTGGGTCATATAGATACAGAGTCAATGGAGATGCACCCAAAATCAGCCCTACTCACACTCATACTTCCATGCATATTTATATTGCAAACTACCTTACTAAGGACAATATATTATAAATAGCATTCTCAACACTGAAATCAAACAATTAATACTAAACTTTGAAACAGGGTCTTAACCAATTGATTACAAAGATTGCAACTTACCACTCAAAGCATATTTAACCTTTACTATGTAGCATTAGATTTAATAAAAAGCGACCATCAAACTGTGCTTTCCTCTTGCCTAAGGGCGCACTCTGGTAAATGTTGCTTCCGTCCCAACAACAAGGAAAAACAAAAGGAGAACATAAAGTAGTTTTGGTGCAAAACAAGACCAATACACAGGAACAATATATCTTCTTCTTTGTGAAATAGTGCATGTCTGATTGACTTTACATGCAATCATATACAGAGACCAAATCCAACTTGAGTTCAGACATAGATATCAGAGTCATTGCTGTTCAAATGAGTTGAATATACTTCAGTTTCTGAGTTTTCTATGTACCTCATAAGTAAAGGACTTCTCTGTTGCCGAACGTTGTTGTAGATAGCTGCAAAAAGGACGGGAAAATGTTTATAAGTAGCAAACTTCAAGCCCCACATTATCAACCGCCATACCCCCCCCCCCCCCCCCCCCTCTTTTCCCCACTTCACAAATTACTTCTAATATATGTAGATATAAAACATATTTAATGTGCAAAGCTATGACAGAACAAAGGGAGAATACTAACAGCAGTCAACGGCTTAAAGAAAACATGCAGTAGAAAAGTCATCTATCAAACTTACCTCAGTGTTTCATCAAGAGTTCCAGGGAGCCTGTGCTCCTCATTATATGCAGGAATAATCAATGAGATGTACTTTTCAGCAGGATCAAAAACTGAAGGGCAAGGAACCTGGCAAATATAATTTAGATATTACTAGTGCTAAAATAAGCTAAAAAATGGTTTGGAAATTGTTATATCATGTATAAAGCATGATTTCCAAAGCTGCGAGGAGTAAGTGGAGAAATGAAGTCCTGCATTATACTTGCTAGTTGCTATTATGTACGTGTGATTAAATCAGAAGTACATCAAGACTCGGTATCAAGTAAGCAGCATGAGAAAGAGAAAGATAAAGTTCTTGTTCTGTTGTAAAAATATTCGACCAAGTATGCACAGAAATCTACTATAATTAGAACACATAAGAATTAGTTATGCTTCTGGACAAATGAAAAGAAGGGAAGATGTCATTCAACTGCTATATTCATACTCTGTCATTTGAGTAAGATTTTTTTTTTTTCCCCTCGACATTTTAAGTAGATTCCAGAGCACAAATCATTGCCATTTTAGTTTCTTCTTGTTTCATATCCCCTTAACATAAAATGAAGAAAAGCATAGGCGACACATAGTGCACAAAGCTCTTGCTGTGCAAGATCCATGGATTTAAAGGTTTACATAAATTTGTTTTGAATATCCAAGAGATTATTTCCATAACATGAATCCGCCAAAAAACATGGACCTACCATTGAACATTACAAATTTAACTTTTACACCAAGTGACACTGTTATGAGTATTTACTACAAGATGAAATCCTCCCAAGAAGCAGGAGAACTACAATCCATTCTCTTAGTAACACTTCTCATACAGCACTTCATCACGCATGACTACACCCTACAACAAAGCCAAACAGGCTCATAAACGAACATACATTTTTAGTCGCTTTCAAGCAACGATTCATTAATCGGAAAAAAAAGAAAGACACTATTCGTTCAATCATTTTATCTCTTCTGACCTAAATTTCCAAGTAATTCATCTAGTTTCAAATTTTGCATCACATATAATACTCGCCACTCCTCGTAATCAAAGCATGAGCAAACCAACCGATTCCATCAAACGTTTCAAGATAAAATTTTACAAATTTCCAAAAGAAACACGCATCGATGACACTCTCACCTTCTTCAACGAGTTGGGATCCTCGAAGAACGCATCCGAAACAGCGCCTCTCTCCAACCTGAATCAAAATCCGAAACAAATCATACCTAATTCGATTCCGATCCTCCAGAAAGAGATAAAATCCGATCGAGACCTCGCGATCGGGATGTGAAATGATAGAGGGGGGAACTTACGAGTGCTTGCACCCAATCTTCCTCACGTACTCGAGCAAGAAAGCGGCGACGCCGAGCACCACGACCACAACCTGCGAATGGGAAGAGAACAAATAAGGAATGAGCAGCGAGAGAGATGGGGATTAGGGTTTAGGGGAGAGGGGGGAGGGGACGAACGAGAGAGGAGATGAGGAGGGAGAGGGAGAAGGGGAGGAGGAGGTGGTGGTGGTGATGATGAGGAGGCGCGGGCGAGGCCATCGTCGTCGTCGTCGTCGCCGCCGCACCGATGAGCCCAACTTTTACTTGGTCTACGGACGAGTCATCGACGGTACTACGTACTACTACGGTTCGGGCTTGCTTAGCCCTACTAAACAAATCAAGCCCGGCCCCTTTTAGCCGTTTTCTTTATTTTTTAAAAAATAAATATAATCGGCTCAATTATATAATTTAAAAAATTCTGATAAAATTCATAATCATAAGATCTTTGCAAAATGGTGAAGAAAAGAATTTGTAGATTTTTTATATCTACTGTTAAAATTTAATCAAGAACAGAGAATTAGTGTACGAGATATAAGCATACATCCAATGCATGTAACAATTTCTCATTCTTTAGACTCGGTCGTGTCTAAAATTTTGAGACCCAAGAAAATCAAGCAGAATCCATCAGTTTTATTTCTTTGCTTGATCGAGTTCAGCTAAAAAAAGAAACACAACTCGACCTGAATTCAAATGATACACTAGATGGAAATTGAGAATTTCTATATTTGATTCTCCTGGTACCTTACCTCCTCTCTCATAAAATTAAGTTTGAAAACGGTTTACCAGAGTCTCTACGAATACAACTACTGTTGTAATTAACAGCAAACTGAACTTTTCAAGAGTAATTCATCTGAAACAAATAATTCTACATACGCAAACATGATTCAATTTCTGAATTAAGAGGAAAACAAGAATCCAAGCAGAACAGTTACAAGAACAGCTAAAGCAAAAGTATACACTTACTCCTACTGTCCTAATCAGTATTCAGTTGTCCTGCAACTACCAAGAAAATCCTGAAGCCAAAAAAAAAAAAAACACTCCAAAGAAGAACCAAGAACTAGTACGCATTTTCATTCACAGGCCCAGGCATTGTACCCAAAAATCAAAGAAAAAGAAAACAAGGGGTTCAATGCACCGCACAAGTTTATCCAAGGGCCCAGTTATTCTCTTCTTGAAACTGTTCTTCCTCCTCAGGGGTAAAATCGCTCTCAATATTAAAGAGCGTTCGAATCTCTTCGACGCTCCTTCCCTCTAGGATGCTCGCAATCTTCTTGCAACATGAAGCCAACAAGTCCTCAATCGCCATATAATTCGCCGCCTGCAAATTACACAAAATTAGAATAATCGATCACTTACAGTAAATTTAGTTTGTGTCAAATTTACGAAATGAGAAATACAGTTAAAAATGAATCCTCCATCAGGAGATCTCAAGAAGCAATTAATGTTAAGCTTTGAACCATAAAGTAATTAAAAGGGAAAACAAAATCTCACGGCCGACAAATCGCAGAGTGTCTCCATAGGGAGATTTAGGAAGCTCTCGTCCCAGTGCTCGAGATCCATCTTCGCGGCTTTCAGGTCGGTTTCTGTTAGATTACCGTTGGCGGCCTCGAATTCGGCGTGCTTCGTGCAGTGTTCGAAGGCCTTTGCGAGGATATCACCGGTGACAATTGCGGCCGTGACGGTGGTGGGGCACTCGTCTTTGTAGAGATCCAAGATTTGCTTTATCATCATCGACCGGATTGCCACCGCCACCGGCACCTCCACTACTCGGCCGTCGCTGCTCTGAACCCCAATCAGCCTCTCCATTCCTTCTTTTTCTTTCCCTCTCTCTCTCTCTCTCTCTCTCTCTCTCTCTCTCTCTTCGTTCGTTATCCTTGTGTATGTAATCTTGTACGCTCACGCTGTTGTATTTAACTATTCATAAGCATGCCTCGTTAGATTAGGATTGAAAAAATATTAGAATTAAAAATCCAATTAGATTGGCGGTTGCTACTAACGAATAAAACCGTTACTGTTATCAACTAGAATAAAAAATGTTCATGGAAAAAATAAAATTGAAGTTTAGATATTAACTGAACGAACGGCCACGATTGCATGGGTGTGCAAATGCTCTGTCAAGATAATCTAAATATAATATTAAACGAAACGATAACATATTATTATTTTAAAAAAAAATACATTAATGTTTTAAATTACAATTTTGGAATTAAATTCTAATTTTAAAATATTAACTGTGATGTATGTGATGTTCCATGCATCAAAAATCGGAAAAAATTATAAACAAGGTTATTTATCCATCCAAAAAAAATATATATATGATATATATTTTATTCATTCAAAAATAAAATATTTTTTACTAATTATTTCGAAAAGAGCAATAAAATTTATCTCCAAATAAATAAATAGATATAAAATATACAGACTTTTTTAAGATGGTAGGAGAAGCATCTTTCAAAAACTATATCGAGCATTATTATTAAATATGATATGATAAACGACTTACTAGATAAGGTGAAGAGCATGTAATGGTAGTTGGTCAAATCGGTCAACCGTCGTCCTTCGGTCAACCTCAGAATAAGGAGCGAATACGTACCATTTTTATCCTCGTTTCTATTCATAGGGGTGAATAAAATTAGAGTGCGCTAATAATCGTGCGGGAATAAATGGAAATGGGTAGCTATTCTCACCTCGTCGTCGTTGCCCTCCTCCTCCAATGGCGACCAAAACCCTAGCTCTCCTCGTCCTCCTTGTCGTTGTCGTCTCGGATGCGCCGGCGCAGGGGAAGGCCCTCTCGATCGGCGTCAACTACGGCACCCTCGGCGACAACCTCCCCCCTCCGGCGCAGGTCGCGGCGTTCCTCCGCGACCGAACCATAATCGACCGCGTCAAGCTCTTCGACTCCAACCCCGACCTCGTCCGCGCATTCGCCCACACCGGGATCTCCGTCACCATCACCGTCCCCAATGGCCTCATCCCCTCCCTCGCTGATCGCCGGGGCGGGGCCGGAGCCGCCGCCGCCGCCGAGTGGGTCGCGGCCAACGTCGCCCCCTTCTACCCCGCGACAAACATCACCCTCGTCTCCGTGGGCAACGAGATCCTGGCCACGGGCGACCGCGGCCTCGTCACTGGCCTCGTCCCCGCCATGCGCCGCCTCTCCGCAGCCCTCTCCGCCGCGGGCCTCGGCCGCGTCCGCGTCTCCACCCCGCACTACCTCGGCATCCTCTCGGTCTCCTCCCCCCCCTCCGCCGCGCGCTTCCGCCGCGGCTACGAGCGCCGCGTCTTCGCCCCGATGCTCCAGCTCCTCCGCGAGACCCACTCCCCCTTCATCATCAACCCCTACCCCTACTTCGGCTACAATCCGGAAACCCTAGATTACGCCCTCTTCAAGCCCAACCACGGGATGCGCGATCCCTTCACGGGGATCACCTACACCAACATGTTCGACGCTCAACTGGACGCGGTGTACTCGGCGATGAAACGGCTCGGGTACGGCGACGTGGCGATCGCGGTGGGGGAGACGGGGTGGCCCAGCGCCGCGGAGCCGGGCCAGACCGGGGTCAGCGCCGCGGAGGCGGCGGCGTACAACCGCAACTTGATTCGCAAGGTGAACTCGGCGACGGGTACGCCCCTCATGCCGAATCGCACCTTCGAGGCCTACCTGTTCGCCCTCTTTAACGAGAACCTCAAGCCCGGGCCCATAGCGGAGCGGAATTTCGGGTTGTTTCGGCCCGATTTCACGCCCGTTTACGATATCGGGATTTTAAAAAATAACCCGGTAAGTAATAATTTTAAAAAACTGGAAACTGATAGCAGTAGCAGTAGCAGTAGCAGTCGCAGTAGTGCAAGTAATAATAATAAAAAAGCAATCGTCATATTTGATGTGTGGTGCAGTCTGGTAGGAAGGTGAGGAGGGGGAGAAGGAGGTGGTGCGTGGCGAAGGACGGGGCGAGCGAGGCGGCGCTGCAGGCGAACATAAACTACGCGTGCAGCAACAGGTTGGTGGACTGCCGGCCGATTCAGGATGGCGGGGCGTGCTTCCTCCCCAACACCTTGCAGGCTCACGCCTCCTACGCCATG
Source organism: Tillandsia leiboldiana (assembly GCA_029204045.2). Classification (NCBI taxonomy): domain Eukaryota; kingdom Viridiplantae; phylum Streptophyta; class Magnoliopsida; order Poales; family Bromeliaceae; genus Tillandsia; species Tillandsia leiboldiana. The sequence goes on from CM055082.1 coordinate 1,641,525, forward strand.
AATGCCTTCTTCCGGGCCAGCGGCCACCGCAGTTTTAACTGCGACTTTGCTGGGACCGGCCTCATTACCGCCGCCAACCCCAGTATGTCGCTTCTCTTCTCCGTATCTAAATTTAAATTCGAAAATAAAAGTTACATATTTCTTTCAATCGATCGATTTATTATTATTATTATTATTATTATTATTATTATTATTGACTGATTATAATAAAACTTATCTTGAAATTACAGGTTATGAAAATTGCCAGTTCAGATAGCGAGGAGTAATGTAATGTGGACATCACGTTGCACTCAAAATTAAGGTTAACGGGTCAACTCCCTTAATGTCGCTGCTAGCCGGTGTGATTCAACTTATTCATCAGATTTTATTAGATACTCAAAGTAACACGCACGAATTCGATATCTGGTTTATCAACTGCACTTGAATGACTTCACGAAGAAACTCAGTTCACCATGGTCCATCTCAAATTTGGGTACATTCTTGGAGTGTGTAACTTAACTTTGTTTTGTTTATCTATTGAGCTGCCCTGTTTTTTGTGGGCATGAAATGTAGCTTATTATTATCAAAGCAAATGAAATCTTTACTTTTTTATTCTTCTTTTTTTAGGTTGTACGGAATTTATCTTTGATTACTTTCGTGGTTACTAAAAACATATTAGCATATCAGTATATCACACTTGTAATACAATTATTTATTTAATTTTCAAATAATTAAATTTATTGGCCGATAAAAACTGAATTAGCAGATGAGGATACAGTACTGATACATGTAAATTCCATCAAGCACAAATACAATTTTTCAAAATTGAAAATAGATCAAATTTAACAATAACAGATATATATAGAATAGAATGAATAAAAAAAAAAGGTGGACATAATTACATTCACTTATAAAATTATTCTATATATGAAATCATACCCCTCTGCTTCGACCCCACGAGGCCACGATCGAAGCAATGCCTCACAACCCCTTCTTCAACCTCGTCGCCCTCCTCGTCAAAACCCTACCCCACCCAAACCCTAACCTCATCTCCCGCCTCCTCCTCCCCTTCCGTTGCCCCCCTGTCGCCGCGTTCAACTCCCTCCTCCGCGGCCTCCTCCGCTGCGGCCGCTTCCCACAAGCACTCGCCCTCTTCTCCGCGGCCCTCGAAGCCGAACCCTCCCCTCTCGACTGCTTCAGCTTCTCCTCCATGATCCACGGCTTCTGCTTCTCGGGTCAGCTCCGCGGCGCGCTCGATCTCCTAATCCTGTTCGAGAGCCGCGGCGGCCCCCCCAATGTGGTCATGCACACGACTTTGATCGACGGGTGCTGTAAAAATGGCGACTTGGAAGAAGCCGAGAGGTTGTTTAAGCGAATCGGGGAGGTCGGTTTGGTTCCAAATGAGCTCACCTTCACTGTGATGATCAATGGGTACTTCCGACACGGCTTGCAGAGACATGGGTTCGATCTCTACAACGACATGAGGGGTAAAGGGGTTTTACCCAATCTCTACACTTACAATTCATTGATAGCTGAGTGTTGCAGATGTAGAGATTTAGATCACGCATTTAACTTGTTCGATGAAATGCGTGAGAGCGGAGTTTTGCATAATGTAGTAACTTATAACACTTTAATTGGTGGTCTATCTAGAGAAAAGAGAACGGCGGATGCTCGCAAGTTGTTCGATAAAATGACAAAGGCGGGAATAAGGCCAAATTTGATTACATTCAATCTTCTTATTGATGGGTACGGCAAAGAAGGGAAGATGTCGAAAGCTATGTCTACAGTTGATTACATGAAGGTAAGTGGGTTTTTGCCTAATATTGTTACTTATAATATGATCATTAATGGGTTTGCTCAAGCTGGAAATTTAATAGGTACTGCTAATATCTATAGAGAAATGAAGGAAAGGGGTTTATCTCCTACTAAAGTAACATATACCATTCTTATCGACGCTTTTGCCCGAGGGAACGATATGAAAAGAGCATTTGATATGTATTATGCAATGGAGAGGGCTGGTTTAGAGGTGGATGTGTACACCTACGGCGTGCTAATCCGAGGATTGTGCGAAGAAGGCAATATGAAGGATGCATGGAAATTATTCGAGTCAATGAGTGAGAAGAAACAGAAGCCCAGCAATGTGATTTATGATACGATGATTTATGGGTATTGCAGAGAAGGTAGCTCGTACAGGGCTTTGAGGTTGGTCAAGGAGATGAGAGATACTGGTTTGGTTCCTAATGTTGCTAGCTATGGTTTATCTGTTCGTCTTCTTGTTAAGGATGGGAAGTTGCGGGAGGCTGAAGCTCTTCTAAATGACATGGTATTGTTCGGTCTACCGGTTAGCGATTCGATCTGCAGAGCACTATATGAAGCCAAAATGAGGAGCCAAAGTAATTCATAGGGCTGCTTATGAAAAGATCGAGATGCTGGTTATTGAGTTTCCTGACCCAGTCAATTGCTGCCCTGTTAGACCCGGCCCACAATTAAGGAGCAGGAGCCCTTACATTTGTATCTATTGGAAAGTGAGAAAAGGAGTCCTCTTCCTTAATGGTTGATGACAAGGTTTGTGATCAAATTGTCCTCAAGCCACAGAGAGAGATAACTAAGGCAATTTTTTTGATTCGTCATGGTTGAAGCAAGACATTCGACTAAATATTTTCACCATGGCTTATGTGTTTGTTGATCCCTATTGTATTTAATCCTGAGTTTCCAACATGAGAGTGATAGAGATGCGGAGTTTATTGGAGTTTAGAATGCGGAAGAGCAAAAGAGGACGGACCTGTCATGTACTTATTAAAATGAAATTCTGGTTGCAGTGGTGACCGAAGAAATTTAAGCTGCCGAGTTTCCTAACAAGGGAAAAGTTTGCAAGAGTACACGCCATGGTAATTGATGAGTCTCGTGCTTCGGATGTTAGAATCAACTGCAGAGCCTAGATAAATATCAATCATGCTTTTCCCATGATTGGTTATTTGGTATCATATAATGACAAATTGTTTTCCTTGTTAGATCTTTCCGAAAGCTTATAAACTTTGGATGTAGAGAAGCAAATTCGAAGTTCTAAAGAATTGGAGTCTCAGTGCTGATGATAAAGAAGAGGAAGCAACTGCAGTTGTGCTTACATCTTGTTTTGTTGCTGCGACATTGGTTATTATTTGTACAAATATCTGGCCTTATTCAAGGTTGGCCAGTTCCTCATTTTTCTCAGGGACAATAAAGAACATATTATGGAATTTATTTGTGTTTCCGAAGAACAGTATTATATTAAGAGTCAGAATGTGGACATATATATTGTTTGAATATTGGCAATGATATTCTACTCAGTTACTGTAGATATCATCTCAACGAGTAGTAGAGCTTATATATTTAAAAAAATACAAGCTCATACGTGCTTGTGAATTTTTCATCATTAGATTTGTTTTGGAATTTATACAATTATATTTTTTTTCTCTCTCTTTTTAAATACTTTTACAATAACACGGATCTCAATACAAATTCAATGATGAAAAATTCACAAGTATGAACGAGTTTGTACTTTTGAAAGTATATAAGCTCTACAACATCTTAATTGGCCTGACTTTTAGAACAACGTTACTGTAGATATCATCTCCCTTAGAATTTGCTTTGGTGAGAAGTTGGAACTTGCATTTGGGCTCTTCTAAGTGTAAGTTCATGTTCATACTGCAGGGAAATGTTAACTGGAAAGTTGATTGGATTTTTTGTTTTCTCCAAAAGCTGCGCTCAAATAACAATCCTCCATATTTAAGCACTTTTTATACAAGTTGGACAGTGGTGGCTTTGGTGTATGTCAGGGGTGGCAATCCAGCTTGCTGTTCGCGAGCCAGTTCGTGTTCGGCTCGAAATGAGCTCGAGATCGAATCGCTCGTTTAGTAAACGAGCCGAACACGAGCTAAATTTTTCGAATCGCTCGTTTAGTAAACGAGCCGAACACGAGCTGGGTCAGTTCGCTCGTGTTCGGCTCGAATATATATATATATATATATATATATATATATATATATATATATATATATATATATATATATATATATATATATATATATATATATATATATATTACTATTTAGATTTTAAGCTATTAATTTTTTATAAATTTTTTTTTTTTTTTTTTTTTTAGTTTTATATATAATAATAGAAATGAAAATTAAACTTGTTGTTCGCGAGCCAGCTCGTGTTCGGCGTGTTCGGCTCGTTAATAAACGAGCCAAACACGAGTCGAATTTTTCAGCTCGATATTTAAACGAGCCAGCTCGTGTTCGGCTCGTTTATTAAACGAGCCGAACACGAGCCGACCCCAACTCGCTCGTCTTCGACTCGTTGACACCCATAGTGTATGTCATGCACCTCAGTTAATAATATTTTGATAATAAATATTTTAAAAATCAAAATATGATCCAATTGATATACAAAAAATCATAAATTTCTTAACCATTATACCTAACTGTGGGGAGAGACACTGTTTCATTCTATAAAAATTATTATTATTATTATTATTATTATTTTAATAAAATCTCGATTAACTGGGTGGGTACCGAGCATCTCGCGAGCTTTTTAACCACGTGTCACTTAAATCTGCGAATCCGACCCTAGATTCGGATCCAACGGATCACGTGGGCGCTCGAATAATCAACGGTTCTTAACGGGCCATTGACATCCGTGGACCGGAGGGGGCGAAGAGTGCTGTTTGAAGTTCAAACTTAGTCCGCCCAATTGTAACGCGCCACGTCAGCAAACCGTTACCCTCCCTTTCGCGATCGAGCCCTAACGTCACCGTTTATGCGCCGTCACTCGTCCGTTTCGTTCACGTTGCTTTCCCCGTACTGTCCCGGTTTGGTGACTTGGTCCCTTAAATTTTGACTTGATCTATAAAATTTCAAACAAATTTCACTTTATTTAAATTTGTTTTTTTAAATGTTGTCCTTATTTCAGTGCATTCAAAACAGGGTTAAAAACTTAAAATAGGACTAAAGTGCGGCATATAGTGACTAAAGTTAAGAGAGTGAATGCGAAGTCAAAATTTTAGGAAACAAATAGAAATATGTTGATAGTACAGGGCCTATTTTGCATTTTGCCCACTACGATATAATCTCGCTTCAACGGCGAGGTTTTTCGAAGAGAGAGAGGAGGGGCTTCTCGAGTCGTTAGAGCGAGAGAGAGATACGGATTCGAGGGTTTCGTTTTCGCCACCTCGATCTCTTCCTTTTGGATCGGTAAGCGTTCTCAATTCCCTTTTCTTGCTTTCGTCTTCGATTCTGAGTATTTAGTCTCTAAATTGGGATTCTGAAGTTTGGAGGTTGGTTTCAATCGGAACTCAAGCGCTTTTTTCTTGTGGATTTTGGTGAATTTAGGGTTTATACGGAGGTAATAGATGGAGGAGAATAGGAACTCTGAGGCTCCGTTGAGCTCCTTGGCGTCGGAGGAGAATTGTGGGGATCCGACGATGACCCCCCCTGTTTCTAGCCCGGTGAAATCATCTCGTTCCAACAAGTAATGCTCAATTTGCTTAATTTTATCTGGTTTTGAACTCTAATTTTGCTTGATATTGAGTGATCCTTCGTAGATTCTGTAATGGATTTGTTCAAGCTGCTTAGTGTAGTTCCTGTTTGATTGCAAAGTTGCAGTTTTTACCTCGATGCTGCTTTTGAGTATTATCAGGTTTTGTTGCCGAAAGGTGTTGATTTGATAGCTGTAAGAGCTTTCAATTAAAAATCCTCTCAACAGTTTCATTATGGAGAAGCAGAATCTCTATTCTGCTTCTACAAGCTTATTAAAGCTTTGGGACTGGTTCGCTTGGGCCTTTTGAACTTGTCTACTCTAAAAGTTGTGGGCAATATTTTAATGCAAAGCAGTTAGTGCTACTTCTTAAGCAACAATTTTGCAAAGGCTCCATCCAGGGAGGCCCTTAGACAATTTCATTGCCGAAGACATGGCTTCTGCTTCCCAAGTAGAAAGCTAAATCCGCACCAAACAGGCACGAAGAGTTTCTTTCCTTGGTTTAGTATTAGAAATTGATTATGGGAAGAATGAACTGCCTTTCATGTTTAAATTAATACTATGATCGTAGTCACTTCTATGCATACGAGAAACTAAATTAATGCGTATAACCTCAAGTATGAAAATCTATTTGTATTTTCTTTCTTCCTTCTATGCTCATATTCGTTTGAATAAACTCTTGTTGACATTTTGAAATCCTTGGGGAGTAAGCATTGTTTCGCTGTATGTGATTTTGGTCCATTGAACTTACATACAAGTCTTTTGCAATATCTTTATATTATAATATCTACTGTAGAAGAAGGACAGTGGAAGCTTGAAAGAGTCAGCATTTTGTGTTTTATTTTTAGTAATTTAAACTCGTCTGTTGTTGATTTCTTGTAAGCGATGAACTAATTATGATAATCTAAACTTCAATACTGATAAATTTATTTTCTTTCTCGTCCTGTTTGTTATTACCAATACATTGGCATTGCCTTTAGTTTGGTGCAAATCACTGCAATTAGGCACTATATGCACTCTCTATACATTTTTGTTCTCTTTTCCTCCTTAATGCTGATCTTATATTACTTTTATTTTAGGAGGATAACTGGCCCGATAAGGCGAGCTAAGGGTGGTTGGACCCCGGAAGAGGTTAGCATTTCATTTTTAATCTATATTCCTTTTAAGATTACCGATTTATTCATAAATAGTTGCTTGTGCACACAGATAGTTGCACAAATGTTTACACGTTTACCTCGTGAAAGCCACTCTTTATTGAGTAACATAGGATAGAACTTGGTCTGGGCTTGAACCGGCCCATTTCCACCCTTACCCATCCTAGTGCTTCCAAGTTTGAGACCTTTTACTCGAGTCCTGTCTCAACTATAGTATCCTTTGTATTCCTACTATGTTATTGCTCTCTTGTTTTTGTCAGCTTTGTAAAACAGTGATCAGTTGAGCTTGCTAACTTCTAAAACATGCCACAGGACGAGAAATTGATCAAAGCAGTCAAACTTAACAAGGGAAAATGCTGGAAGAAAATAGGTATTTTTCTTTCCTTTATATTATGCTCTCGCACCTATTGAAACCAACCTGGTCATAATTAGTGCCCAATTAGCCCAGCTTCTAGAGAACCCTGTCTACTCTGAAAAGCAGCAGCTGAAGATAAAAAAGGTCAAGGGCTTTTTCTGCAGTTTGAAGCTCAAATGAGCTTCTATGCTTTAAATCAGAAGCTCGAGTTTGTAGCTTCTGCTTCTACCACGGGAGGAAAGACATTGAGGGTGATTAATGAGGAAAAGAAGAGCTATGGAGAAGATGTCAAGGGAGATATTAATGAAATGGCTATTAGAGCTTCTTTGAACAGTTATAGTTGAATAGTATTTCTACAGAAGCTCCAGCCCGTTAAAATGGCGCTTAGATTTGATTTTCCTATTTTCTAGCATACCTTTTTTTATAGTAAGAGGCATATAATGGGAAGCATGGTTATCATTTCGCAGTGGCTAATATAGTTGTGCTTTAATCATGGGCTTGTGTCTTTTCATGTTCATGGCTAAATAAGGGGACATAAGGATATTCCATAGCAAGGAATGTTTCTTTTTTTTTTTTTAAGAAAAAAGATCAAAGTGGATTATCAGGGTGAACTTGACCTTTATAAGATATTTTGGATTATGGATAGTGAAGGGCAACAATGTTTAATCTTGAAAAAGAACAAAGTGTTTAATAGGAATTAGAAACTCGGAGAGCTTTATCTATGAATCAATCTTTTTTTTTTGGGGCTTTGAAAAAACCTATGCATCAATCTGCAAAAAATTGTTTAATGTCTCTATACTAGTATTGTGAATTGAGGTTATCTTGTTTATTTGTTCTTCTTTAGCCGAAGGTTTTCCTGGCAGAACAGATGTGCAATGTCTGCACAGATTTACAAAGGTTCTTAATCCTCTTCTTGTTAAAGGTTTCTGGACTCGTGAGGTTTGTAGCTTAAGTTCACCTCTAGAATAAATAATTCTAAAAAGATCTAGGCTTTTAGTACGTTATTAATTTTAATATATTAGCAAAACTTATACTCCTTCATTTTTCTATATTACAGGAAGATAACAAGTTAATTCATCTTGTAAAGAAGCATGGGCAATCAAAATGGTCTCTAATTGCAAATTTTCTCCCTGGTCGCATTGGAAAACAATGCCGAGAGAGGTAACCAATTGAATTTTCTACTAGATAAAGTGTTCTTGTCAGTTAGTTTTATGAAGAGATAGTTATGTATGCACCTCTGCTAAGTTATCTATTAACATATATGTCCTGCAAAGTTGGAAATTTTGATTAGCTCTCTTTGTGAATTTAATTTCATACATATGTACTTTTCAACTTGGAAAAATGCCGCTCTTGTAAAGAAGCATGGGCAATCAAAATGGTCTCTAATTGCAAATTTTCTCCCTGGTCGCATTGGAAAACAATGCCGAGAGAGGTAACCAATTGAATTTTCTACTAGATAAAGTGTTCTTGTCAGTTAGTTTTATGAAGAGATAGTTATGTATGCACCTCTGCTAAGTTATCTATTAACATATATGTCCTGCAAAGTTGGAAATTTTGATTACCTCTCTTTGTGAATTTAATTTCATACGTATGTACTTTTCAACTTGGAAAAATGCCGCTCTTTAAATACCTCTTTTAGGAGAAACCCAACTTCTCCCCATGAATGACCCTCCAACAAACCAACTTCTCCCATGAATGACTCTCCAACTCAATATAAGGGTATTTATGTAAGAATTGCAGTTTTAACGGGGCATATAAAAATTCAGATTTTGAAACAGTTCGTATGTAACTTATTAGTTTTTATGTTATTGGTTTATCTAAGAATATTCATTTTTATTTTTTTTCCTAGTTTTCAGTCTTAAAGTTATATTGACCTTTTATTTCAATGGTATAGATTACTTTGCATTTAAGTAGTTTCTAGGAATAAAAATAGTGGATAATTCAAATAGAGAGGAATTTTATTGTTATGCTGACTCTTTGTTTTATTTAAATAATAAATACAACTCTAGGGATCACATGTTTAGACTCTAAACTGTCTGAGAAGTTTGATTTCCTTTCCATCATAATTTGTTGCATCCTTTGTATTAAGTTTTTGGTTTTTGTCATTCTTAGAGATGTTTGGCGCACAGCTGAAACTTTTATAGAAGTGGTGTTAAGCCAAGCTTTTTAAAAAAGTATTGACAACTTTTTCTTTGATATACTCCACAAGCTTCCTTATTATTGAAGCTAGAAGCTTCAAATTGGAGCTTGTGCTTTGGGGCTCATAGGCTCATTTCGGTTACCCACCACGGCAAAAGCTCTAGGTCTTTTTATTTCTCAAACACTTACCTGCTGCTTTTCAGAGTAGAGAAGCAGTTGCAGATACCAGGTCAAATGAGTACTTGCAGTGTTGAAATTAGCTCATTAATATTTTTTTGCTTTTTATTTTTTCCAGGTGGCATAATCATCTGAACCCTGAAATTAAGAAAGGCGCTTGGACTGAAGAGGAAGAAATCAAACTCATGAGTGCTCATCGTGTGCATGGAAATAAATGGGCGGAAATAGCAAAGTTGCTCCCTGGAAGGTACTAATGCTCATTAAGAATATCCTTTTTGTGTTAGTTCCCCATCATTCATGATACTGGACTCCATTTTTTCAACACTCGCCATCTTTTTACAACAATTACTTTCTTTTTCATCTTTGTTGGTCTATATTGCAATATTAATGCTAATTCATTTTGTTTTCTTAATCATGAATAGGACTGATAACTCGATAAAAAACCACTGGAATTGTTCTATGAAGAAAAAGTTCGATTTTTACATGGCGAATGGCAAACTTTCACCCTCTCCAAAGTTTGAATGCCATGAATCTTCTCAAACCAAAGCAAAATTAACTAGTCAAGAAAGGTATTACTTCTTGGGTATAGGTTCAGAAAAAAGTACTAATGCTAGCTTGCTGGTAGACTCGCACAAATTGGAAAACCACATGGACTTAGAATACCCAGCAGGTGTACCAGTAAGAAATGGTGATTCTGCTGTTGATTACAGAACACAGACGGCTTGGCCATGCAAACTAGAAAACCAGAACCACCAAATTGGAAAACAAGAAGGATTGTCCTCGAGTGTACAGATTTTTCACCTAGGATCTTCAATTGGTTTATCACTAAGAAGTGATGATTCTGATGTTAGTGACAAAAAACAGAGCGAGGAAATTGGCCCTACATTTAGAAAGTCTGACTTGGGAGAAAATTTGGGGGGAATTCACAAAATGGGTGAGACTGATCAACCCAAGAAAAGAGCTCGATCAATATTAAACAATGAAGATTCTCCTATCTTCGGCTCTATTTGCTATGAGCATCCTCAATCAGAAGATCTCGGTCATTCTTTATTAAGAACTCCCTCTTCTGTGGGTGGGAAAAGTTCAAGCGTGCCAAGTTATCAGAGTGTACTCAAAAGGGCAGCTGAACACTTTTTAAATTTGGATGCTCCCTCTATTTTAAGAAGCAGGAAGAGGGAAACACAAACTCCTCTTCCTCCTCTTGATGCGTCTTCTACTTCGATGAAAAGTAAAGCTCAAGATATTGAGGAGTTACACAAATCAACAATATCCACATTATCCATGAGTTGTTGTCGTGATAGTGGAGCCGTATCTGATGATGGAAATAGTTATGGTCCGTCTCCTCCCTATCAACTAAGATCAAAAAGAGCTGCAGTCCGCAAATCTTTGGAGAAGAAGCTTGATTTTTCATTGAAGGATGAAGATTTCGATACCAACTTTACTGACGCATAATTTGGCTGCAAGTTTAACAACCAACGTTGGCATGAGTTTGACCCAATTCAGAATCCCAAGGTATATTCTGGAAACTTTTCAAGTTATTGATTGATTGCACGTTGCTGGTTAACATTTTTATCCCATTGTCAACATTTTAGTTCATTGGATAATCTACTCTGCTGGCAAATCCTTATTTGTGTTGGTATTCACTGGAATTCTAATCAAAGTTAAATATTTGTTTAGAAATTTATTCACAGTATAAATATTTTCAGTGCTTTTATTTTTAACCATTAAGCTTCATTTTGTTTTGACTCGTCCTTCGATAATGATCTTTCTATATATTTTCCTTCTGTCCGATCGGTTCCACCTTAGTCGGTGTGCGCATGATTTATATCTTTCTGAGCATATATATCTACGTGTAACATTGTTTATGCACCTACAAAAATATATTTAGATACAGATCTACACAGTGCTATCACAAAATTTTGCAGATTCGGAAACAAAAATAAAGCTTAGACACTTCATACAAATAATAATAATCCTAAAGTAGCTATTTCACATTTATACTGAACAGGCTTATTATTGTGGAACCATTATTTAGCATGTGAATATATCCTGTTGATTGTAGAATCAATGCTATATATACATTCATTCATTCATTTATTTAGTTACTTGTATACTTCTCTGTATTTCTTAATGCAGCTATAATCTCCCAAGCTTGATTAGAGAGGTAGTAGTGAAGACACAAGTTACTCTTCATCGGCTGATCCGAGATCTAGTTTTTTTTTTTTTTTTCCTTTTTTTTTTTTTTTTTTTTTTTTCTTTTAGGGCAGATAGATTTCTTGTAGAACGTGTCGATAGTCCCTCTACTACTCTGATATTGCAACTTGGTCCCTATGCTCTCTACATATATTGCACATTAGTCTCAAATCAGCAGTATAGAATAAGAACCATGTTGCAATATGAGGAAACAGGGGACTACCGATGCATTTTAGTCATAAATGTCCTCTCTATAGGGTAGGACATTCATTTTCACTCTGTACATAACACATTCTGCAGCAAGTGTATTGAAAACTAGAAGTTGAATAAGAGCATTTTAGTGCTTGTTTGCCCTAGATTTTAGATAAGATTCTCTATTCTGAGAAGAAGAAGCAGCAGGAGCAGCAGTATTCGAAACTTGGGTGCTTTTATTGTTATGTGAAGTTAAAATTAAGCTAGTTCTAACTTTGAGTTTTATTTAATTGGCAAACATTGAATGTGTATGTATATCCTAGTGCTACTCCGTGCTGTACAAATCAATCCGCGGATACGTCCTTTGCTAAATTAGGTCAAAATATAGTTGTAATTTCTTTATTATAGTCTCCTGGGTACCCCACCCCCAACAATATTTTCTTTACGGGTTGGAGTGGTTCTAGTGCAAATTATTGTTATTATTATTATTATTATTTTATTTTTTTTTATCTCTACTTACTGTTTTCGTCATTCAAAAATAAACGAGTATAAGTTTGAAATTATTATATTACCATTTTTTTAAAATAAACTTTTTTTTTATTTAAGAATAATTTTAATTAAAGTAAATATAATTTTAATTAATCTACCAACATTTTGACTAATATAATTATTTTATTAAATAATTAACTAATTGATTGATTAATTTATCAAATTATTTATAATTAATTAAATTACTAATTAGCAATACTCATTGTTAATTATTTTATTAATTAATATTTAAGATGATCTCATAATAGCTAATTAAATAAGTTAAATTATTATTTAATTAATAATTTTATGTTAATTATTTAAATAAAATATTATTATTTTAAAATTATAATTAATTTTACTCTTATTTATTCTAAAAATTATATCTACCAGAAATAAAAGAAAATTGTTCCAACGTGTTGGACCATTCAACAATACATGTGAACCCGTAAGTCGAAGATATTTTTAAAACGTAGACCAACTCATAAAACTCTTATTAGAGAAGACTCCTTCAAAAGTTGACTCCACACCAATTTACAAATCCCTCTTTTTTAATTTAAGAGAGAGGAGTTAGAGAGAAAGAGAGAGAGAGAGAGAGAGAGAGAGAGAGAGGAGTTAGAGAGAAAGAGAGAGAGAGAGAGAGAGAGGAGTTAGAGAGAAAGAGAGAGAGAGAGAGAGAGAGGAGTTAGAGATGGGGAGGGGGATTCTTGAAGTGCACCTGGTGGATGCAAAGGGGCTTGCAGATACAGATTTCCTAGGTTTGTTTTTACTGTTTTTTTCCCCAATTTTTTTCATAGTAAATTTTGATAGATCTATTATTAATTTTTGGGGTTTTTTTTTTTTTTTTTTTTTTTTGATTTGATTTGATTGATGAAAATTTGTGATCACATGGTTATTTATGGGTTCCCTTTAGTTGCAGGAAAAATAGACCCATATGTGCTGATTCAATATAGGAGTCAAGAGCACAAGAGCAGCGTCGCTCGAGGTCAATTTTGTTCTTTGAATTGTTCATTTCTTTCTCTCTTTTTTAATTTTTCCCTCTTAAACTTTTATTTCTCCTTGAAGTGATTGGGATTTTTTTTTATTTGGTTGTAGTTAATTCAAGTTTAGTGGATAAAATCATTATTAATTAGATCTTCTCCGTACCCTTGTGCTACATATTATGGCTGATTTGTAATTGCAGTGTAATTACATGTATAATATGTTATGAATTGATGATCCACACTTTAAAATATATGTTATAAGACCAAGTTGAGTTGTATCATTACCAAAGAAAAAAAGAAAAGAAAATCAAACATGCAGGTCAGATTAATTCTAATTATCACAAGCACAAACATCATTGCATTATATATTAGTTAGATTCATCGAATTGGTCAAATTCGGTCATTGAATAATAGCCCAATTTAACGAATTTATTTCTCGATATCACAATCAACTATGTTATTTCCCGATTTAACTCTGGAAGATCAAAGTCCCCCTCAAGGTCAAAATTTTTACCTGGTTAGTCTTAAGGTCTAAGGTCCGGACCAAAGACAACCTGTTCAAAAGGGGGTGGACCGGGGATGGCCTTTGCGTTCCGGGGATGGCCTTTGCGTTCTATGCCTGGACGAGACAGAGACGGTTGATCACCTATTTCTTAGTTGTCAGTTTACTAGAAGCATCCTTCTAGCCTCTGTTCTGAATTTAGCTCCGTTCAACTACTCCTTGTCGGCTGCTTCGCTTTGGAATCTCTCCCGTCAGAGAGGCGGCTCATTGCGCGATAGAGAGCTCTCGGGGATTGCTTCGGTCTGGTGGACTATCTGACTTGAGCGCAACAGGAGGATCTTCGAAAAGCGCAAAAAGACGGCGGGATGTTTTTTTAGGGAGGCTCGTGACTGTTGGGGCCGGTGGGCTCAGCCTGCTCTTCCTCTCTAGCTATTTTTTTTTTTAGGCACTGTTGCCTATCCTTTTTGCCTAATTTATTTTCCTTATGAATGAAGCGGTAGCATGCTACCTTCTCCTCAAAAAAAAAAAACATTGCACTTATAAATGCGTGTGCAATTTTTTCAAAACTAGAGAAAAAACTCGAAATTGTGCTTCAGTTTATTTTTAAACTTGTATATCTAAATTAAGTGTAGGCCAAGGGAGGAACCCTTCATGGAATGAAACATTCAAGTTCCAGGTGAATTCTCAAGGCTCCAACATTCAACACAAGCTCACCCTCAGGGTAATGGACCATGACACCTTCTCCCGCGACGACTTCATCGGCGAAGCTACGTAAGTGAACCCCCTTAACTTTGCGGTTGCGAGACACAGATGCTAATCTTTCGAGGGGGTTAAATTGCGTTACTAGTTCATCAATTCTTTGCTTAGCAATAGTTTAGTTTTTGGCCTCTAAATGTCGAACCCCTTAAATTTAAAGGTTGAGGATATATCCAAGTAAAATTAACAAAGAGTTTAGGAGTCGGCGATCGATTCAATCAACCTTTATTACTTATTCGAACGCTGCTTCGGTTTGTTGATTTTAAAGTGTTTGTGATCAGGATCAACGTGACCGATCTGATCGCGATAGGGATGGAGAAGGGATCTATAGAACAACATCCAACTAAGTACAGCGTGGTACTCCCCGACCGAAGTTATTGTGGGGAAATTCGAGTTGGCATCAATTTCAAAGCAAAGGTATGCCTACTAGTTGGCTCGAATCGTTGCGGTAACCATTTTATTCCTTACTACGATCTTCGTATCATTCTCAGATGCAAGAGGAGGAAGAACAAGAGCTCGGAGGGTGGAAACATAGCTTTCATGCGTGAAAATTGGTTAGGATTAGCTCGAAACTCTCCTACCTAGTATTTATCTGTGGTTGTTCAAAGATGTAGAAAAGTTCTTTTAATCTCCCTTGAACGAAGATTTGATTAGGTTATCGCTTGCTTGCCGTAGCTAGATATAGTTTGTGAAAGTGAAAAAGAAAGGAAAAAATGTAAGAATTCGAGTACGAACATGATTAGATTAATCAAGCCATTGTATTATTGAGTTTGTGAAATGAGAAACATGGTATTGTTAAGAGCATGTAATTTAGAATATGGGCTAAAAAGTTGTCCAATTTGTTCATTCATAATGACAACAAAAAATAAGTGTTTGTGGGCTACACCAAAGAGCTATATTTTGCTATTTGACTTGTTCGTAAAATTGTGAATAAAATCTAACAAATCAACCGCACTTTGCTCAGGATAAAATTCGCTTTCGCGGAAGCTTCTTTTGGCTCAGCCCAGTAGTATGTAGGGCTCTGTATCAAAGAGAATAAATGTACATTTGTACCTTGCCAAAGTTGATTATAGCCTGATAAAAAGTATAATAAATTTTCCAAGCTTCCCATGTTGAACAAATGAAAGGGACCTTTCACAACAAGCAACAGAAACATTCGAAGATGCGGGCCAATATGGTCACACTTTCATAGAAAGTTCATTTGGGCAATAATGTTTTTTAATTCATGGTAATAATGGATAATGAAATTTGAACAGTTGATATGGAATATTTTCGTGATATTCGAATTGATTCAATCAGTGTATATTATTTTTAGTGAATCTGATCAAATACAACATTAAAAACACCATCACATAAAAAGATATGGCATATTTATATCATATATCATTCTCATTTATCATTACAATTGGTACATATCATCATATCATATGCAGCTGCGGGTTACACTCCCTGTTCTCTAGTAGAGCTGCAGCCACTTCAGCCACTGCTGCTACTCAAAATAAAATTACTCTAAATAGTACTTAAATTCAAAAAGGCGGGAAAATGTTCAAAAATTTCGCCCGCCTCGCTCGCCACCCGCAGCTTGCTTTTTATTTAGAAATCAGAATCTAAAATTTTTGCCCTGGAAAGTCTGGCCGAATTCCCAGGCTGCGGGGACGACGTTCCAGGAGGTGGAGGTGCGACGATCGCTGGCGGTGACGCGGAAGGACAGTGATTGGCCCACTAGTACAGCATTGGACTGCCAGTTCTGGCCCCAATTCCGGCTCATCGCCATCCAATCGGTCCGCGACCCCTTCACGCTCACTCGAACCACGTTGCCCGAACCAGCCACATTCGTGATCAGTACCAAATTGAAGTACCTGAACCCGTTTATCGTGAACCGGATCCCGCCCGCCTTCTGGCATGGCACCCTGTTCGATCCGAAACTCAATATTTATTAACAAATTATTAAATAAAATATTTAATGAATTTGTTACATTTTTTATAGGAAAATGCTATGTGTACACCCCTTTCGGGGTGTACATCATACACCCCTTTCGGGGTGTACATCATACACCCCACCCATTTAAGGGTAGGGGTGTGATGATAGGTCACTTGATGTGACTCGTAAAAAGTATCGCCACCATTAAAATGGTGGAGGTGTATGATGTACACCCCTTCGGGGTGTACAGGTAGCATTGCTCTTTTTTATAACGAGCTAATAATTATATATATATATATTTAGAGGGAAAAGTAAATATAACTAGAAGCGGGGGTGAATTTGTCAAAGTGACATAGGGGGCGCGTGGGAACATGCGCCCTCGTCTTGTCCTGCTGTCCATTAGCGAGGATCAGAGAGAGCGTTGCAGTACGCAATGGTACATATGAACGTAATAAGAGAAATGATATTTTTGAGAAAGAATGATGCTTGTTATCGATTTATTCTTTTTCAAAAAATAATAAAAAAAAATTAGCTGATGTTGTATTCTATGAAATTATTCAGTGATCAATTAATGTGAAGGATATAGGTAGAGAAAGAGAAAAGAAAAAGAAAGATAAAAAAAAGTAGTTGACCTGCGGAAGGAGACGGGGACGATGCCGGCGCGGTACTGAGCGATCTTGAGGAACATGGGCATGGCGAGGTCGAAGTGGGGGCGCGGGGGGTTGCACCAGCCGCCGTCGTCGGAGGGGAGGGCGTAGTTGGGGGGGCAGAAGTTGGTGGCCGTGATGAGGATGGAGGGACTGCCGGCGTGGCACCATTGCTGGTCGTCTGCGCATTTCAGCTCGAAACACGCCCCGCAGCTCTCCCCCTCGTTGAACAGCACCGTGCTCAGCGCCGCCGTCTCCACCCCATACCCCTGCCTATACAAATTTCCGTACCCGCACGCTCCCCCTGCACCATCCCCCATCCCCACACATACCGAGTTTATTACAAAATATATATATATACAAATACACTTCTCCATCAGCTTAAAATATAAAATATAAGATATCAAAATATCGTCCTACCCATGGTACCGGAGGCGTCGCTGCCGCCATAGAAGGTGGCGTGGGCGCTCTGCCACGGCCCGGCCGCGTAGATCCCCGGTATGCGGGCGTCCGCACGGTAAAAGAGTCTGAGCAGGGAAGCAGCCATGAGCAAAGTAAGAAAACAGAGCATGGTCGACATTGTTGTTTACAAGAGAGAAAAAGAGAGAGAGAGAGAGAGAGAGAGAGAGAGAGAATAATATGGTGGGGATATGGGGATGAGTGAGAAGGTGTGTAAGTGAAGAAGGTGTATTTATCAGCCAATGCGTAGTGGGAAGAGAGAGAGAGAAAGAGTCAAATAACGGCAGTGGTAAGTCGCGTGATTTGCGCCTTTCGCGAAAGAACGATAAATAAACGAAAAAAATTTAAAAAAGGGAAAATACTATGCATACCATGCACCTTGCGTACATTTTATACCTCTATATATATATATATATATATATATATATATATATATATATATATATATATATATGAGTCTGGTTACTTAATAGTACCAACTTATTGGTATTATTAAATTTTTTATTCTTAGATCAATATTTTTGATCATTTTTATTCGTTAGATTTTATTATTTTTTAATCATCTATTAAACTCAAGGAGTCCACTATCATTTTAACCACATATTTTTTAATCTAAAAATTAAAAATTTAATAGCACTGATAATTTAATAGTATTAATAGTATTTCAATCTAAATATATATATATATTAGATGGGGTATGTTGCAACATATTTATTTCAAAATAAAATAAATCATATTATGTAATAGATGAAATATATATTATATATTTAATTTTAAATATACGAATAATATTATAAATGATATTAAAATTTAAATAAAATTATTATAACATCCCTTCAAAGTTGATGCGTCCAAAATTTCTTTTCTTTTTACTGTAACATGTGCAAGCAGAGAATATAAAAAAAACAAAAAAATGCTATAAATAAGATTTGGGTGGGAATAAGAATAAGATACGGATAAGTTGTTGCACCCTCCTAGCAGCTACGTCACTCATTTATGTATAATATATTTATTTTAAGTCATCTTAAATCCAGACGGGCTGAAGCATTAATTCCAAGTGTTCGAGGGGCCGTAATGTAAAACACCGGATACAGTGAAGTTGTACGAACAGGGCGCACGCGGACGCTTTATTTCCACCGTCCGATCGATCATTTAATCGCGTCCGTCAATCAATAACCCGGACGGTGGACGATGAGTCCGCATGCGCCACCGTGGACGTCCCACAACCACTCGATGCGGAAAAAAGAGCCGCAGGGAATATTAATAGAAAAGAAAAAGAAAAAGCGCCCACTTTATTAACTTCCCTCGGAAGTTGTGCCGAAACCAACGGCTGTGATTCGGCGACCACTTTTCAACTTGATCCCCTTTCAGCTTTCAAATTAAAACCTTATCCTTTTGGAACTCATTTACTTTCTATGATCTTCGCGTAAGTACCCCTTAAAGATAAGTATATTAGTACACATATAATCTTATTCAATGAATAAAAGTTATATTTTAGAAATAATTTGTGTTATTTTACTCTTATATACACTTGATGATCTATATTTGCATGTACAATCCAATCACGTTGTTGGTGGGACCCACCACTGAGCCCGCATTGGTGGGTTGAGCGCGGATTAACCGGACATGGGACCCACCCCTCGAGCCCCCGACCAACCACATCCTTTTGTCCCCGGTGTCAATCCTCCGTACGGTTTTTTTTATTTTAATTAATTAATTTATTTATTTATATTTATTTATTTTAAGTACTAGTAATTGTAAGATTCATTTTTTCACCCACATTTAAGTCGAGGTACCACATAGAAAATCTTCTTAAATACACACGGAAAATACGGTGTTGTATGATCTAATTACGGCTCTACCTAACATGAATATTTTATTTACAAAAGAGGTTTTTTTTTTTTTTTTTGGTCTCATAAATTACGAGAACATTGATAATAGATATATATGAAACAAATACAGCTAATAATAATTATTTTATTTAATTTTTTATGAATTTAAATTTTGCCTGTCTTCTAACTAAATTTGTATTTTGTTCGGATATAAATTATAAGTTAAAAAATAAAAAATATATATATAATTTTATATTTGAATAAAAATTAAATTATTTATGAAAAAAAAATAGTACTTAAATAGTTAGATTGTAATACTAAGAATAAAAATAATTATACTTTTGAAATAATTATATTTTATCTAATTAATTAATATAAAATAATACTTTAATAATAATTTATTTATTTAATTAACTATTATTAAAATAACCCAAAATATTAATTTATAAAATAATTAACAATAATAACTATTGTTAATAAATAATTTTATTAACTACAAATAATTTAATTAATTAATAAATTAAGTAGTTAATTATTTAATAGTTAAATAATTAGTTAATAAAATAATTAGATTAGTTAAAATATTAAATTAATAAAAAAAAATAATATAATAATTAAAATTATATTTACTTTAATTAAGAAAATAAGTTTGTTATAGAAAAAAAGTTCGAACAGTAATTTCAATCTTATACCAGTTTATCTCAAATAGACGAAAATTATTGTTTTCATCCAAACCAAACGCACTTGAAAACAAGATTGGAACAAGATATTATTCCAAATCTTGTTTCTGAAACAAACGCTATCTAATATTTCAAAATTTTAAAATATAATAATTATTTTGTATAATTTTTATATATTTTATGAACAAAATAATAAAAAAATATGTGAATTCCATTTTTGAGTACAATTTTCGATAAAAATTAGGTGAAAAAGGAATGAAACTTTTGAACAACCTCAATGTGTACTCTTGCAATTCTACATTGATTACGGTAGTAGCAATGTTTGACTTTAAAAACCTACTGTCACTCTATATATTTAATTTGGTAAATATCTATGGCCATAGCCTCTTCAACTTCTAACTTTTTGTATTTAAATTTTATTAAATACATGTATGCTTCGTTTGTTAGGCCTCACAAAGTAATAAATAAGAATAACTTTGGATGGATCGATCATATATATATATATATATATATATATATATATATATATATATATTCAGTCCAGTGCATTAAATAAGTTGATTTATTGTTGAGCAAGTGGCACCGAGGGGAACATGGGCTCAGTAAGAAGTGGGCATGAGATTAGAATATGGCTTGAACCAAAATTGCAGTTATACAACAGCCCACAACATTTGAAGTGTGACCGTGTTTTGCGACTTTTTGTTATATATATATATATAGAGCAACGCTACATGTACACCCCCAAAGGGGGTGTACATCTTACACCCACCCATCTAAGGTGGATGTACATCCAAATTTGGGTGTACATCATACATCCCACCCATCCTAAGGTGGGGTGAATTTCACCCATCACTTCGAAGTGATTGGTGGAAAGATCCCCACCCTTGGATGGGTGGGGTGTACCCTCTACACTCACTTTTGGATATAGAGAGAGAGAGAGAGAGAGAGAGAGAATTTTTAAATTAAAAGATATATAGTTGAGATGATACTGAATTCCTTAGATTAAATGGGTGGTTGAAAAAATAGTAAAATTTAACAGATAAAAATGAACAAAGAGATTAATATAAAAGTAAAAAATTTGATAGCACCAAATACTTTATGCTATCGATAGCTTAGTAGCCATCAAGTCATTAACGGTGCTACTAATTTTTTAGCCATTGAATTTAAAAATACGCGGTTATGATGGTAGGGTTTATTAGGTGGTTGGTTGAATAGTAAAAATTCTAGAAAATTATTATAATTCCAACCGCACATCTTTTTATCCAAGAGCCGAAATCTTGGTAGCACCAATTGCTAGGTGCTACCGATAGTATTCCTGCCGAACTATATATATATATATATATATATATATATATATATATATATATATATATATATATATATATATATATATATATATATATATAGCTTATATACTTTCAAAAGTGTAATCTCAACTATACTTGTAAATTTTTCACCATTAGATTTGTATTGTGATTTGTGCTATTATATTTTTTCTATTTTTTTTTTAAGTTGGTTTTACGATACTATAAATCTCAATAAAAATTTAATGATAAAAAATTTACAAGTATAGATAAATTTATGCTTTTGAAAATATATAAGTTCATATATATATATATATAGGAAAATGCTACTTGTACATCCGTAAGGGGTGTACATCTCACACCCCCACCCATCTAAGGGTGGGGGTGTGATGAGTGGTCACTTGATGTGACCCGTAAAAAATATCGACACCATTAAAGGGGTGGAGGTGTAGGATGTACACCCCTTCGGGGTGTACATGTAGCATTACTCATATATATATATATATATATATATATATATATATATATATATATAGAGAGAGAGAGAGAGAGAGAGAGAGAGAGAGAGAGAGAGAGAGCCTAAATATTATTTAGGGGCAATTTTCTATATACTCCTACAAATTTTCCTGTTTTTAGATTTACCCCTCTTAGAAGGCTAATATTAAAACTACTCTTCTTACGTTTCAACTTCTTTCCAAAATATTCCTGAAGTTAAACTCTGTTAGTGTACCATTTGGAACTGTCGTTATCTATGTGAAATTACTATTTTGTCCTTTCAAATATATCCTTCTACCATAACCAACTTTTCTTATGTACCCTTAAAATGTTTTGATAGATAGGAGCAAAATAGGTATATCTGATAATTTTTAACTTCGATTATTATTTAACTCTAGTTTAACCCTAGTTAACTTAACAAAGGAAAACGGTAGGGATATTTTTAATAACGGTGGAACGTATGAGGGGTATATTGAAAAGAAAAAAATAAGAGGGGTAAATCAGATATTTCTTCATATTTTAGAGGTACACAGACAATTATCCCTATTATTTATATCGCATATATTTATATTTATTAGTTGGTGTTGTTGGGAGATTATTTCGCGTGTAGGAGTATGGACAAGCTTAAAGAAGGAAAAGAAAAGGAAAAAGGAAAAAAAACAAAAAGTTAATAACCAAGAAGTGGGTACCAACTAACAACTTTAGATACACTTTTAGATTGAGCTGTAACATTTGGCTATTGATCTAATTGGCTAGTCAACATTAGAAGACCAAAAAAGTGGTTCTAAATTGACCGCCAACTTGGTTTTAGCTAACTATTTTTAAAATTTTGTTTATCCGGACAATGCCCAAAAAAAAGGAAAAAAAAAGAGCTTAGCTTTGCTCTTAATAAGGGATAGGAACAATTAATTCATAGGTATATTGTACAAAGCAAGAATTTAAGTGTCATGGGATCGTGCCGAAAATTTATCGGTACGGTACGTGCCGAGCTGTGCCGATGAGTGCCGGTCACAAAAAATACATACGTGCCGACACATAATGACATGAAATATTTATTTTCTTAGCAACAAAATTTTTTAATTACTTATTATGTATCTTTATCGAATATTTTAAATTTTATTAAGAAAATTACTTAGTAATTTTTTTAAAAAAAAATTTTGAACTGTGTTATCGGCACGGGGTTGTATCTTATCGGTATTTTGTTGGCACGCTACGACACGATGAATACGGTCCGTGCCAATAAATACTTAAATCATTGGTACAAAACAACTTTGTTGGAAGTTGGAACAAAAGTCTTGTACTCATTACTTAACATAAGCCTAGCTTGGATATTTTTAAAAGAACATAATTAAATAATGGAAAATGCTAGATGTATACCCCAAATGGAGTGTACATCTTACACCCATTCCATTCTAGGGATGGGTGAATTCCACTCGTCACATCGAGTGACGAGTGGATGAATACCCACCCTAGAATGGGTGGGTGTAGGATGTACACCCCATTTGAGGGTGTACACCTAGCACTCCTCTTAAATAATATATGCTTCCACCATTTTAGCCTATAGATTAAATATTATTCCACATATTTTCACTAAATTCCAAACATATTTTAATTAAAACTTGTTAGTAATTGTCTCAGTTCGAATCTAATCTTCTATACCTCTTTATTATTTCTCTTATTTTCTTACACGTGGCAACATTTCCTTCCCACAATAATGAGAATCTCTTTGTCTCCACATCTCCCGTAACCCTTGAAACTCTTACTTTACTCGAAATGACGTTAATAATGAGAATCTCTTTGTCTCCGCAACTTCCGTAACTTCCGAAACTCTTGCTCTTCGCATCTTCCGTAACCTCCGAAATTCTTGCTCTATTCAAAGCGGCGTTACGATCTCTTATTCCTCCTACCCTTTTTTTTTTTTCTTCTTTAATAATGGGAATTTTTTCGTCTCCGCTTGAAGTGGCATCATGGTACGATCTCCTGCTCCTCCTTCTCCTCCTCCTCCGATCCCTAAATCTCTTTTTGCATCGTAATCATTGATCTAGATTTTTTTTTCATAATTTCTCGCTTAAAATCGTTGCTTCTTTAAATTTATCAAATAAAACATTTATTTTTTGTTTAATTTGTGACAATTTTGGTATTTTAGGGTTTAATAGGTTACCATGCATTTGAATTTGACAAGTTCCGAAGAGATGTGGGAAGGCATCGGTCGCGGTAAATAAGAAGACAATATTGGTCTACATTATCATCTTATTTTAAGAATTTATTAGTATTTTTTTCTTTTCTTGTCCTAGATGATGATATATTTTGTGGTTTTGATGCGAATTCTACAGGAGAAGGTTGTGAATCCGTTGTTCGAGAGTAGACCGAAACAATTTGGGATCGGCAGGGCCCTACCGTTGAAGAGAGACCTCACCTGCTTCGTAAAGTGGCCGAAGGTGGTGTGGATCTAGCGGCAGGGGAGGATCCTCAAGCAGAGGTTGAAGGTGCCTCCAGTGAAGAAAAAGTTTTGAGTTTATTCTTTGCCTTTATAATATTATCTTATTATTATTTTTATTATTATTATTATTATTATTCAACAAACTATAAAGGAAATGAATAAACTCAACTTTTTTTTTTGATAATAGGCGATAATGACGGATTGAATTAAATCAAATCAATATAGGATCATAAGCGATATAAATTTGATGAGATAACATGCTACAAGATTTCATGAGCTCTTTTTTTTCTATTCAAATTTTTATTTTTTATTCTTTTTTTTAAATTCGTAATAGAAAATTTAGATGACACGGGTAATATGGATGTCTACATATCTACATAAAAATCATTACAATTATTTATTATTTACAGTAGTTTAATTTTTAATTTTTAAAATAATTTACTTATTTACCGTACAAACAATACACTTATATTATACGTTTGTCTTTATTTGATGTTTAAAATTTTTTTTTATATCAATAATATCTATCCGCCGCAAAGCGCGGGTACTTCACTAGTAATATATTAATTACATACCAATCGTCCGCTTGTTTGATGTTTTCAATTAAGTTTATTTATAAAATAAAAATGAACGAAGTAATAGTATGTCAATTAAGTTTATTTATCCATTCTTTGTAAGCTTCACGCGCTATATATATATATATATATATATATATATATATATATATATATATATATATATATATATATATAGCATTTTATTTTGCGCATAAAAATAAAATTTGAAATTATAATTAACCAAACTCAATAGGTTGATGGACTAAGCCCAATAGTCCAAGAGCAGAAGCCCACTAAAGCGTAAGGCTTTTTCAATGTAGTTTCGAATGGAACCGATTTTTTTTTTATTTTATTTTTTAATATTTGGAGGTGTCGAATTAATGTCCAAAATCTTAATGCATGAGAACTCTTGATAAAATTTACCCATTAATAAGGCAAATAAAATTTTAATATATATACACGCAAGCTTGTACATCAGAATTTATTCCTTACATATCATCGAAGAATCGGTTGTGAATCATGCAGTAATTACCGAGCGATCGATTTAGATTTTAAAGCTCAACCTCTTAATCTCTGGCTATACTAGGACGAGTTAGAACCGACTAGTGTTCGGTCCGAACACGAGCTGGCTTGTTAAAATATCAGGCTGAGGAATTCAACTTGTTATAAACGAATCGAACATGAACTAGCTCGGGAGATTGTCGGTTGGTAATGAATAAAAAGTTAAAATAAAATTAAAAAATTAAAATTTTAATCTAATAATTAAAATATATAAAATATAGTTCTCGTTATATTTGGATTATCCTATTATTTAAATAGTAAAATATTGTAATATATATATATAGTCAAACTATATTGAGCCGCTCGCATTTGGCTCGTTTATTAAAATAAAAAATTAATCTTAAACTAATTTTGAATCTAACACGAATTAATTAGCAAACAAACTGGATTACCAGCGCTAGGCCAAACCTTTTAATCCAATAAGATTTGAAATAGTTCGGACTAAATCTCTTAATCCAACTAAAATATTTTGAACAGTGACTAATTAAGCTCAAAAATTTAAAAAATTAAACGTTTTAGGAATATAATAGTCCTATGATAAATGACCTTTATAAAAAAAAAGACAATAATTAGCCATAGGTGGGAATGAGTTTCAACTAAGTTAAGTCATATAGTAGGTAGAGTGTAGTTCTCTAACAACATTTAAGTGTGGGGGGAACAGCTTTCTCCATACTAGATTATTTCGATATAAGGGTAGAACAGCTGTTCCACCCCACAGGTGGAACAGCTGTTCCACCTGTTGCTTATTATTATTATTTTTTTAATTAAAATTTTTTAAATGATAAGATATTTAAATTTATAAAAATTTAAATTTTTTTATTTTATTTTATAAATTTTAATCCCCTCTATTATTCTTATTCTTCTTTAATTTACCAAACACAATTTTTCTTATCCCGGTACAATCTTTATACTCAACCAAACACAAAATTACTATAATTCTTACTTGTATCTGAACTTATACCTATTCCCGGAATAATTAATTTTCGCTTATATCCGAACCAAATGCAGCCTAACTGATGACTGCTGTGGGTGAATGTGACCCTTTGCGAATAGAACATTACAATACTAGCTAGGTCTATTTGCATGTATCTAGCCAACTAACTTGACTTAAAATAACAACAACAATAATAAATAATAATAATAAACCATTATGTGCCATGGAGTGATTAATAATTAATTCTGATCAAACTAAAAATTCACCATCAGATGGTGATAACTTATTGGATAGATTCTCCCAATGTTGTTTCTTTCCGGCAAATTGTACACCCCATTTGTGAAGCCAATATGTGGGCCATTGCACCTAAATTTGCCGACACACTTTCTCTTTCTTCTACATATATATATATATATATATATATATTTATTTATTCTACTCATAAATCAGATCTCTCTCAATTTTCTTTTTTAAAGAAGTCAATTCTTAAAATTTATTAATTTTAATATTTGTACAGATACTTTGAGAGATGTATATTTAATCACGTACGGAGAATCAAACCTGGCCCATTTTAGATCATCAGAGTCTCCATGTTATGTATATAAATAATATAAATAATAAAATATAGCAAAATAAAATTTATTTAGTAGTAACCACTGGCCAGTCATAGAGAGAGTCATAAAAACAACAAACAATCTACTCAACAATAATATCGTAATTTTATATTAATAAAAAGTATTTTAAAAATTGTATTCTCATACTACTGTATAACTTAAAATTTTGACTGATATTGTTATATAAAATAATTATGATGAAAGGGTATATATAAGTGTACACTCCCTTAAGGGTGTACATCTTATATCCCATCTATTTTAGGATGAATGAATTTTAATAGTCACATCAAAATGATCAGTAAAAAAAATTTCACTCTTGTATGGATAAGATGTGTATCATACATTTCATTTTGGGGTGTATGGATAGCATTGACCGTAAATTTTGACTTTTATTAATATCCTGCGCTCCTCGCGCTTAGCATTTGGCGAGGGCGCAGGAGCCCAAATCGCTCTACTAATAATACGAGAATCTCTCTCTCCTCTTCTCGCTCTCGCTAGGGTTTCGTCGTTAAGGTACGCTTTTCTCCCCCTCTCCTGCGATTACTTTGATCTCACCCTTTGATTTGATTAACTAGGGTATAAATTGTGCACATCATTGTAATCTATATGATCTGCAACCGTTTCATCTCATCAATCCCTGAATTTTTCGTTAAATTTATATAATTGGGAATACTTTTGAGTCAGATCCAATTTTACTGCTCATTTACTGCTTTTTTCTTCGAGTTTATGCTCAGTGCATGCGCGAAATTGAGTAATTTTGGGATAGGAATTGTTCGATTAGGGTTTCCATTGACTAGTGAGAGAAATGAGCCCCAACTTTGACCTAGAAAGTGGATTAATTGATCCACCAACAATTCCCCCACTTTCTCCCCCAATTCCCGTCGATCTGGAAGCAGTCGACGATTCCGAGATCTTCCCGGATGGAGACCTTAGCTACATTAACCAGTTGTTAATGGAGGAGGACTTTGATGACAAATTCGAGCAGTATCCCAACTATCCGGCCCTTCTTGCTGCTGCCGAGAAGCCATTCCTTGAGATCCTCGGCGAGGAGAAGCACTTTTCCAAAAACCACAACCATAGTAGTAGTACTAATAGTGGTAGCGGTAGTGGTAGTGGTGGTATCGTGGAGCTAGAGAATAGGTGTCGCTGTGATCCAATTGAGCATTTTGAACAAGAAAGTTGCCAACTTTATATCGACCATTCTTCCCGTTCTTATTTCTCATCCACGAACGACTTTGGGGGTATCATCGATGGAGATCTTATTCAACAAAACCACACGGCGGAGTTCCTTCCTAGTGATGATAAGTTGGTGATTGATTTTGAGGGCAATGGCTTCTCTTTAGCTCGAGAAGTAGACGAAAAGACATTCAATTTGGTCGAGAAGGAAGAGTACCGAGATCGCCGGGGGCACAAGAACGCGCACATTGATGATTTGGAATTGGAGGAAGAAAGGAGCAATAAACAAGTGGCCGTAGATGGCGTGGAAGGTTTTCATCAATTGTTCTATGAGGTCTTACTGTGTAATAGTGAGACCTGCCCTTTTAAAGGTGGCGATGAGATGACAAGTGTTCGTGGCGGTCATCATTCTAAGGGACCGGGTAGTGGAAAGGGTCGGCGGAAGAAGCAATCGAAGGGGGATGGTGATGCCGTCGATCTTCAAACCCTTTTGATACACTGCGCTCAGGCCTTGGCTGCTGATGACCGTCAGAGCGCGACCGAACTATTGAAACAGATTAGACAACATTCGTCCCCCTATGGAGATGCAAACCAGAGGTTGGCCCACTGCTTTTCCGATGGGCTCGAGGCCCGCCTCGCCTGCATGGGATGTGATGTGCCAGGTTCCCTTGCAATGAAAGAAATTCCTTGTATCGACATGTTGAAGGCCTACCAGCTTTTCATGGGGGCATGCCCTTTTAAGAGGGCTTCTAATTTCTTTTCTAATGGAACCATTCTTGCTGCTTCTGAGGATGCAAGAGTGGTGCATATTATAGACTACGGCATATTCTACGGGTTCCAATGGCCGGTCTTGATTCAGAAGCTCTCGAATCGACCTGGTGGTCCCCCAAGGATACGGATGACAGGTATCGATTTGCCTCAAACTGGTTTTCGCCCGACTGAGCGGATAGAGGACACAGGACGACGGTTAGCTGATTATGCACGGCGATTCAACGTCCCGTTTGAGTTCCATGCCATTGCAGCCAACTGGGAGACTATACGGGTCGAGGATGTTCGTATTGAGAAGGACGAGCTTCTTGTCGTGAACTGTCTCTACTGTTTTAGGAATCTAATGGATGAGTCGGTAGTAGCTGATAGCCCAAGAGATAGAGTCCTAAGCACGATTAGAAAGATGAATCCAGATGTATTCATTCACGGGGTCGTGAATGGGACGCATAATGGTCCCTTCTTCGTCACACGCTTCCGGGAAGCACTTTTCCACTTCTATGCAATATTTGATATGCTCGAAGCTACCATCCCGCGAGAGGACCAACACAGGATGCTTATCGAGAGTCTGATCTACGGACAGGAGGCCATCAATGTAGTCTCTTGCGAAGGGACTAAAAGGGTGGAGAGGCCGGAAACTTATAGGAAGTGGACCTCGAGAAACGTAAGGGCGGGTTTTAAGCAGCTTTCTTTGAAGGCCGATATAGTGAAGAAGGCGAGGAGCATGGTGCGATTGTGCTACCACAAGGACTTTGTTGTCGACGAGGATAGTAATTGGTTGCTGCTCGGTTGGAAGGGGCGGATTCTCAATGCCCTCTCTATATGGAAACCCAATAATCGGTCCTAATCTTTCGCTATATTAACTGCTGTCACTCCTCTTCTTCGAATTTCTGATAGCAAGATAACCGCCCGGCCTTTGTTTGTATAATGATTTCTTCTATCTCTTGTTCATCATCTGCTTTTGAAGACTATATGCAATGACACAGCATTGCTTAGAATATAGGATAGGCATTGGACTTTTATCTGATTAACGCGATGGTGGAGATGTTTTTATTTCGGTTTTTAGGTATAACAATTTGGGTCATGCAACATAAAATTCCTGATGACTTCTTTTGAGTATTGATAGGCCATGGCACTAGTGAAAGAGCTCGAGAGATAAAAAAGCAAGTCTCGTTTGGAGCCGCTACGTGTATATGTAATCTGAAACTAAATAGGCAATTCTGAGACTTCGAGTATAATTTTTGGAAAGCATCTTTTCACTGCTTCAGTTCAATGTATAATACATGGCTTTAGAAGAGTGAAAAGACAGTTTGGTTACAATCTATTCTTATTAGTGTATGGCCCGCCTAGTGTCGACTGTTTTCTACTATATTATTGGTTTATTGACATTTATAATATGAATATTTGTGATTGACGCATGTACACACTGGAATTTTCTATACAAATTAATCAACACATCAATAATTTATAAAATATTTTTTTAGGGGTGTTGATTGAATAAAAAGTTAAAAAGCTTGCGTGAGCAATGCTTTTATTACCTTCAATGGAACAGCACCTCTATTACGTTGAGACTGAACTAATCAGCATGCACCACATGCATGATTGCAAACACACCAGAGTGAAATTTGAGCCCGTATAACAATATTTAAAGTTTTTCTCCCGTTATGTTATTGTTAAATTAGTGAAAAATTAATGAAAAAATGGTTCTTTGAAACCTTCATTTAAGCACTTCGTTCCTGACCAGAGATTCTATAAAAACACTATCACTGCTGCTTCTCAAAGCAGAAGACAACGAAAACACGCTAGCTATAAAACAACTACAAACAGCCATGGGCAATTTTGAAATTTTAGCGTATGGTAGCATACAATAATCACTTTTACACCCCTCTCCACATTATAGGTAATAATTGGCCGGGTTCATCAGATTAAAACTACAGTAATGACCAACTTTATGCAATCTGAGCTCTCTATGTACGTCATAATTCATGGCCTAATCAGAATCGAGAGGTGACATGGGAGAAGAGCGCCTTGAAATCCTTTGTCGGTGTACCAACACCCTCCGGCTTTGACGCCAGGTCGAATGCCTTGAACTTCACTTCCTCAAATTGCAGGGCCTGTACAATCAAAGGTTCACAAATAAGATAAGCTTAATTGGCCTGCAATGTCTACAGACAGGAATGTACAGAGCTTTTGTGTGGAATGGACAGCTGATGTAACCATTTTGGACCCCGCATGCAGAATTTGTTGTATTTGCAGTTTTTATAGCTTATTAGAAACTGCGCAGGGGAGTGCTATCAACAAAAAGGCTTATAATTAGACTAGAGCAAAGTCAACAGGCAAACGTAGGCTGGCTTTTTACATGTTGAGTCAGGCCATGCCAGGTTCACGGCTGGGCTAGGACCTGAGAAAATGCGAGGTGGGCCAGGTAGTCACTTTCTCTGATCGACCTGACTCATTCTGGGATCTCTATCTTGAGCCGGCATATCTCAGTCATATTGGACCGAGTTTGGGGCTTGGGCTTCCAAACATTTTTGCAATTTCCAAGATTGACTGGCCTCGAAACACACAAATCAAACCTAGGCCAGAAATCAGGCCAAGTCTAGACTTCTGCTCAGGTCACAATGGTTCTCCATAAGGTCTTAGTATGCACTGAAGCAAGTGCTAACAAAGGCTACATGTTGCAGCATTATCTGAGAGGATGTAGCTTAATTTGCTATCTTAATTTAGTAGTAAAACAAATTTAGGACGTGTCTGTCTGGCCTGATTGTACGACAGCTCTAGCCAGAGAAGCAGCAACTAGGCATATGCGAAATGTCCAGAACTTGAACTGCGGTGGCCAGTAGAAATGACCTTGCAGGCACAGGCGCCGGAAGGAGAAGCTCAATTTGAATCTTCTGCCTTTGTTAAAACAAGATGTTGATGTTAAGAAAAGAACCTTCTACTGCCTTGAACAGCTCCACTTGAACCACAATTTCTGTAGAATCTACAGCCAGATTTCAAACTACTATATGAAGGGGACTAATCGGTACCTGAACACAGACTTCTGCAACATCAGCCCTTGGGATTGTCTTTGTGTCTGTCTGAAGAAGTTCGTCGTCCTTCCCTACAATTAACTCCCTTACACCTCCCTCTTTGTCAAGAAGCCCTCCAGGCCTAAAACAGAAAAAAAAAAAAAAAAAAACTTGATCACTTGGTAAGCATTAGTTTAAAAGAGAAACAGGCGTTTTTCTGATGAATAGAAAGAACGTTCCTGACATCCAGATAACTTTGAAGCAGCATTTATTAAGGTCCCCCTAGGTGACAAAAAAAAAAGAGATCTTTCTACAAACTAAAGTGCACAAATGGGGATTATGTACGGCCGCATGCAGCTCTTCATGCAAGTCCGCAAGATGAGAATAGAACTATAGCTAAAAAAAATAATACTCGATTCTGTCTAAAAATTTGGCATATGTTGACAGCGTGCAGTATTTTCTGTAGAATCTGAAGTTCACTAGAGAGTTTGACAAGCATGGCGTGGTAGTGAAAACTGCCGAATTTCAATGCAGCAAAGTATCATGCATGTCAAGAATTTTGAAGTCTGAAGTAAGTGAAAACTACCGAATTTCAGTGTAGCAAAGTATCATTCATGTCAAGTATTTTGAAGTATGCTTCAGACTGAAACTGTGACACCTCTATAAGAACAAAGGACTCTAAAATTAATAACTGGACTAAAGCATTTTGGATAAATTGTTTGGGCCAACGAGTTATTAATGCTAGTGGTCTGAGCCATTACAGAAACAAGCCATAGTTGTTGACATAACTTGGAAGACACTAAATATTAGATAATATCATGCGTAGGAAAAGTAAAAATTTTAACGAAGTCGTACCTAATAATTGTGTAAGATGCTCCAGAGTCTGCTAAGTACTGTTCCGCCTTTCGCTTCCATACCTGCAAGAAAAAAGATGCATCATCATACAAGAATTGTGCCCTTCTAAGAGATTTATTTTATGCTATATTGTTGATTAAGATTCTGTGACTTATTTGAAAATAAAAACTCCTACATGAAAAATCATTTATTTTGCCATTCTTATAATGCCATTCTTTTCTGCAACTACTTAGGTCGAAAATTACAGGGAAAAAAGTTTCGCAATCCGAAAAATTTAAGAGGGAGTGAAAGGCAAAATGAGAATAGCTACAATATGTAATCTAAACCATATGAGACAGAGGAAACGGAATGTGAATAAAGCTACTCACCAATATATTGCCATTCCCAAAGCTATTCAATGGATGGTTAGGGTTTGTTCCTCCCATCGACCCAACCAAAACTATATGCTTCACCCCTGCATTCTTGGCTGTAACGGAGAGGTAACTGCTTAACACAAATTAACAAATAATTGGATCAAAAGGGAAGCAGAAATTGAAGCAAAAAAAAAAGAATTAAAAGCCCAACCAGCATCAATCTGATTCTTCTGCCCAATCCAATCAACCTAACATCAAAAAAAACCCGTAAAATTAGCATCACATGAACATATAGAACAAAATTAATCGAATCCACGCAATAATCAACAGTTGAATCCACCTGCTCAGGGTATAATCCATCTTCGTAGTAGAACTCAGGCCTCCCACCTTTGCTAGGGTCGAACCCGGGCTTCATTTTGGGGACGGCGCTCGTGAGGATTATTAGGGCATCGATTCCTTGCACAGCGGGGGTTATACGATCCGCATCCCTAATATCAGCCACGTAAACGCCGTCGCCTCCTCCGATCTTCTCCTTGCTCTCTTCGGTGCGCACGAGGCCTCTCGCCACGAACCGATCGGATCTCTCCTTTAGTTTCCGGTACACCATCTGACCTAGAGGTAGATCGGAGAGTCTAAGGATGCGATCGAGATCGAGATCGAGATCGAGAGAGAGAGAGAGAGAGAGAGAGAGAGAGAGAGAGAGAGAGAGAGAGAGAGAGAGAGGACCTGTGCGGCCACCGGCGCCGGTGACGAGGACCGTACTGCGAGGGGCATCCGCCATGGCCGTGCGGAAGAGGGAGCTCTCTACGAAGCTCTACAGCGTCGTCTTCTTCGCGCGTGGGGGGGGGGGGGAGAGAGAGAGAGAGAGAGAGAGGAAGAAGAAGAAGAAGAGAGGAGAATTCTCTAGAAGGTCGCGCGGGGGAGTAAGGAGTGGACGAGATCATGCCATGGGCGTGGAGAGGAGGGAGAAGGACACGTGCCAGTAGTTGATTTTGGCAAGTAGTTTTTGCCGACTTTAGTTCAAAAAGTTTAGATATCGGCAACGAGAACCAATCGCCGCAGACTTTTCGTAACCACTTACACCCATTTGCCCACTTCCATACTCCCCACGTAATTCGGCAGCGAGAGGCAACCGTTTGCCGACTTTATTGTTTTGAGTACAGCGTAGTCGAGATGTCGGCGACGCTAAACGATAGGTTGCAGCCTTTTTCTTCTATAATTTCCCCTCTCTCGTACCAAACCCTAGCTCGGAGTGACACCTCTCCCGGAGCTCTCCTCCTCCCCTCCTCGGCGGCGGAGGCGGCGGCGATGAGCCGCGCAGGATCGCCGGACTTCTTCTACCGCGAGGCCCAGCGCTTCGGCTACGTCGCCCGCTCCGCCTTCAAGGTTCTCTCTCTCTCTCTCTCTCTCTCTCTCTCTCTCTCTCTCTCTCTCTAGATTTGGGTTTTCTCTTTTTCTATATATATATATATATACATGAATCGTCGCTTCTCTCGCAGCTTTTACAGATTCAGAAGCAGTTCAAGTTGATAACACCAGGGTCCTCCGTTCTCGACCTCGGTTGCGCCCCTGGAGCTTGGCTTCAGGTACCTCCTATCCATTTAAAATCTGTTTTTAAGTGTAATAATCACATCACCTTTGGATTGGGGTTTGCAAGTTCACGCCATGTAGGAACAAAAAGGTGAGATTTTTAGCTATGTTATCTGTAGGTGGCGTGCCAAAACTTGGGTCCTATCGAGAAGGGCGGGTCGGTTGTGGGTATTGATGTGAAGGTCAGTGTGAATTTATATGATACTAAATTTAATGAAACAGGATAGCAAATTGTGTTTCATGATGATTTGGTTGTATTTTATTTGATTCTTTGTGTTTCAGAGCAGAGGGTGAAGGTTCCTTCTGCTCACTGCGACTCGAGAGTGAGAACTGTGTGCGCCGATGTGATGAGCCTATTGAAGGGGCAAACGAGGGCGTTGTCTCCTCAGGTATGATCTTCGGAAGCAGATTCTTCTGATTATGTTCTTTTGTTGTGGAATTTTTCGGTTTATTTGAATTTTGCACATTAGATACTTACCCAGTTTTTCATGCATCCAACAGGCAATTAGTTAAATATTTTGACAATTTTCCAGTATTGATTTTTAGTATAGAATTTTCGACGGTTCGTCAAGTACATTTATTATTTATATGGTAAAGAACCAAAACTGACCATCAACTAAGATGTTATTTGCAAGCTTCTATCATTTTACATTCATTTGTTTTGGTTAGAAGAAAAATGTTGTCTTTCCCTCTGTATACTATCTGATTTACATTAATTTGCCGCCTAGTCTTCTTTTATCACCTTACTGTAGTTTATCGAGAAAGCATCCTTGAGATCTCAACAGTCGGAGAGTTGAGCAACCAACTTAACACTTAGAAGATCTATTAGCATGCATTTACTCCTGTACTTCTTGGAGTTTGCTGTGGAAAAAGCAAAAATAAGTTTTTGAACTCCAAATGCTAAGTTCCTATTTACTCAACTAGGCCAAGTAGCCGCTTCAAGGTTGAACCGATTTACGATTATCCTCTTCTCTTCCAGGAATGGGGCTTCTCAGTGATACTATCAGATATGTGTCCTACAGTTTCAGGAATCACAACAAAAGATGGTGCATTATCCTGTGAATTAGGGATGCGAGCAATCTCATTGGCCGTCGGAAAACTAAATGCTCCCAATTTATCAGATAACACTGTGATAGAGAAGTTTCTAAGTAGCACGGATCCCGATCCAGACGAGGATGGTGTTCTCCGACGTGGGGGAAACCTTGTGATTAAGTTTCTAGAGAATGAGGATGTGCAAGGTCATTATTATCCCTTCTAAAGATGCATTTGCCTTCTTCTATGATCGTTTTGCCAAAGTGTCCACTCTTTTACTTTATTTGTTTCCTAATTTTGGACGGAAAATCTCATTTCTTGTGAATTAAATGCTCCTAGCTGAAATCTTTGATGCATGTACTCAACACAAAGAGTGCTAGGGGTATTTCAATCCATGAAGAAATATTTTCTTTTCAAAATAGCAAAAAAAATGAAAAAAAAAAAGGAAGGGAAAAAGCAGATCAAACTCTGAAGACAAAAGCAGATAGATCAAATCCCCTATAATTTCAGTTTCAGTACATTCAATTGTAGCTCTAATATATTGGCTTTCTTCTTGTTGGAATGGCTGCAGGATTTGGTAAACTTTGCAAATTAAAGTTCAAGAATGTGTCATGGCTGAGGCCGAAGGCGACGAGATCGTGCTCAAAAGAGATTTATCTGATATGCCAAGGTTTGCGGTAGAACCAATAACTGTGATTTATTTAGAAAATTTTGTTGTTTTAAGATAAGATAACTGGGTGTTCTCTACGAAATACGGTAGTAGTTCTGATGGTCCTCGTAAGCGTCAATTGAGCTTTGATATCCCAGTGATAGTTTGAATCAGCTCATCTCTCTCTCTCTCTCTCTCTCTCTCTCTCTCTCTCTCTCTCTCTCTCTCTCTCTCTCTATATATATATATATATATATATATATATATATATATAGAATTAGGCTGGAATACTATCGATAGCACCAAGTCATTGATGCTGCCAAGTTTTTAACCCTTGCATTAAGAGATGTGCGGTTAGGATAATAGTGGTCCCTTAGGGTTTAGTAGGTGGTTGGTTGAATAGTAAAAATCTTAGGGGGCCACTATAATTCCAACCATACATACTTTCATCCAAGGGCTAAAAACTTGATAGCACCAATTGCTTGGTGCTATCGATAGTATTCCAACCGGACTCTATATATATATATATATATATATATATATATATATATATATATATATATATATATATATATATATAATTGAGCTCCTATGTAAAAGTACCAAGTTATTTATGCTGGTGAATTTTTTATCCTTGGATGTAGGAATGTGCGGTTAGGATGATGGTGGGCCCTTTGGGTTTAGTGGGTGGTTGGTAGAATAGTATGATCTAAGAGGTAGAATTAATCAAAGGGTTAGATCTAACGGTAGAAAACTTATAAGCACCAATTGCTTGGTGTTTGTACAAACACAGTAGCCGAACTCTCTCTCTCTCTCTCTCTCTCTATATATATATATATATATATATATATATATATATATATATATATATATATATATAGGTTTTTATACTATTAATAGCATAAGTCATTAGTACTATTAGGTTTTTTTAATTATTGGATGAAAGAATATGCGGTTAGGATGAAAATGATCCACTAGAGTTTAGTGGGTGGTTGGTAGAATAGTAAAGTCATTTGTACTATTAGATTTTGGTGACCTTTGGATGAAGGAATGTGTGGTTAGAATGATAGCGGGTCCTAGAGTTTATTGGATGGTTGAAAAAATAGTATGATTTAAGAGATGAAAATGATTAAAATGATAGATCCAACGGCAGAAAACTTGGTACCAAGTTTTTTACCGTTAAATCAACTCTTTGATCATACTATTCAACTAACTATCTACTAAATCTTAGAAAAACACCATCATCATAACCGTGCATTTTTTTATTTAAAGGTCAAAAACTTAATAGCACAAATCACTCGGTACTATTAATAGCATAATATCCTAGTATATATATATATATATATATATATATATATATATATATATATATATATATATATATATATATATATATATTAGAGCTTATATGTTTTCAAAGCACGAGACAATTCATGCTTGTGAATTTTTTATTATTGGATTTGTATTAGGATCTGTGCCTTTTACTTTATCT
Source organism: Tillandsia leiboldiana (assembly GCA_029204045.2). Taxonomy (NCBI): domain Eukaryota; kingdom Viridiplantae; phylum Streptophyta; class Magnoliopsida; order Poales; family Bromeliaceae; genus Tillandsia; species Tillandsia leiboldiana. Next base: position 1,679,367 of record CM055082.1, read on the forward strand.
TTCTCTCTCTTTAGTTAATTTTACAAAAGCACTAATTTCAATACAAATTCAATGATAAAAAATTTATAAGTATGGATGAACTTATACTTTTAAAAGTATATAAGTTCTACTATATATATATAGGAAAATGCTATGTGTACACCCGTAAGGGGTGTACATCTCACACCCCCACCCATCTAAGGCTGGGGGTGTGATGATGGGTCACTTGATGTGACCCGTAAAAAATATCGCCACCATTAAAATGGTGGAGATGTATAATGTACACCCCTTCGGGGTGTACATGTAGCATTGCTCATATATATATATATATATATATATATATATATATATATATATATATATATATATATATATATATATATATATATATATATTAAATTTTAGATCAATTCAAATATTAAAAAAAATTATGTTTTATAAACTAAAATTTTAATTTTTTTTAATTTTTCATTCAATAGTAAGATTTATCATCTAACTTATTGTTTGCGTGTTTGATGAGGAGGATGTGGATGAGGAGGATGCTTTTAATCTACTATATATAAGCATCTAGCAATAAGTTACATGCTTTTAAAAGCATATAAGTTCTATTATATATATATATATATTAAATTTTAGATCAATTCAAATATAAAAAAATTTATATTTTATAAATTTTATAAACTAAAATTTTATTTTTTTTAAATTTTTCATCCAATAGTAAGATTTATCATCTAGGCAGCTCGTGTTTGCCGAGGAGGAGGATGTGGATGAGGAAGAACACATATTATTGAGATGTGGACCTGCTTTTTGACCTGATGGTCCGGATCGTCCGTAGCCCAAGTCCAATAGTTTACATGGGCCGGGCCAACAGTGCAGGGAATCCCATGCGCATCCACCCACTATTTGGTCGGTCTCCTGGCCCCACCCTATCTCCCTAACGCCGTACACGGGTCACCTGTCCTCTCCACCAATTCCCGCCGACAACCACCCCACCCGCCGCAAAACCCCACCCGAAGAAGAGAGAAATTATAGGAAAGGAAAAGCCTAAAATGGTAATTTTCTAAATTTCTTAATATTTAGAAACAAGCCACTCCTCGAAATTTTCTGTTTCTTTTTTTTTTCTTTTTTTTTTCTTTTTCTTTTTTAATGGCGGAGTTTCAAATCTCTTGGCCTCCTCCACGCGGTTTCCCGCGCGCTCACCGCCAATTTCCTCTAGCTAACCGCATGCCGCCACGTGGCACGGCAAGCTGGCTTCCACCGCACAATTCCCCCTCGTGTTATGATACTGCACCCTGAACCCGGTCTATGGCCCGCAGTACAACATTATTATAAGAGCTCACCAACTTATTTTATATAATAAATTATTAATAAACCGCTAAAAACTTATTTTATAGAATTTACTGCAGAAAAACCAAAGCCTCACAATAGAATAGAGTAGTTGATTTAAAACTATTTACATAATTAGTAATAAAAGTCTTTTTCTAAATAAGCCATAATATATGTAGGTTGATATCTATATCTATGTATACTGTTGCAGCGCCAAATTAAAAATGCGTACTAAAAATGCGTGGGACAAAGTACGTAACGAGAGGAGGAGTTATTAAATTTGTGCACATCTAATTCTCTCGGAAAGGCACAGGTGTCCCGTTTTTGTACGGTGCGTTCGTCGTCCTGGAATGTGAACGTGCTCTCGGTGCAAGGGTGACGTGGTGCACTCGGTCTAAGAAACACTTGGTCTCTCGTAGCTTCCACTGTAGGCTACACAGTCCCGTATTTATACCCCTCTCGATCCTTCTCCTCCTCCCAATTCCCTCCCATCCCTCTTTTCGAAATCTCCAGAGAGGTTTAGAGAGAGAGAGAGAGAGAGAGCAATGGAGAGACCGGAGATGGAGGAGGTGGAGGGGTGGGAGACGCCGAAGAGGGCGGAGTGCCGGATCCCGGCGGTGATCCAGTGCCCGCCGCCTCCGGCGAGGAAGAGGGCGGCGGCGGGGGGGATGGGGCGGCGGAGGGATCCGCCAAAGAACGGATACTTCCACCCGCCGGATCTGGAAGCGCTCTTCGCGGTGGCGCCGCCGCGGAGGGAGGCGTGCGCTTGATCCACGCCGCCGCCGCCGCCACCGCGACGGCGCATGCTCATGTACGTACATACTACACACGGTTAGAACCTTCCTAGTAGATGTATAAAAGTACTTCATGTTGTTGTAGCTTACTACGGACACGGATGAGTAGGGATCAGTGAGATTAGTTAGTTAGGGTTATTTTAGGGTTTTGGGGGGGGTGATGGGAAGAGGAGTACTTAACTCCCACCGCTATCTCTTTTGGCCTAATAACTCCATAATTTCTCAATCATTGGCGGTAATTGGGCAATGCCGTGTTATTTTCTCCTTTTGTTTGTTTTTATTGTGTAATTTTTTTTCTTGTTCGATTTTTTTTTATTATCTGTTAAATTCTATTTTCGGTGGCTACACATCCTTGTTTTTGTTTTTGTTTTTGTTTTTTTTTTTGTTTTAATTCGAATATAAACCGAGTAATGGGAGAAGGGAACTGCTGCTGTTTTCAAAGTAAAAAAATTAAGCGAAGCACTTGATTAATTGTGGCGCGTGAAAAGTTTGATGATTCCATTCAGTCGTCATCATGACGTCACCGGTTGTGCACCAAAGCAAAAGAGTAACTACTGCTGTGCACCGATTATTATTATTTTATTATTTTTTATTATAAATTTTATTTGGTGATTAAAATTATATAAACGAATTATTAAAATATTTTAAATTATTTGAATTATATATATATATATATATATATATATATATATATATATATATATATATGATTTGTTAAATAAATTTTATAATTATTATTAAAATTATATACTAAGAATAGAAAAAAATAATAAATTAATTTATTTTTAATAGACGATTGATTTATTTACCTACCGTCTGTAAATATAAATATATAAAGAATTCACTATCTTTCAATTATTTTTCCAACCGGGTGCTGAATGGAGGAACAAAATAAAATTATTTTACTAAATAATTTTTTTATTAAATTATTTAATTAATTATAAATTAAAAAAAAGTTGAATTAAAAAATGAAAAATGCTACTTGTACACCCCATTTGGGGGTGTACATCGCACACCCCACCCATCCAATGGGTGAGGTGTGGTGAGGGGTCACTTCACAATTTGTGAAGTAACCCCCCCACTCTTAGATGGGTGGGCGTAAGATGTACACCCTCTTTGGGGGTGTACATATAGCGTTGCTCTTAAAAAATAGTCCGCTGCTGCGGCTGCTGTTTTTACTCGCGGTTTGTTGGCGCATGGATGTGTATGCAAACGTCCCTGTTCTAGCCCCCACAAAAGGTAGGAGTTTTGAGTTGCTAATAAATTTATATAAAATTTCTAAATTATGCGTACTTGAATACGGCTACGCTGATGTTATGCTGCGTGTTTACAAACTTATATATGGATGATAAATAAATGATTAACCTACAATCATCTCTTATTTTTTTTGACTTATTATCACTATTACACTACAAAGAGAATTACAAAAAACAATTGTATATAATAAATCTAAGTAATAAATAAAAAGGAAAAAAAAAAAAGAAGAAGAAAATCTAAAATGCTTGTGCTTTTCACTATTACACTACAAGATGAACAAGATTCATTTCCTCTGCTTTCGCAGCACATTACTACTGTTGAGGAAATTCTCATCAAAATCATAGCATTATAGCCCCAATTCCTTCTTCAACTGAGCAAGAGCGGCTTCGATCTCATCAATGCTATCCTCAATGCTGCTCCTTTTGCTTCCTTCTTGTTGGGAGTTATCAATTCCCTTCTCCTCAGCTTTGGTGAATGGACCTTCCTTATAATACCCGTCACTGCCACTCTCTTCTTCGAAACTTGAGCCGCTGATGTTGAGCTCCTTCTCGAGAAATTCGACAAACTCTTCGCCAATATCCTAAAATAAGAAAAGCATATTCTAATTTGAGAATATATGTATTGTTCCATGATGTTAATTTGTCCATGTACTAGAGATTTGAAGTTACAATGCGGTATAATTCCCCTCAAGTTTTAATTCCCACACTTTTATCTACCACATTGGCCTAGAGCAAAGAAATAGATATTGCGGAGCAAAGTGTAATGCTTGTAGCTTAAGAGGTAAATATATAGGTTTCAATATTTCAAGAAAAGAAGTAAAAATCACAAGATCTGTGAGAAAACAAAATTACTAACTTACAGCCAACTCTTCCCACAGGCTTTTGGGTTTCTCTTGTGAATTTATGCCTGCTTCCCAGTTCTGAAATTCTGCTTGTAGATCTTGAAAGAAGTCCGCTGAAACATCAAAATTTCATTGCTTCAATACATATAAAAAAAAAAAAAAACGAGCCTCATGGATTTAAGATTATGGAGAAAAAAGCTGTCGGCCATATAGTTTCCCTCAGAAGAGCAAATGCTACCTATTGATATCTGAATATCCCTCAAAAAATTACCTGCAGAATAAATGGGTTATATAAGGACTTAAAAAAGTGCTTCGAGAATGATTTATCCAAATAACTAGATTAGCTCGTAATTAAACTTTCATTGCTCGATGACAAAATCGCAGTAAAGGTTGAATCAGTCACCTACTATACGGACTATCGTATAATAACATCATTACTTTCTCTATGTTTAAATACATTCCTGCATATTCTGAATGAGTTTTCGTACGTGGCCTACAAAAAAACTCAATCTCTCGCATATAATCCTAGTACTCACAGAAAGAGCCTCTCTATTAAAAAAAAAAAAAACATTTTGGAATAACATGCGTTGGAGATAGGTAACTCAATAATTTTTGCACTTTTTTAATTTCAACTATAAAAACTAGCTTCCACATGACATTTCAGAAGGGCGAGATCCGTACCAAGTCCGTAGAACTCCTCCTCCGGCATACTAGATTCGTTCTTTCCAGCGTTTCTTGAAAAATCCGCGCCGTTATTTGCAAACTTGGATTGTGATCCCGAATTTATTAGAGTATTATACGCATGCTTGATTCGCATGAATTTTTCTTGTGCGTTTGGCTACGAAAAATACAAACACAAGTAATGAACACAAACGAACATGCTATAATAAACAATAGAACACCTCTTCAGTAATGGATGTATTAGCTCAATAAGTTGGAAAGTTAAAAAAAAAATAATAATAATAATAAAGAAGCCAATTCCCTGCAAAACTGTAGACTAGTAAGAGTAGTGTGACTATGAGCAATTAAACTGCTCCATCAGACTACTACTAGTGCGCCATTATAATAATTTTGGATTAAAACATACATATATTCCACAATAGTTGCAACCTCAGGCAAAGAAGATGTACAACATTATGGCCCATAATAAACAAAAGAGATAATGCTATGCAGGGTATTTGTGCATCAGAGCAGGCCCTAAATACAGGTTCTCATTTTTGGCCTTCCTCTATAATAAATACTTCATGGGAATATATATATATATATTGCTTTGCCTTAATACAGGAGTAATTTTGCACTGCAGTAGAGTAAGGATGTGTTGCATCTTAATTGTTAATAAAAGTATGCCCAAATTCTAGGGCAACTAATTAACAAACCCATCAAGCAATAAGCATTCAAACACCAAGTAAAAAAATGATCAAATCGGGAGGGTTAAATTGGAAAAACTTGGCTCAGAGGTTAACCAGTTTACCTCCTTGTTGACATCGGGATGGTATTTGAGGGCGAGTTTTCGATAAGCCCTCTTAATCTCCTGGAGACTCGCGGAGGACGACACGCCCAACACCTCGTACGGAGTCTCCCGGCGACTCGCCCTCGGCTGCGCGGCCGCGGAGGCGCCGCCCCTCCTCCTCCGCCGCCTCCGCTTCTGCCGCCGCCGCAGCAGCTCCTCCTCCCTCGTCCCCGCCTCGCGGCCCCACCATGCTAGGGCTCCCCGACGCGGGGAGAAGAAGGGGGCGGCGGAGGGGATCTGGGGGAGGCGGCGGGGAGAGGGAGAGGGAGAGGGAGAGGGGGCGGAGGTTAGGGCTGAGGAGGGGGAGTGGTGGAGGTGGTGATGGGGAATGGAGAGGAGGGAGGAGGCGCCATTCATATCGTTCGTTATAATTTGGAGCGGCACATTGCGAATGGATGAGCAACGCGAATGAGATGTGGTTGTTATGTGGTGCGGTGTGCTACTGTGCTCTACAAGTTATATTCTCCTCTATTTTTATACGACCATCAAATAAATACCAGTACTTTTGCCCTTTGATTGGCACAGAACGTCGGGTACATAAAAGAGTATATATACATAGCATCAATGGTACAAAGTTTTTTTTTTTTTGGTCTCGCTAGTTTCCTCATCAGGAGAAACTCTCTTCCCTGTAATCAATCCGTCATTCTTAAATCATTTATTGTATGAAAAAAATCAACACGCGTCAAATTTGAAGTAACAAACTTGTTAAAGACTCGAACTTGACAGCGAGGTGTTTAACATCAGATCAGAATATGGGTACAGCTTTTTTGAACACTAACCATCCATTTCAAAACCGAACACCCAAAAGCCGTATGACCAGACTCCAAAAAATTTAAACTCAACAAAAAAAAAAAAAACAAAAAACAAAACAATGGAAACTAGGCCAATTCATCAGCAAATCAATCACCTGCTAGCGAAATTATACCTAAATTAAGGTTTCGTGTGTAAGATATTAGTTGTTTCTTATTTGAGAAGGATACAGAGAGCTCCAGAAACTCAGAAAAGGGGACACAACACAGGTCAAAGAACAATATTAGTAAAAATTGAAACTACAGCTAACCACCATATTTAATTATCCATATAAATACAACTGATTTGCCTCACAGCAATCTCTTTTTCTCCCGCCGATCGATACAGTTCTAGGAGATAAGAGTTCCCAACATTATTTACCAGGGCCGAGAAGTAATGGCTTCTGCTGCTTCTCTGTGGAGCTCGTCGAAGCTGCTGCCAATGCACGCATTGCTGGTTCGAAAAGCTTCCCCGCAACATCCGGTGGTGGTCGAGAAGCGTCTTCTCCAGGAAGAATGAGAAGTCCCTTCTCTCGAAGAGAAGACGGCTGGTTATAGCATTCATTCCAAAGGGAGTCAACAAGCTGCCTCTCCTCACGGGCTGCTTCGAGGTCATCGCGGGCCATCTCACCGATCCCAGCAATACGGCCCTCGAGGACCTGTCTCAGCTTCTCTTCATCAGCTTCAGGAAATGTGCTTTTACTACCACCTGATTTTGCGTCCCTAGCCAGCTCAAGAAGCCCCCTCAAGGAGGCTTCTCGGACAGCCGGATCATCACTCGAAGCGAGGTGCATCATGAGCCGGGGAAACCCTAGTTCAGTGATGAGTTTGTGGTCTGAACTGTTCTCGCGTAGTAGGTATTGGATCAGATTGAGAGCCTTCCTGATATATGTATTAACATGGTTTTTAGCACAAGTGCAAAGATAAAAGACCAAAAACAGGTTACACCTCAGAATGAACCCAAAATATTGTTGATGAGTTGGCTATGCACTGAACCACTCACTAAATGTCACACATATAAAGGAAACTCAGCCACAGTATTCTAGGGTACATTCTGAAGCACAAGTAGCATTTCTTGTATGAGAAAGTATGAAGCTTCATTAGTGCAAACTACAAGACTTTCATCATTTGTCTTAATCATTTTGGTTCCAAGGTATTCTGCACTGTTTAATGCTCCTGCATAAATTGTGCACCTTTGATCCACTGCTATGTTTCATTTTCCCAAAATTTATAAGGATTCGACTCCTTTTTCATTATAATCCTAGCTGCACAACAAATTTGTTGTGATATATAATAAACTTGGGAGGTAATCAATTAATCGTGCTAAGCAATCTAGCTAGAAGGACAAACATGAAACATAACTAAAAAGTTCGGCGATTCCAAGGGCTAAAGTGAACATTAGCTACAAACAACGAAATTTACCCATCTATTGTATCATCATATTAGTAGATTGATACATTCAATCAAAAAATAGTAGATAGTGACAAAAGCTGCTTGACTGGTCATCATATTACTTCACTTGGCCAAGCCAAAGGTTATGCAGTAGTGTTGCTTGACTAGAGCTGTTTGACAAAGCACCAACAGGTTTTATATTTAAATCCCCACCCCAACAGCAATTGAGCAGGATCAGAAGCTTCAAATTGGAACTAACGCTTTCAGAGCCCAAAAAAGTACCCAAAAAAGTAACTTTACTTCTTACTATAGGAAAAAGTCCAAGCTTTTTGTTTGCCAAGAGAAAAGCCTAAGCATAATGCACATTTTGAGTAGAAAAGTTGTTCTAAAATCTAGGATGTAATTCGGCTTCCAAAAGTAGAAGATTGAAAAAGTACCTTTGAAATCTAACATCTTCTGAACCCAGAGCGTCCTTTAATGCTGCATAACCATTTGCCAGGTGAAATGCAGCAATGCCCGGCTTGTTATCCCGAATCAATGCTGAATATTGCAAGAGAGAAATTCAATTTCAATAAATCTTTTAAAAATCTAATGAAGTAAAGATATTCCACAATGCGCACTAAATAGTGAAGGGCAAATAGCTGCCTGCACTAGTTGCACCAAATCAGCCGTACACCACCTAGTGATCCTCCCCCTATACCGTCACAAACTTCCATTCCACCATCCAAAAGAAAATAATTTCGAGTCAGAAAAGGTCGCAATCCACTGAACAGTGGGGATTAAAATATGAGACAGGACAGAGGCCAGATAGTCATTGAGCTGTTCAAGACTGATATGGTGAACCAAGTGCAAGCAATAACTTTCTTTCACCTACTGAATATTTTAATAAATAATAGGATAGTGACTTACATGATATTGCCCCGAGAGCTTTTGTCCTCACAGTTACATTAGGGTCCGAGGCAAAATTTGCCATCAGTGGTTCAAACCCACTAGCTTCCATCACAAGCTGTTGACTCTTTGGGTTGTTCTGAACAATCGTAGTTACAACTTCTGCTGCCTTCGACCGGATTCCGTCATGAGAGTTTTTCAAGTAACCGAGAAGAGGAACTAAACCACCAATTGAGTGTAAATCTGTTGAATTACACGTTACAATTTTGGTGAAGGATGTACTGTAGCCTCAAAGGACTAGATTTGCATTGAACCTCAATTTAGAATAGAACAAAACGATTGACAATAATCAAGCAACAGAAGAATGTAAGTCAACTCACCATTAGCCATGTCAATGGATTCCACATGCTCTTGTAGCTCATCCAACATATCTACGAAGTACCCAAAAAACATAGATAAGAAAACGACAGATAAAAAAAACAATAAAAAAAAAGAACAACAGGAAGCTTATGTTGCATAAGTGCATAACAATGTAATACTTCGAAAAAAGCTGCTCATGTATGTATATCCTCAAAGTCCAACATAATCAAACCATCATATCTTGTATGCAAGAATTCCCACAGTACTCGAAAACATGCTCTCCTAAAATGCAAGCACAGACAGCTTGTGACCTGGAGTTAAACTCAGGTCAAGATACTAATGTCTTTGTTCAGTCACACTTATGGTTTTATTTTAATTTTTTAACTCGTATTCAATCCAATTGAATAGGCGAGAAGGCGGATGTTTGTTTGCAATCTATACAACTTAGGTTTTGAAATGTGAGTACAAGTACCATGTACATCATTACGAACAATCCAATTATGTTGAAAGAATATGAAGAATAACACGAGAGAAGTCTACCAAAGAAAGAAAGAAAGAAATTAAGAGATGACATTCAACAACTTGAAGCAATTTGAAGAAAAATAATCTAATTAATACAGTTGCTTTATTTAGTGTCTTTCAGCCTAAAAACAACCTCTGATATCCTACAACTCTAAAAGCAACTTTCTTCACCCCAATTGTTTGAATCACAGGGCATACAAAATATTGTTTAATAACAAGAATTAAACTGTCAAATTCTCCAAAAAAAAAAAGAGGTTACCTTCGATATTTTCTGGAGTAACACCCTGCGCCTGAAGAACATCCTCAGGAGTCTTCATGACAAGCGTGATCTCCTTCATTCTCTTCACGACATCCACCGTTTGCGCCTGCATCGCTTCCATAAACCACTTCCTATCCTCTTCACTACAAAAGCAAATAGATAAAAGAAATTAATAAAAAGGTAAAGTACAAAGTTTGACCTGCAATTCAATTTCATCCTCATAGTAATATCATAGCAATATCATCTAATGCATTATTAGGCTTCACTTGAAGAAACTTCGTGAACAAAACTAAGATCAAAATTCAAATTTTACTCAAATTTGAGTGACTAAATTTGTAATCAATCCCCAAAAAGTCCGCTATTAATTCATTCTATCAGCAATTCATAGCAACCAACACCAAAATCCAAACTTCTCCTATGCATTCAAACAACATGGATAAAAAACTTCTCTATACATCAAAACTCTTAGGGCAAAAGGAAAAATCTAATCTTAGTGCCAATTCTAAGCCGCATTGAACCAACCCCATGGAGGAGAGCACACGAACAGGTAAAGAGATTAAGATCTAAAATATAACAAACAATAAAAGGACTTAAACAGGGAAAAAAAAAAAAAGAGAGAAAAATCAGTGAAGTACCTGAGATTGCGCGAGGGTTTGGTTCCATCGGAGTGAGCAAGGCTCCACTTGAGCAACCCCTCCCAATCCAATCCGTCGTTCGCCATTGGCTTCTACACACGCTAGGTATAGGGGATCGAACGATAGAAGAATCAACGGAGCAACACTGCGAAACCCTAATTGCGAATTCGAAGGAAACAGAGAACCGCGCGTTAAACTAATAATAATCATAAAATAAAAGATGGAGATCAGGGTCCTCTTCTCTTTATAGATAATCGGAGAGGGATCGAGAGGGATCCAGAGGGTTCGAGAGAGCTCTCTCCGTTGATTACGTCTGATGAAGATCGGACGGATCAGGTTGCGCCAGATCGGATCGACGCCGCCGCTTTTCAGAGAATGTCGGAAGCGAGAGAGAAAATAATGGAGAGAGTTATCTTGGCCCTGTGATGGATATCGAACGGTTGGTAATCCATCAGTTATATGCAAATTCCCTCAAAGACGTGCGATTGATCCTGTCCGTCTATCTCTTTAAATTGAACTCGGCGAACTGATGTGTTTCGTCGCCGACTTTTGAACACTAATTCAAAAGCACAACACTAGATCTCACACTTAGAAAGCTCAATCATTTCCACTTCTTGCTGCAGGCCTGCAGCCAAATTTGTTTGCTAAACAATGCCACACAAACGAAGAAGAAAACGCAGGGAGAGAGTAATCATACATTTGACCCAAATCTATACAACCGCAGCATGGCAAAAACAAACTGAAACCAGAGAAAATAACTGGATCGATTAGCACGAAAATACAGTACTATTCGAATGCTCATATATGTTCATAGTTTTTACCATCACTTTACAACCATAAGACGCCTTAGTTCGCATAATTTGCTACAAATTAAGAACCACATTATGTACAAGTTTAAACAAGCTTATTTCCAAATAACTTTTTACCAGCCTACGTAGGAGAAAATGAGAGGGTCGTCGTCATTAGCCTTCGTCAGCTGTACATTTCCACTTTTATTCCATCTAAGAAGCATTTGATGCCCAACGTCTCCTTTCTGCAAATCACCAAACGAAATAGGAATCATATGTATGATTTTCCATCTAGTTCTTTTCTGAGAAATATAGACCAAGGGCCTACTTGACTCACTTTATGCGGAAGTGTTGTTCGAGTATAACTGCTTAAAAAAGTTGTAACTATCTTTTCATTGAAAACTCCAACAATAGATTCTTATTACAACATAAGTAGAATATTCCAAATGGTCCTTTTTTGGATGCTCAATAGCAAAAGATCAGTTGTTACTTCTCATAATAGGATCAGTTGTTACTTCTCACAATAGAAAAGTTGCTTTAAAAGCTGAGTTGTATGAAGTGGCAGTTTTTCTTTAAAAACTTAAGCTAATAGATAATAGCGGTTTAATCATTTATACTCAATATTGCCCCTCCATCTGAGTGGATGTTGACTACCAGCCAACCACATGATAAAGGAGAGAAAATTACATGAAACAAGGAGCCTCGAAAGATCCGAACTAAGGATCTACTGTTTTGACACCATATGATATAACATTTTATTTTATTTTCTAAAAGCATATGCCAATAGTTTGGTATTTTAATCATGGCGAAATTGCATCCAGGCCAAAGAGGCCTGTGGTGGCCTGCTTGAAAGCAGTTTTATTTCTACGTACCAACGAAACAAATTTTGGATTACCATAGTAGCTTTTTCCTTTCCTTGGTTGGAAGATTATGGATAAATTTACCAAATATGAAGAACATATAGATGACAAGTACAGCTTACCCCCAGCTGCGATGAGTTCCTCTACACGGGAGACTATATGCTTTCCATAAGTAAGTTCCTTAAGTGCATTTAAGTGGACTTTTATTCGTGAGAGGATCAGCTCGCGTTGCTGATCATTGCATGTCTCTATAACTTTCTGTACAACATAGTTTGCAAACTGGTCCGTCATCATTTCCTGCGAACGATGTTAACAGAAATATGAGTTCAAGTACAACGCTCTATAGTTTCACATAATAATCTATTTATTGTGAACAAATACTAGATTCACATTTTCAAAATCAATGGAAATTAAAGTTCTCATCAAATTGCAAACAAGCTATTTTTCAGCTATTTCTCAAACAATAACTCAGATTTCTTAATGCATTTGAACTTTCCCATTTGTCTAAAAATAATAAGCATTACGAGCTTCAGATGTAGGAAATTGATAAAGAGAGAAAAGAATCTGAGATTCATCGGTGTGAAGGTATAGTTCTGCAATATTTCAGTTAGCCTGGAAAAATTAATTACACTCAAATGCGAAAGCAAATGAGTAATAAAGCACATGTAGGACTCTCGGGTTCATATGAGGTTTTAATTGAATAAAACATTCTATGCCATGTCTAAGAACTCCCAAAAAAATCAATCGCAGCAAGAACTTTCTTCGAGGTATCATATGCTTTCTGTAAATACACCAACAGACTATATTTCCAGTGAAAATTTCAACATGCTTATTTAGAAGGCATTTTGTCATAGAACTACAATTAAGCAGCAATTTTTAAAGCATTATTACCAATTCCAACTGCATATATTAAATATCTAACAATAGGCACACATTGTCTTAAATATTTTGCAGTTGTCTTAGTTAATTTATGATACATATACGGCATATATCAAAGGAAAAACAGCAAAGACATATTAGTCAAAAAAATTTGGGATGAGTACTTCTATGTCTATAAAAGCATTTCTCAGAGATACATTACCTCAACAGTGCATAAAGTAAAAGAAAAGGTAATCATAGTCATCTAAGGCTGTCAATAGGCTGTTCCAGGCCATTTACATCTTAATAGACACTAAGGGCGCATATATAACAATATAATGATAGTTGTGTTAGAAAATGTGCTTAAAGATGAAAGCACCGACCTTAAGAGGCTCATTCTCGTCAGTAGTGCCTAGAATCACATTTATCAGAATTTGGCGGTCCTCAGGCCCACCACAAAGTAAGCATTTCTCGATGACATTTGAAGCGAACTTCGCTTTGCTCATTTCAACTATCTGCCCAGCTAATTTCCTGATGATGAAAGATTGCTCGTCCGGATTTCCATTCTCCAAAACATACTGTGAAAAAAGATACATTAGAATCTGGATATGTACAAAATTCTGTCATGTATACCATAACGACCTGGCAGAATATTTTGGCTAAGAAGAACTAAAAGGGATAACTACAAATTTAGGCCCGGAAGTTTGACCTCAATTTCAATTTCATCCTCATGGTTCATTTCTAACAATTAATCCCTGTAAGTTTGTTCTGGATTTCAATTTCATCCTTATATATTCATTTCTAGTATTTGGTCTCTAAAGTTTAAGCCTGATATCTGTATCATCCCCAAAGTGTAAGCCTAATGATGGCACTATGCAACCCTTTTTAGAAATTCACCAAACTTAATTATTATGTAGGACAAACTTAAGGACGAAATTGTTACAATTGAAACTAATGAAAATGAAATCAAAACAAAGTTCAAATTTTAGGGAGCAAATTTCTAATTAGCAACAGCTAAAATACAACTGCATTAGCACCAAAAAAACAAGATCGAACAATAAGAGAACTTATTATCGGCCTCTCTGGACTAGCTGGAGCTTCTTTATAGTGCTATTTGCATGGAGCTGTTCAATGGACAACTGACAGATTTTTCACTTAGATATACTCCAACAGCTTCCCACGATGGCAAAAGCAAAAGCTACAGATTTTTGGCATTATTTTTGGGGGTTTGAATTATGAAAGTTCTAAGTACATTCGATCTATATCATTCAATGCGCTTTATTCTGACACAAGGAAAAGCTTTAAATTAAAGTAGTCATGCAATGAAATCCCAAATAGCTGATAAAAAGATTAGTATAGGAGAATCACAAGTAGTCCTATATTCATAAGAAACCAAAAAAAAAGAAGAAAACTCTTACATACCTGAACAACATAATTTCCATACTGGTGGTTTGCCAATAGACAAACAGACTTCAAAATTTCTCCCATCAAGATCTGCGAAGTTTTAAGATCATCACAGTGCTCCAGTATTTTCTGAATCAACGAAAGGAAAATGTCGACTCCATGAGAAAAAATATTGAGACATTTGCTTCTACTCCAATAGAAGTTATCTTATCCCTGCAAAATCTGAAATTTCAGGTATGCCTTTTATAACAAACTTTTATTACTCTTGGAAATGTTTATTAGTACTATAAAATGTTTATTACTACAAAAACAGATTTTCCCCATCAGTTAGTTGGATGATTCCCCAATTTAAGATAGGGTATTTTTATAAGAAACTGCAAACTTGAGGAACATATATGAAAATTCAGATTTTACAGGGATACTTGCATAAATAGATAATTTGCAGGTTTGTACTAGTAAAAGCCCCAAAAATATTTGTGCATAAAAAAACATCCTAACATGGAGCATAAATGACAGGGAAAAGGGTGAAGGACCTTAATGACATGGCATCCATATTGATCAATGCACATCGGAACAACTTTATCGTAGAAACATGAGATAATAAATTGAATCATATGAAGTGGCAAGCACTCAACACATTTCTGAACGACATGGCTTCCATTTTGGTCATTTACGCATTCCATGACATGTCCATCGAGTTCCATAGCCAATTTTAATTTCACATCCAGATCGACAACATCAAGTGCCTGTTGCAGTATTTACTCAGTGTATGGATTGCATCGAAATATTCCAATCCACCAAATATATGATTATGCTAGTAGAACTTACAGGAAACTATACAAACGTTGTTAGCAGAAGATTATGTATATATACTAGATTCTTCAAAGGTATGTCGATGTAATAATGGGATAGAAAAATGCAAGAGGCCTGAGGCCCATGAATTACTAAGTGCTAAACTGAAGAAAACCCTATAGAATATCGTAGTTTTCACTTTGCTCTTGGAATGTTGCAACCCATTACCACCCACGAGTGTTCCTATAAGTGATACTATCAATTTGCTGTAAGTAAATGGAAAAAACAGAAAAATGCAGGCTCTAGAATTTTAGGGAGCCAATAGAGTATCGCGATATTTATTGAGGTTTTCTGCAATTTCAGCTTTTAAAATTCATTACAATATATCATTCTATGCTTTAACAGCGATAGATGATATTGTGCTTTTTGATGCTTCTAAGTTTTGTATAGTTCAAAGATCAGGTGCAGAATTACCGTCTGAACCACTCGGCAGCCATATGTGTTGAAGCTGAGACGCAATACATTTCCATGTATAAGGTTGGTTAACTCCTTTATTTGAGCTGGATTTCCATAGTCAAAGAACTGATGCAACGAAAAAAAGAAAAAACATAATCTGGTTGTTCATGCTAAATGCATGCACACGCACATGCGCACAGAGAGAGAGAGAGGCCGAACCTTCTGGACCACATAATTTCCAAATGCATCGTTCATCAGAGTGAGAGCCTGAGGCAAGATTTCTTCAAATACACTCTCTCTTTCTTCAGCACTTGCTGTGTCGAGCTTCTGCTGAATAAAACGGCTGCCTAGCTGGTCAACACTGCACGTTAAAACACAATATTAGTAAGAATGAAATTACTAAATGAGATAAACAGCATAAAATGAGAAAGTTTATAAATGCCTCCAGTGTACTGATCATGGTTTTATACCACAAATAACAAAACTAACGGCATTAAAAGGAAAGTACTTGAGACTCGCAATTTTCATGTACCTGAACACGACAATATGACCGAAAATATCAGAGAGATGAAATATTCTGTTTCTGTTGTTCTTGAATTCCTCCAGAAGTGTTGGAACATACTCTGGTTCTTTTGAAAGTGGCCTCTCATACTGCATTTGCGTTCCCTTAGTCCCAACTACTTTGCAAGAAGTGCTTCCCCGAGAAGCAATTTGGAGTGAAGGATTACTACAACATGCTTCAGCTTGTGCTATGCAGTCGACTGCCTTCAAGTACAATATGAAAAGTGGGTCGGCTTTGGATTGATACCGGAGCCGATTAAGATATTCGAGTTCTCTCGCATTTAAGGTTGGTGGAGTAAAAATGCCTTCGAAAATACGGAAACTAAAAGATGCAATAGAAGTTGGAACAGCTGCATCATCATATAAAACAAACAAATTTCGAGGACCATTATGGAAAGATTGCCTTAGATCTCCTGAATCTTTCGAGTCGAAATTCTCCAATAAAGAATGCTTCATGGTATGGTTTTGCCCGTCTTTTGAGTCACAAACAAAATTGTGAGGATCATTTATTTTTTCTCGAAGCTTTACTTGGGGAATTTTCTTGCCATTTAATACACCAAAAGTTGACAAGTTAGTCCCAGATAAAGAAGCTAAAAATTCATCAGATTTAGCATTACTTGAGGCGGCATTTTTTCCTTGAAGCTTCAGTTGAGGAATTTTCTCATCATGTAATACACCAGAAGCCGACAAGTTAATGCCAGATAAAGAAGCTAAAAACTCATCAGATTTAGCATCACTTGAGGAGTTATTGGAGGATGGTGAACTAATTACATTTTTCTCAGGGGTACTAATTGTAAAACCTGCCAAGTACTGATGACCGGGTACCCAAACAGATGAAGTGTGAGATGGTGGTTCAGTTATAGTCTGAAATGATGTTTTAAAAAAAATGGTGTGTCAGTAAAGGAAATTATACAGAGTATAATGCAGCATCAAGTTAAAACATAAATTCAAGAAAAGGCAAATAAATTGGAGATATTTTTAACACAGCAAATGAACGCTGAAAACTTCAAGCAGTAGCAATTTCTGTACGTAGACTTACTACTTGTCATTTATTATGCACGTAAAAAGAATAGCGAATATTAATTCCAAAAAAATAAGTACAAACACATGAATGGAAATGCAAATTACAACTGAGCAAACTTTGAAGAAAATTAACAAATGTAGTAATGATGGGTGAATGCTACAGTTTTGAGGGATAAATTATATCCCATGTCTTCTGACATGATTTACTTCCTGTCTTGCCAATGATACACTCTTGTCATTTATATAAAACTCAGAAAATTTTCTACATTTTCCCGTTTTAATACTTAAATAAGAGATTACTTCATTTCCCCGATAAGAGTGGTACTTCGGCAAATTTTGGTGCAAGCAATTGACCTAAATTAAACCTACAGAGAGAGAAGAGAGGTAAAGCAAATAATACAACCAACTTATGCAGCTCGGACAACAACCTATATATACAAATTACAACAAACTGAGGCATGACATACTAAATCTACATGTATATAGTTCAAATGCATGATAGTAGGCAGCTTACACTTGTGCTTATTACATGCCGTGTGAGTTATATAGGGATATGGTCTGTGCAGGACGTTAAAGTGACTGAATTTGCATATGCAGGCGCAAATATGGTCACACAGGTTCATGTGCCATATCTTAGAATAGTGCCAACAATATATCTATAGTACTCTATAATATCTACGTCCAGCATAGATCGTGCTGAGAAGCGACCTTTATTATTGGATATTGAAAGACACATTATATATGTCTTGTTTAGCTTATAATATGAATACCTTGAGAACCCTCAAGTTCGTCAAACAAGTCAACTGGTCCATAGACAGTTCAACCTAATGACGTTATTGTGCCATCACATTGAGACATTAAGATAGCTTCCTAGTTTCCTTATGAAGACAGAGTACCAGAAAAAGACAATGCCAATCACGCTGGTGTAAGAATTTTATTTTATGTTCGGATTTGTCTTGAGATCGTGGATCCATCCTGCTCCACATTGGAGCATTACATATTTGGATAAAATGGCTTGGGCCAACGCTCTTAAGGGTTATAAATCGGAGGTCCTGCAATACGGACCAACACAATATTTGTGAGCTTTTCTTTAACCTATTAAGATTTGTTATTAGAGACTTCTATACCCCTTTTCGTTATAATCAACGATACGAGAGCATTGGTGTATTTGGGGGCTAAAATTTCTTAGAATCTACCTATTTTCGTAC
Source organism: Tillandsia leiboldiana (assembly GCA_029204045.2). NCBI lineage: Eukaryota > Viridiplantae > Streptophyta > Magnoliopsida > Poales > Bromeliaceae > Tillandsia > Tillandsia leiboldiana. The sequence goes on from CM055082.1 coordinate 1,697,868, forward strand.
ACAACTTTTTATTGCAGCAAAATCTTTCCTCTATCTTTGCCATTAGATTTAGCCTTCAAAGCCGTCCAATGTGAATGAAATTGTGTTCCTTGCTTTCTTCACTTTCCTGTCCATCATCTTTGGTGTTTATGTCTGACATACATAATTTTTAGGGCCAATAAATGAATAAAATCAACAAACCATAATGATTCCTGAATAACCATATTAACCTAAATGAAAACCACGAATGCATGCAACTATCATATTCAATAAACAAAAGTGCGTAAGAAGTCTCACCGCATGCTACCTTACTCTCAAAAAAAAGAAATCTCACCGCATGTATAGGTTACAAGGATATTAATAATAGGATTCTTGAAAATAAAGGCATGTGATATAAAGCAAGGGACCAACAACGGAATATCCATCGTCAATGTTATGCTGACAGTCTACCTATCACAAAATAGGTTTCTGTAAGGATATTGGCGCACATGATTTTTCATTTTAGAGTTGTGTAGAGTTGGATTTTTGCTTTGGATTTTGGTTCTAAATAGTGACCCTCTCATCTTCCATCGATCATAATTCATAAGCAAACTTTCCAATGTATAGTGTTAGAGAAGAAATAAGAGAGTATTCTTGCCTCTATAATAGGAAAATGTTTGACCAAGAATTGTCGTTCCACTGGCACTGGGTATGCTGGTGTGCCATCAGCATGGCATGACATATATGCACGACTCAGCATACTATTTTATATGTCAGCACGGGTGGTATGGGCTTATCAACATAAGTGGCATGGGTGGTGGGCGCCGGTTGCGACACCCCTTGCCAACTGGCATGACAATCCTTATGTTTGATAATAGACAGCTTGATAGAATCAAATTATCGTAGAGAATATTACGTCAAATTACTAAACATATTTGTAACATCATGTATGAGTCATAATGATGGGAAAAAGCACTTAGTCATGGACGGATGAATAAGTTGCCATAGGCAAATTGACTATGCAAAGGAGTCAGCCTAGAAAGGTTTGACTGGTCGGAGTGGGAGATCAGATCAATCTATACCAGTCGAGAATACATAAAAATTTCGTGCTCTTTGTAATCAATAGAATACATAAAAAGTCTATGAATGAAGAAACTTCTTTGTAATCAATATAACACATAACGAAATTTGCAAAAGAAGGATTACCGAATCGTCTGTGTCAGTCGACACGAAGCACTTATGTACCAATAGCTTACAGGCATGTTATAGGAGAGTGCGATGATAACTTCCTATGTCACGCTATGCTGGCGTGTAACATAGGCTGCATAGCACGTCCCACCTAAAATACTTAGCATTTTTCTTTCTTTCTTTTATGTTAACACATATGCATACCATCATCATGTACATGCATGAAAATACTGAGCCGGTGCTCGAATGGCATGAGGTGTGTGACAATACTTCTTATTGCAAAGCAATAGAAAAGTAGCAAGAATAAGAATGTCAATAAATAAAAGTTTTCAATAAGGTTTTAATAATGTAATCAAGAAAAGTATTATTTTTTCTAATATTCTAGAATTGTTCTTTAACTAGAATCAACCAAATCGGTGCAAGGAATCTTTACAAAGTTGATTAGAAAGAAGAAACCTGACAAAACAAAACTCTCCTAAAGAACTATCAACATTATAAGCCGGTAGCCTAGTGCAACCCTTGTTTGAATGAAGCGGTAGCATGCTTGCTACCTTCTCTCAAAAAAAAAAAAAACATTATAAGCCAGTAATAGGAAATTAATCGCCAATTAACTGATAGCATGAGACAGTACAATTTGACACCACCCGGTTTATCTATCAAGAGGGACCTGATGGATTTGTTAATGAATATTGCTAGCCATTTTGCTATTTTTTGGCAACAAGCAAATCAGAATCGAGTCTAGCATACGCTAGTTTGCTTTTGATGCTTTGTAGGCAATCTCAAGTTTGGTAAACCTACTATTGCCTCATGAATGAAAATATTTTTCATATCCTTCACCATTGAGAGCACATTCTCTTTCCTGGTATCATTCTTCTCCATCTTCTCTTTATTGTCTTGGAACAAAAGAAGTTTTTCTTTCAACTGCAACAAATTTGTGGGATCTTCAACCCAAACGAAGGCCCCAAAAATAAAAAGAAGAGGCCCATAAGAGAGTAAAGAACAATAGCTTCTTTTGAAGCTCTCATTGGCTAGATACACTTCTCAAACCACAACACGTTTCTTTCCTTCCTCTTGTGTTATTCTCATTTTCCAAAGTTCAATCCAGGAATACTTTGATGACATGATAGATAACTCATATAATGACCATTGCAAAACACTTCCTATAGCAACCCTAGAAACACTGGCATCAAGTATGTGAAGAAAAGAATACACTGCACTTGCCTTCCAAAAGCCCTTCTCACATGTCGTCACGCATCTAAAAATCACCAAATACTGTATCGGCACAGCACAATCAATGCAACAAAAATTGCCAATCAGCATGACAATGAATATAGGCGCGTACTATCTACCTCACACATCACAAGGAACTACATGTTTAGAAATAGTACTGTCAAGAACAAAGATCTCTCTTCCGACGTCCCAATTGTGAAATTATATGAAACAACCGTTGTACTCCAAAAACTTAAGCTACTAGAGAACGGTGTTTTTAATATTTCAATACTCTCCCTCACGTTTGGGTTCGATACTTTTTTGATAGGCCCAAGACGTGAATTAATTATGCTAGGAGCTTGGCGGTATTCGAACTCAAAACCTCCTGCTCTGATACCACGTGAAATTATATGAAACAATAGTTGTACTCCAAAAGCTTAAGCTACTAGAGAATGGTGTTTTTAATATCTCAATACCAATCACATGACTCACATGTAGCTGAATCCTTTCTTGCATCCCACAAAGATTGTCTTCTCATCCTTCTGTCACAAATTGGACTCCAACAATTAAACTATTAATAAAGCCTCACTTTTCTATGAGCCTCAAGTAGTCAATCAGATTGTCGGAGTCGATCAGGACCCACAACAGAAATCAGAAACAACTTGTTACAGGGTCATGTGAAGAATCAGGGTAGCATTGGGCGCAGAAAGAACCTCCCTGATGTTGGTAGCTAATGAAATATTAAGTACAACTTTTTTCTTTGTCAAATAGTTCAAGTACTAATCTTATATAGTTATATGGAAAGCTTCGACCTCCGCGATCATATTAATAGCAGATAAAAGTGAAGTAATTTATGTGATACTGAGCCCATGTTCTTCTTTTTCTTCTTCTTCTTATCAAATAGAGAAACACTAAATGCAGTAGTTCTGAATCTTCAGTACAAATTTATAAGCAAAATTAAATAACACAGGGACTAAGCCGCTATATGTGGATACTACAGGGACTATCCATATATTGTAATTTGTACCCAAAATTGAGTTATTAACACCAACAAATAATTATTAATTAATTCCACTACAAAAAAAATACCTGGAAAATATCAGCAGAGCTCTGCATCCTCTCCACCTCCTCTTCGTTGTTCTTCGGTCTCCTCCCATCTCCGATCACCCCCAACCTCGACCTCCTCCCCGTGGGCCCCTCGATGGGCCTCTCCGTGGGCCCCTCGATGGGCCTCCTATCCCCAATAACTCCCAGAGACCGCCGCGTGGCGCCGGCGCCGGGCCCCACATTGACCGTCGGCGAGGGCATCGACATTGCGCTCTAATTGAACACTGAAGTCCTAGAAATTTACGAACCCTAAATCAACCTGCGTCGAAAAATTGGGGGAAATTACATCAAGTTTAGTAGAATTATTCGCTCGAAGCATCAGAAACTCTTGATTAAATCGTTAGCAAAATCGAACCTTTCCGAAATTGAAGCAGCGAGTAAACCGTTCCTGGAAATTGATGTAAGCTCAAAAATTGAGTTCAAATCCTGAGCTCAGGAACGAGCTCAAATTCTCATCGCCGCGAGAGAGATCGGAGCGAGGAGGCGCCTTTTTTTGACGCGATCGGCGATTATCATTCCCCCATTGGCGACGAGGAAGAGAGCTCCTTTAATGGCGAAAGAAGAGAGAGAAAGAGAGAGATGGAGAGAGAGAGAGAGAGAGTAGCAGCAGTAGTAGTGTGACGAGGAAGTGTGGAAGACGCGACGAAGTATAGAGAGTGATAAGGGGAGAGAGAGACTGGAAATTAGTACCTGCACCGGGTGTATCGCTATGTCCAATGCACCACAGACACCGGGTAGTAAATTTTAGGTAAAAATGTATCAAACTTATCTCAACTATTCTTAAAAAATATTCATTTTAGGGATAATTGCCTGTGTACCCCTGAAATATGAAGAAATATCTGATTTACCCCTCTTATTTTTTTCTTTCCAATATACCCTTCATACGTTCCACCGTTATTAAAAATACCCCTACCGTTTCCCTTTGTTAAGTTAACTAGGATTAAACTAGAGTTAAATAATAATCGGAGTTGAAAATTATCAGATATACCTATTTTGCCCGGGTTTAGGATTTAGGGTTTAGGGTTTAGGATTTTTTAGGGTTTTAGGGTTTAGGATTTAGAGTTTTAGGGTTTAGGATTTAGGGTTTTTTAGGGTTCTAGGGTTTAGGGTTTAGGGTTTTAGGGTTTAGGGTTTAGGATTTTTTAGGGTTTTAGGGTTTAGGGTTTAGGGTTTTAGGGTTTAGGGTTTAGGGTTTAGGGTTTTAGGGTTTAGGGGTTTAGGGTTTTAGGGTTTATGGTATATTTGAAAGGGCAAAATAGTAATTACACACAGATAACGGCAGTTCCAAACGGTACACTAACAGAGTTTAACTTCAGGGATATTTTGGAAAGAAGTTGGAACGTAAGAAGGGTAGTTTTAATATTAGCTTTCTAAGAGGGGTAAATCTGAAAACAGAAAAATTTTTAGGGGTACGTATGAAATTGCCCCATATATCTACCTAAACTTTTTAACTCATTTTATTTGAGTCAGTTAATATTTTTTTAACTTTAAATTTTAAATGTACCGTTTATTTTTATAGATTTAATTATTATATTTTATATAATTTATATAATTATAAATTTATATAAAGAGTAGAGCTTATATGTTTTTAAAAGTACGAGCTCATTCATATTTATGAATTTTTTATTATTGAATTTGTATTGGGATTTGTGTTTTTGTAAAGTCAACTAAAGAGAGAGAAATATAAAGTAAAAAGCATAAATCACAATACAAATCTAATGGTAAAAAATTTACAAACATGAATAAATTTGTACTTTTAAAAATATATAAGCTCTACTCTTTATATAAATAATTAATTAATTTAAATTTTAAATTGAAATAGCCATCAAATGGCTAAAATTAGATGAATTGAAATGTGAAATACCAAAATCAAAATTTAAAAAAATTGGATCATCGAATGTACTCTACAATTTAATACAAATTTTTCATGATATTCAAAGGACTTGTATATATATAAGAAAAAAATAGTACTATATGCCTTCTAAAAATATTATTCTTGTATAAAGTTAATATATTAGTGTATACAATGTTAAAGTTTTAAATTAATTTATACATACATCCCAAAAATATCATATTAATTTATCATTATATCATTATAGAGTTAATACTTTAAAAAAGCTGTAAGCATTTTAAACAAAATAGTTTTGAGTTTTTAAATTCAATTCAGGAAGAAGCAGTGTTTTAATATTATATTTTTTTTATATTTCGTGCAGTTTTAGGGGGTGCGGTACACGGGATGTAGTAACGCACCAGGCGCACGCAAAGTTACAGGAGAGTGACAAAAAGGCGAAGAACACGAGGCGAGATATTCAACCTCGACCGTCCGATGAAGATCGGACGGGTGCGAGAGGATTTGGCGTTTTGCGCGGGAGATTGTTAATGAAAGGGGTGGAGAGATTTGTGTATCTCCTTCGAAAGAGAAGGGGGAAAAGGAATTACGAGCCCCCTCTTTTGTTGTGTTTATTATTATTATTAATTAATTAATGCGTCGTAGAGAGTTTGAGGTGGCCCCCACCACCCAACGGAGTTGTTCAGGTGTAACACGTGGCAGATCAGGAAGATTTTGCAGTGGCAGGGTCACGTGTTTTGGGAGCTCGACTATTCCACCAACTTTGGGCTAAGCCCCTGCGCTATTCTAATATTGTGATTTCAGTCCTTTATTTACACATTTTAGTCCCTATACTTTTGTTTGGGTTGCAAAATTTTGACTTTTAAATACTTTTAAAACATGAATTTTGTTATCAAAATTGACCTTTTGGTTCCTTCAAAGAAAATTAAGGTGAGTGCCTTTTTTTTACACAGATAAAAAAAACAAATTGATCATATTATAAAATAATTCAGATATTTTTTATCAATTAGAAAATAAAACTTTAATATATGTAATAATTTAGTGATTAAAATCAAATCATTGTAATGGGTTTGTACATGGAGTACCCATACATTTACCCTTCCTCTTTAGAGGGAGAAGAAATTTTTACATGCACCTGCTGCCTTTTCTATTTTATTAATTTATACTATTATTGGAAAGTTTTTTTTTTTTTTTTTTTCCGACTACCAGAAACTTGATTTTTGAGACTCTATAGTAGAAGTGGAACCAACCAACAATGTTCATGAAAATATAATAATTATTTTACACAATGTTCTAGAAGTGGAAACAACCAACAAAACTGCTTATTACAAATAACATCTTGTAAGCAGTGTGAATTGGAATTTACATTAGGTTAAAATGTCTAATTAAAAAAATACACTGTTTTTTCAATTTTCTTTAACAGAATATTTAACAAAATATTTTGTGAGTAGTGAAATGTTAGTATACGAAATTAAACTTTATGAAGTTACGATTCCTTTTTCCAGATGTGCTACGTTCAGAGAAGCTAATTACATTTTAAACTTTTGGTAGCTATATAATAGCAATATCCAACCTGAACAGTGAAAACCCTTTACATAGAACAACACATCAGAGGTTCACCAACTACTAGATGAATGATGCTTGATTTGGAGAAAAAGAACAAACAACAAACAACAAACAACAAACAAAGAGGTGGAATTTTGCTGAGGGATTGATCAAATTCCTTCATTTTAGTATCTTTGATTCGATTTCCTCCAAACTCAATCCTTTTGTCTCCGGGACCTTGAAGAGGACGAATAACAGTGAGAGCAATGCAATGCACCCGAAGAGGAGGAAAATGTTATCTGGCCCCAGTAGCTCCTGCAAAAGAAAAGTGCTTGTCGGTAAAGCGCTTGTAGATTCATGCCAGGATGATTCGAAACTTTATTAAAGAAATCATAGTAAAGATGGGTAACTTGCTTCCTGGAGAGTAAATACTGTAGAATATCGCTCTTGTGAGTTGAGATATTTTGCATCTTTTCGAGTAACGACCATTTACGAAATAAACATTGTGCAGGGATATATATGCATCTAATAGATACTAAAAAAACATATATCATGGTGTCTCTGTTGGATGAATGATTCTATAAAAATGGAGAATTAAACAAGGATTTCATCAAACACTCACATGTACGATCATTAAGCAATAAATGTTTTAGAGCACGAATACCTTCAATGGTGAGAAAGCAAAAGTTACTAAAGCATTCGATCCAAAATTGGTGAGGACTGCAAGACTGATTCCACGGCCTCTTGTACGGAGCGGAAAAATCTCAGACACCATCAGCCAACTTATTGGACCAAATGATACCTGTAAATTAGGGAAAATATAATCAACATTAATCATCATTAGTTAAGCTCATATTTTTAAGGGAGTTGAGAGTACACTTAATTCAATTTTGATGATAGCTTAAAGATAAGAATTAATATATCAAAGGTTCATTAGTAAGATGTTCCACTCTCTGATTGTAGTTGAAAAGGAGTGGTATGTGGAATAATACTAATACCATTTATCAACTGCCTGAATAATATTTCTTCGACAGGACAGTGAGACACATTCGAAATAGATAACAGTGAACAAGGCAGATGGCATCCAATACTATTCGAGTGAACAACAATTCCTAAAATAATATGTTATCTGAAATTCAGAGAGAGCGAGGAGGAGAGAGAGACCTGGTAGGACCCAACATAAAGGAGTAGAGCGCCCACAGCAACCAGTGGAAAACCAGCAAGAATCTTGTAGTAAGCTGCAAGAAGGAACAATGACACCACCTGCACCACTCACAAAGTATAAGAACTAAATCTCTTCAACAATCACAACACACTTTGGCAACAAAGTAATTAGTCTTTAATGATAGACTCAAGAGTAGTTGTCATCATTAATATTTCTCAAGTTATTAGAACCATTAGTAATGTTTTCCAAGTAAGGATGTAATAGAAGAAATACGCACAATTCCACCAACGCCTCCTATCAACAGTGGGCGCCTTCCGAGGTTGTCAACCTTTAGAACAGCTATCCCTGTCATAACCAACTGCAGCAAGAGCAGAATAATTATGACCTAGATAACATATTTTAAAATAGCATTATAGAGGTAACCTATAATTTAATAACATAATACTAAGACAAGAAAAACCTGGTAATTTTATAACAAGCTTATCAACTTTGATTCAATTTGACGATAAAAAAATTTTATGTCAATTCGAGGTGCAGGATGAGTCAAACTGCTAATTTGTCGTCAAACCTCAAATGAGTGGAGAAGTTATATATAAATCAGGGTTCAGAAAAAAGAGGCTCAAATGACAAATAGCTAATGTATAAAGTGTACCTTGAATAGCCCAATCACAACTGAAACCCTTGCAGCATCAGATGCAGCTGAAAATCCAGCACTCTGTAAAACTCGATATGTATATTAGGAGGAAGAACAAAATGAGAGAGAATATAAGAAGATAACCCATTTCATAGCAAAAAAACGAGAAATGAGTATCACAGAAAAAAAAAATTTATTGAAGTACCTGAAGTATCGAGGCCGCATAGTACAAAACACTAGGTTGACCTGTTATCTGTCAGAAATAAGTTCAGTTCACGTAGCTACAAGAAGCTTATCTATAATCACCGTGCCAAATAAATAGTTAATGCCTGTTTAAGGGCAAAAAATCAACACCTGCTGAAAGAGAACTAACCCTCCACCGATGATGAAGGCCTTTAAACTAGCACCTTCGAACACCTCCCAGAAGCTTCCCTCCTGTTCTTGTTCAGCATAAGCAGCCTTGAGAGAGACTACGGTATCGTCTATCTCTCTCTCCGATATCTTGTCGCCAGCTGGACGGCCCCTTAATTTTCCCAAAGCATTAATGGCCCTTTCTTTATATTCCTCCAAAGATCCCTTGCCTTGAACTGCTCTAAAAAGTAACCATCTTGGAGAAGGTGGTAAAGCCCACATGCCTAACCCCATTATAACTGCAATAGGAGCACTAAAACTATACATGTTACGCCACCCTCCAATAACATTAATCTGAGCACTTCCCACTAGGTAACCCAACTGCAAGAACATTGAAATGTCCATTAGATTATAACATAACATTGAGCATTCAAACTGATAGGGCGTTGCGTGGGTAGTCGCAGTAATTATACATAAATTAGAAACAGGCAAATCACATTGTATAGCACATCAGGTTGGGAAGTTGCATCAATGGAATCACAGCAATTCCACTGATGGAAAAAGGGAAACACTATTAACATGGGCGGCATCATACAAACCAGTATTCCAAGTACGATGAAGAGCTCCTTTAGAGAAATCAAGGTTCCACGTATTTGCGATGGGGAAGTCTCTGCAATATAAAGAGGGGCACCATGCATTGCCTATAATAGAATAATGATCAGTATAACTGAGAAAGAGATCTATTGGATAAAACAGAGTTAAAAATCTTGGTCTTTCTTCATTAGATGCACTTCAATGTCAAAAGTCACATAGAAACCAAAAAACAGTAATTTTCTTTTAAGGCCTTCTTGGTGACAGTTCCGTTGATTAAAATGAGATAAGAATTCTAGTTCTTAAGCCCTACATGTTATATTCTAGGTAGTTCAACAAGTAAGAAAAAGAATTATGCTCAAGAAGATTGTGCTTAATTGATAGTTTAGGATGTAGACTGTACAGCAAGCTAGTTCTGTTTGGCCTGATTTTTTCAAGCAGATTCTCTACTCCGAGAGTTAGAAGCCAGGCATCTAGCAAATGAAATTTTGTAGCTTTTTACTTTGGTGAAAAGCTGATGTGGGCTTCTAGGTTAAAAAGCATATGCTCCCCACAGAAATTTAGCTTCTGCTTTATCTTAAAGTTGTTCAGGGATCTTAATGAAGACCTTGTCATTGTTTTTTCAAACAACTCTACTCTATTTCTCCAAAAGGTTTCGGCAGCTCCCTACTTTAAAAGAACTACAGAAGCTCCAGTTCAAAAACCAAGCCTTTAATTGTCGCAGCCCTCTTTCGGAAGACCTCTACTCAAGAAGTAGAAGCGAAGCACTTGGCAAACTAAAAATTGGGAATTTCTAGCAAAAAGAAGTTGTTAGCCTTCGTGATCTTTTCAAGAAAAACTGCAGTTGCTTCTTCACACAATATGATTTAGGTTGTATTCTCTACATTTGGTTCCATTGCGTCGAGAAAAAATGAACACACAAGATAAAAGATTTTGTCAGTCTACTCACCAAACCAATACCAATGCCATAAATAAGCCGACCTATAATGAGAAACTCAAGGTTAGGGGCATATCCAGTGATCAAGCCACCAGTAATATATAGTGCGGAAGCTGTTATCAGCTCCATTCTTCTTCCTACAGCAAGTCCATGGAGTTAAAGTTAAAACTCTGCTGCTACAAATCTGCCACTTTAAAACTTCAGAGGGATAAATTCAAAAATTAAAACTTTCGGGAAAAAATAATTCGACATTTTAAAACTTTCCATGAGTTTATATGCATTTTCCCCCAACAAAAAAAAAAAAGAAAAAAAAAAAGGGAAAAAAAGCCCAACAGAAACTTAGATATAGTACCTAGAAAATCAGCAATGGGATAAGCAATGAGAGAGCCAGCAAGAGCTCCATACAGGGAACCGCTCACCTAAATTGAGCACAAATAGAACTGTAGCAGATCAACAATTGAGCTCATTTGGGATCAAACAAGCACTAATAATTCAGAAAAAAAAAAAACAATGAATCCGAAGAATCACCACAAGACCAAGCTGCACGGCCGAGAGGTTGAACCAATTGGTACCGCTCAGATCAGCGGACTGAAAAGCAAAATTGAACGACAATGAGAACGACGACGACGACGATGATGATGAGGACAACAAAAATGGTGGTGGTGGTGGTGGTGGAGGTGATGAGTAAACTCACCTGCAAAGAAATGGAAGCACCGGATGTGGCCCCGATATCGTACCCAAAAAGGAGTCCTCCCAACGCCGGGAACAAAAACCTGAACAAAATTCGCATCCAAAAGAAACCTTACAAAATCGTCCCGAGGTTCCGAATCCGACACTCAACTACCACATCCACACACACACACACACACACACACACACACACAACAAAGCTTACGGGAGAAGCAAGGAGGACCAATTGAAGCTCTCCTGCCGATCCGCGGCATCTCCAGGACTATCAGCAGGAGGAGAATGCGACGAGTATTCGCCTTGCGCTTGAGATCGAACCTAAGCTTCACGAATCACAAAGAGATGAGCGCAGAGTCTCGGAGAATCGAGTAAGGGAATTGGAGATTAGGGAGTCGGGTACCCGGAGGCGAGGAGCGGAGGAGGAGGAGGAGGAAGAGGAGTATGGGAGGAGAGGAGCAGCTTGGGAAATTTGGACGGAGGATGACTCCATTTTCGCCGTCGCCGTCGTCGTCGTCGTCATCGGCGGCGGCGGAGGGAGGTGGCGGAGGGAAAAGGAGGGGAGGAGAGAGGCGGAGGGTCGGTGACGTTTCGAGGGCGAGGGCGAGGGCGAGGGAAAGGAGGGAAGGTGGAGACGAAGGCTCGCCATTAGTTTACGCTTTTTTCGCTTTTTTTTTAAAAAAAAAAAAAAAATTTATTTATACAATTTTATAACAAAAAATTAATTTCACTGACTCTATTGCACGGGAAGAAATATTGAGTGGACGAGTTCCATACACCAGGACACGGAATTGTTGCCTCTGCTGGACCGGTTGCACCACGTCATTCTGTGAACCGAACAGCCTCAGCGTTTTCGTAAATCAAATATAAAAAATTATAATAATTTACAAAACATTATTTATTGGATAATAATATATGTATGACGAGAATATACCTCTTTATCATCAACTTATTTTAATTTTAAAATTAGTATAATAAAATAATTAAAATTTCTTAAAATTATCTCAATAATATATTTTTACTAAACATAATTTTATTTTTTCAGAAATAATTTTTTATCATGAAATTATATTATACGTCTCCTTAAAAATTTTGATAATTGTCTCATTTTATACAAAAATTACAAACAGATTTAAAATATTTTTCTTTCAACATAAAACATTTATTAGTTGAATAGTAAAAAATAAATAGATAATTTCTTAAAAGGAATCGGCGCAAAGATGAGGTGGTAGACCAGGTCCAATAAAGTACCTTTGATTGTAACAGCTTAAGCAATTATGAATGTTGCTGTAATCATATATATCAGGCAATTTAATTATTTGGCAGATTTTAATTGATCTGCTATAATAACTTAAAAAGCAAAAAAAAAAAAAATCTGAAAAAAAGACACATGGTTAATATTTATACAGCAAATTTTGTTGTCTTTGTCCTACAAATAATTAAAATAGCTTTTAAAATCTTAATTTTATCTCAATTATAGTTCACTCGATTTTCAGTTTCTACACCTTTTCTTTTACTTTATTAAACATTTGATCAAGTATGTGGAATCTGGGCTTAACATTTAGTGCAGCCCAAAATTCACAATTTAAATTGAATTTGTGCTGCGGAATTTTTTTTTTTTTTTGATTAAACAGGGATGAACCCTATTTGAGCGAAGTACAGGATGAAAGTTCTGGAGGGAGGCCCAAAAAACAACAGACTTTGTCGGTGCCCAAAAACACAAAGCACAAAGCACAAAACATAAGCCTTAGGCCCGACCTAAAGGGAACAAAAAAAAAAAAAAAAAAAACACAGACATCCCCCTCCAAAAAAAGACCAGAACAGTCCAGACAAAGACGCATACAACTCAAAACTGAAAAACTGAAAAAACTGAAGACTGAGAGGAGAGCAAATATCAACCCCCTTAAACAGTGAGGAATGCAGAATAGAGATAGTCAACCCTCTACTAAATAACAAAACTAATCAAGACGTAGATAGACAGAAAGTCGGGGGAGGGAAAGGATACCAAGCCAAAGCTAAGCCAAAGGCCTAGGAGTCAGGTTGTGACCCAGGATTAACTCGCCAAAGTAAAACGTGTCCCATCGCCGAAGCCACCCAACTCGAAAACCAAACGCCGTAAAATGGCAGCCAGACTATATAAAGCAGATGATCAATGAATTAGCCAAACTTCTGAATTGAATTCCAAACAGCCAATGATAATATAGTGTCTTGTCTTGGATCTTATTTCCCAAACAATCAATCAAAACAAAGCCTCACTTCCAACTGCTTCAAATCCCTTGTATCCCAGCTCAAAGAAATAATAGGATAAAAGAAACTCAGCTCAAATGAAGACAGAAATTAAAGGACGCACAGCTCGACCAAAAGACGGCATCCAGTCTCAAAGGTTGTCGTCCTTGTTAACCCGCGTTCCCATTGTTTGGTCAACACCATTCAGATGATACTAAAACATCAACCCCTCAATTTCCACACCAAAGCGCCGAGTCGACGAAACTAAACACGATAGGAGCACAAATAAAGAAACCAACTATACTAAACCAACCAGATCCAGCAGATAAATAAAACTAATTATTGACCCCTCTCGATACTCGATATAGATGAAAGAAGCAGCACTAAGGAGCAACACTGCGAGTTTGGTCTCAAGGAATGTGGCAAGCTGCTGCTCCAGGTTAAAATGATCGAGAGAAAGCAAACATCTGAAGTATCAGAAATTCCAAACAAACCAGATTTCTTCGAAGCACCATTCGTTCATTCATGCGCCAATGCAATAGAGAAGCCAGAGCACGTAAAGAAAAGCCCCAATAATACCCAGATAGGTTGAAAGCACCATTCAATCAATGCTAGTTACTCGCCTGCAAGCTCCCAGGTTCGTGTGGCTCCATTGTACCCAAGAAGCGTCAATAATGGACAAATAAAGCATCAATCACCCCGGGTCGAAGCCAAGTAGAAGATCAGAGAGTAGCCAGAGCATATAAAGAAAAGAGAACCCAGTGATACCCAGGTTAGATCAAAGCACCATTCATTCATTCAAGCACCATAATAAGAGAAAAACCAGAGCTCCTATAAAAAGACCCCGATAATACCCAGATTGGTTCCTGCGGCAGTGAAAGAGGAGCCGTAATGCAGAGGTTGATCCAAAGCGTTTTCGCGGCAATTAACAAGAAGGTAGCTACTCCCCCAAGAAAAAAGGTTAGCATACAAAGTATAATAGAGGAAACGTGGTTTAACAGGTCCGGCCGCTGAAGAAAGCTCGAAGAATAGAATAGAATAGAAAGGAATAGAAGAAACGTAGCGAAAAAGCGCAAGTCACACCCCTCCAAAATAAAACAGTAAGCAAGGTTGGTCAGAATAGAAGTATCGAGGAATTTGTGGGCACCCAAGAGCCCGGCCGATGGTCGGTTAAGCGTTGCAAATCCTCCAGTTAACTAGCAGATCTCCGAAGAGCAGAGGCCGATGATCGGTTAAGTGGTGCAAATCCTCCAGTTAACTCGCAGATCTCCGAAAAGCTGAAGTCCAGAGGTTGAAAGTATCAATAATTCTAATGACGCAAGTGGCAGTCTGGGAGGTGCTAGAAGTGAAGATGCGCCTGTTGCGTTCAGTCCAGATTTCCCAACAGGTAGCGGCAAAGAGGAGATCAAAGTGCATTTTATTACGACCCTCCAAGGTTGTCCTCGCGCACGCCCATCTGCTCGCCATATCCCCCGAATAGTTAAGCAGTCTTTGGTAGGTGCGTGGCCAGAGGTAAAGAAGCTCCTCCCAGACCGATCTCGCAAACTTGCAAAAAAAGAATAGGTGGTCCATATTTTCGTCTCCTTCACAGCAGTTGAAGCAGATAGAAGGCCCAGCCCAACCCCTTTTAGTAAGTAGCTCAGCCGTGAGTAGCCTGTAACGCGCTGCAATCCACAAGAAGATTTTTGTCTTGACCGGTATCCGAATATCCCACAGGTAGTGGATCTTAGTGTCATTTACCCCGTCGAAAGAGATGGAATTGTAGGCAGTCTTGGTTGAAAAGATCCCATTACTACTCCATCTCCAAAAGATGAAATCATCGGCGTTTGAGAGATGAGTATTGGTAATCACAGCCAACAGGTTGGGGATCTCTCGCCGAGCCTCCGGACAGATAATTCCATGGAAACCCAAATCGGGCCGGGATCCGAATCGCCGGATCCAATTAAAAACCGAAAGATGTTTGTGAGAAGCCGCAGCATAAAGAGATGGGAATCGACTGCGCAACGCCGAGTCGCCGCTCCAGCGAGCATTCCAAAAAGACGTCGCTTTACCGTTCCCGATTGAAAAGGAGGTGGAGGAAATGAAGAAAGGCGCATTAGCAAGCATATCCTTCCAGATCTGGCAACAACCAGTCGGCGCCGCCCTAGCAGTAAGAGATGGCCGAAGAGAGTAGTGTTTCATAGTCAACAACCGGACCCAAGGAATCGCCTTAGAATAGTGGAAAGACCATAGCCCTTTCAGAAGTAGAGCAGAATTCGAGTTGCGGAGATTGCGGATGCCCAAACCCCCGACCTTAATAGGGCGACAAAGGTGTTCCCATTTGACCAGGCAATGAAAGCCGCTGTTTAATCTTTTCCCCTTCCAGAAGAAGTCCCGGCGGATCTTGTCGATCGATTTGATAACCCAGCTAGGTAGAGAGAAGGCGGAGCAGAAGAAGATCGGGGTGGAGGAAAGAACCGAGTTTAAAAGAACCAAACGCCCCCCCCCTTGAGAGCAGAAGACCCTTCCAACCCGCCAGACGCTTATCCAGTTTCTCGATGATAGGGAGAAAAGCAGATTTGCGCAACGCCTTAGGTGATAAAGGTAAGCCCAAATACTTTAGGGGAAAATCTTGAGCCGGGCAGCCGAAGAAAGATGCAAGAGCTTCGGTGTTTGAGCTCGGCAGGTTAATCGAAGAGATGGAGCTTTTGCCGAAATTGATTTTGAGGCCCGAGATCTCCGTGAAGGCCTCTAAAATGAGTTTAATAACCCCCGCCGATCTGTTGGAACCATCGAAAAAGATAAGGAGGTCGTCTGCGAATTGGAGAGTGTGGACTTTTTCGTTTCCAATGCCCACCAAAGGTAAGACGTGAGAAATAGAAGCCGCCTGTAGCATACTGAATAACACGTCAATGCATAGAATGAATAAGAGTGGGGACAAAGGATCGCCCTGGCGCAGTCCGCGCTTACACGGGAAGGTTGTGCCCGGAATGCCATTTAGAAGAACCGCCGTACTGGACGATTGTAAGAGGTCCATAATCCATCCAATCCACTTGGTGCCAAAACCCCTGGCCAAGAGCAAATCGTGCAAGAAAGTCCAATCCACATGATCGAAGGCTCTTTCGAAGTCAATCTTAAGAATCGCCGCTTTTTGTTTAGTGGAATGCAGATGATGAAGTAAGATATGAGCACAGTAGAAGTTGTCAAGAAGCGATCTCCCTTTAATAAATGCCGTCTGGAAAGGGTTGATAAGATTGGCCAAGTGGCGCTGAAGTCTAACAGCAAGGACTTTGGAGATAATTTTGACCAGACTGTTCTCAAGGCAGATAGGCCTAAAGTCGCTAGCGAAAAGAGTCTCGCTTTTCTTCGGAATGAGACACAACCAGCTAACGTTGATCTCTCGGAGGTCGAGGCAGCCGTTGTGGAAGTTGGAGAAGAGCTCCATGATGTCAGCTTTGAGCAAATGCCAAAAGCGGTGGAAGAACAACAATGGAAATCCGTCAGGCCCAGGTGCTTTTTCCGGCGCACAGGAGAAGATGGCACTGCGGACCTCGTTCTCCTCGAACGGAGCCTGAAGGCTCACAAAATCGACCTCCGGGATAGAAGGAGGGTACAGCGAGGCGAAGTTGATGGTAGTCCTTCTATCCGACGCCACCCCGAGTTGCTTCATGAAGAAATCGAGCAGGTGGGCAGCAATAGAGTCGTGGGTCGCCCGAGTGGAAGCTCCAACCTTAATAAGGGAGATGAAGTTTTTGTTTCGACGTCCGGTGGCTTTAAGGTGAAAGAATTTAGTGTTTGCATCTCCCGCTTTGAGCCACTGCACCCTGGATCTCTGTCTCCATCTTAATTCTTCCTGCAGACAAAGTTCATCGAATCTCATTTTGAGTAGGGGTCTAAGCCTGCATTCCAGCACGTTAAGAGGTCTAGCCTCTTCAGCTAGATCGAGCCACTCGAGCCACCTGAGGCAAAGATCTTCCTGAAGAGAAATAGAAGACATTAGGCCCGCGCTCCAGTGACGAAGAGTCGACTGGACGGTCTTGAACTTCGCCGATAATCTACCAACGGTGTCGGCCCTACTAGTAACGCCATTCCAGGCCTCAGAAACCGCCTCAGAGATTGACGGATATCGGAGCCAGTAGGACTCGAACCTGAACAGATTTGGAGAGGGCACGAAGGAGAACGCCGATAGCAAAAGAGGGGTATGATCCGACCTGGGCCGAGGGAGGGCACGGAGGGTTGAGCGGGGGAAGGAGAGATGCCAGTCTTTAGACACGAGGACTCTGTCAAGGCGTTCGAGAGTAGGGAGGCGCCTACCATTCGACCACGTGAAGCACTTGTTCTGAATGGGGAGATCAATGAGTCCGGTATCCGTCACCACTCTTCTGAAATTGATGATGTCGTTCAAGTTAGAGGGCGGACCATTCTTATCCTGAAGAGAGAGAAGAACATTAAAGTCGCCCAAAGCCGTCCATAGCCCCGGAGAGTGAGAGCCAATAGAGCGAAGCTCTTGAAAGAAAGCCGGTTTTAAGACAGAAGAGGTGGGTCCATAAAGGTTGGAAACAGTGAAGACTAACCCGTCCACCCACCCTTCTTCTCAGGACAACAGTAACCGAAAAGGCCCCAACCCAATCGTGTACGCAATCAAAAAGGGTTGGGTTCCAAGCAGTCAGAAGACCCCCCCTTGTCCCGACAGCATCAAGAGTGCGAAAATCTCGGAGGTGAAACCCACAGAAAGAAAGGAACTTGGAGGGGGTGGTGGAAGAGAGCTTGGTCTCTTGCAAGCAGACCACGCAGCATCTGGCTTTCTTAATGAAGATCTTGACCGCGGCGCATTTGGCAGAATCATTGAGACCTCGAATATTCCAAGAGACCAATAACTTAATTTTTTGGGCCTGAAATTTTTTTAAATTTTTTTTAGGAAAAACAATGTGAGATTGTTTAAACTTTGGCCTACTTGGTAATTTTATTTTTCAAATGGTGCTAGATAGAGCAATAACTTAATTTTAAAACGTTAAAAATAACAATTTAAACACCGCACATATAATTTAAATAAAATGAGAAGCTCTCCTTGTAATATTTTCATAAATTTTACATATTTCTTCCTGATTTATTTAAAATTTTTAAAAGTCATTTTGAAGTTTATTTTTTATCATAGAAACCGTAACGTTAGCTATAAAGCACTCAAAATTACAATTCTACAAATCAACTAATTTTTTTGGTGCTGGGTAAATATGAATTAATGATGGATAAAGATGATAATTTCGAATCTGTTTGGCTATGCTATAAAATATACTATATTATTTGATAAAATATTATCTGAAAAATTTTCTTTGCAAAACTAAAAACTTCAAATTAGATTATTATTATTATTATCCAATGAATATGTAGGCTATGTAGGCCCCAGAGATGATGCGAAACCGAAAACATCAAATTAGTTTTTTAAGTTTGAGACTAATGATGCATAAATTTACTTTTTTTTTTTTTTTTTTTTTTTTTTTTTTTTTTAAGAGAGAGAGAGAGAGAAAAGTAATATACTATTCTCTTCGTTTAGTTTGAAATAAATTTAGTTGAAAATATAAAATAATTAGACTTCGAATTAAGAACTTCGAGTATCAACTACCAAACTTTTTGTCACTTGCGCTAGACACGATCGATGCATTTACACTTTTCCAACTACAGATATGTGTAGTTGTTTTGTTTCACTTGCAGGTTGATAACTGTAACGATGGTCACAAATTTTGAATCTGCTTTTCATTTAAGCCAATTAGCCCACCCCCTTCCATTTAAGCCAATTAGCCCACCCCGCTTCTTAAGGCATCAGGGAAGGATAATATTATCTTTGTATCCTCCATTGCAGGAATTATAGGGCTCCCTTCTCTCACCATTTATGCAGCAACTAAAGGTACAAATTTGAATTCAAATTTTGTTTAAATAAATTTGATAGTTTGATGTCAGAAATGTTGGTGTTGTCTCTATGGTTTTCCTGATAAGGAGCAATGAATCAAGTCACAAAAAATCCTGCCTGTGTAGCTACAGGGCCGATCAAAACTCCAGTTATCGAATCGGTAACATTTTCGGACCTTTTTCTGTCAGGAAAGAAAAAAACAAAAAGGCATCCATGCATGATTTTACTCAAACTTGTAATGAAAGTTATAATGTGACATGCTAAGATGATTCTCCTTTTGTAACATTCTTCAGCAGCTGCTTGACAATGAGGAGTTGACAGCCAGTGAAACTGCTCGGATTCCGGTCGCGCGAATCGGCGAGCCAGAGGAGGTGGCCTCATTGGTGGCTTTTCTTTGCATGCCGGCTGCGTCGTATGTCACCGGTCAAGTCATTTGCGTCGACGGCGGCCGCTCAATCAATGGTGCTTCTTAGTGACCTCCCTAGCAGGTTTATGAAGCGGCAGAAACTTTGAGCTTCAGATATATAGAAGCTCTATTAAGTATAGTTATGGTTGGGTGTGTTACATTTCCATTTATTTCAAATGTGCGTTTAGCAAAGTGTTATTATTAGAAATTGGGGATGAACTGCTACAGCTACAGGAGTGAAGTTTGATGCTTGATTACATTCTTTAATAAATTGCTATTTGTAAGATGATGATCTACATATTGATCAAATTTATAAGAGTAAGTTTGCTTAAGATTTCACTACAGTTAAAAACATAAATTATTTATGATGCACGCTCATATAGCTAGTATGCAGAATTTTTTTTTGTTTTTTTTTTTTTGAGAAATTAGTGGCGATAAATAAATGAATTAAGCAAAAGAAGTAAGACATTACGGTCTTAAAAAAAAAAAAAAAAAAAATCACAAGGACTCCGGAAGGGTCATATTTCTCGAGCAACGATCAGACTCACCAATTTGATCCGTGATCTCTTTTCACTGCTTTGTTAATCTTTTGATCCAGTCAACTGCAAGAGAATCAGTATTGTTTATTGAAAAATCATCTTGTTCCTAATTGACCAACTTACTCACTAAATTGTTAGAAAAATAATTACACTAATTTTGATTGTGATTAAATTATCTAACTAGTTTAAGTTTAAATTTGAATAACAGAACTTACCTTTAATCGCTTATGAAAATTCCAGAAATTGTAGATAAAAATAAACCAAAATAAAATTGATCCGGAAGCGTGCGAGGCACTGCCCTAAGGCGTATTTCCGTCCTTCGTGCGGATTAATCGGAGATACCACCCCAAGGTACGACCGGAACTCCCCTTCCTACGAGCACGACCGCGGAAGAGGTTGACGAAGTTTCTTTCAACACCCGATAAACAAAATTAATCAAATAAAATATAAAGTAAAACTTAAAATAATTCTTTTTCTTTTTCTTTCTTTCTTTTTCATTCTCTATTCTTTTCTTTCTATCTGACTACACCCTATTACCCACACCCTATACATATATATATATATACAGGAGTAGGAACAGAGTCGTGGTCCAATATTAATTCACCTAAATGGTGAATTAATACCATTAAACGCATAAACGTTGGATTCCAACGTTCTACTATGCATTAACACCTAATAATAAATTAGTAAATTAATTAAAAGAGAATAAATGAATTATTAAATAAGAAAAATAAATGACAATAAATGAGAATAACTTAAAATTAATAAATGAGAATAAATTTTAATAAATGAATTGAAAATTGATAATAAAATAATTATTGAGAATTTTGAAATTTTAAATTTTATTCCAACATAAATAACTGACAGACTAGCAAAATTTTTATTAGCTATTCTGAGCCCACCCTGAGTGAACCACTTCTTCCAAACGAATTTTACATTATCGCTCGTGTCCTAACAATTCAATTCTTCTGAGACTATCACGTCACATATCTAGTGTATAACTATATACGCACTTCGTAAATAAATAATTCATTATTTCAGGCTCAGTACATTATCGCTCGTGTCCTAACAATTCAATTCTTCTGAGACTATCACGTCACATATCTAGTGTATAACTATATACGCACTTCGTAAATAAATAATTCATTATTTTAGGCTCAGTACCACAAAATACACTTGTATATATATATATATATATATATATATATATATATATATATATATATATATATATATATATATATATATATATATATATATATATATATATATATATTTGATAAGATTGCCCGTCATTAAAAACTGTTTTTTAACTATAAACTATACAAAAATTTGAACTTTAATCAACAAACGAAAACTCTCAATTTTTAAACCGCAGTTGTCTTTTAAACCTCTATCACTAAGTATCATGTAAGTAGATTTGACGTAAATATTATATTTGCATTCCAGCGCCAAACGCGTCCATCAGACCCTTAATTTCCTTTGCTCGCCCCAGTACGCATCCTCCCTAGATACACCCGTTTACATCAATACAATTATGAATTTTTATCATTTTCTCCACTTCGCAAATACATCGGGAAATAAAATCTACAATATCACCTCTCCGCACCATTTGCTTATCCATAAATTTATTAATCTTTCGTCACCAAGAACAAAAGATACATTTTCTTTAAACATCCCCTGATACTAAAAATATTTTTCTATTATTGCAACATAATATTTTACACTGTCAACTTTAAAAATTTATTTAGGAACTTAAAATTAATAGCTTTTATTAATTTCAATAAATAAATTTATAGTTAACAGGACTTTCAAATATAATACTATTTTTGTTTAAACTAAATATAACAATTTTTTTTAAAAAAAATAGCTGAGTAAGCGTCGGTCAATAAATTATATTTATACTTTAAAAAAATCTATTTCAAAATGGCTTATAGTTGATGGAGTTATCAGTGAATATGAATTTTTTAACCAAAATTAAATAGAAAATCTTACCAAATAGCAGATGCTGCATGCGACTTACGATCGAGATTCTAATTTAATAATTTGATAAAATATTTTAAAATAATAAAATATTATGAGATTTAAAATTTGAAAAAGAAATTAATGGATTACTACATATATATATATATATATATATATATGTATATGTGGTACGTGTTTAGCTAATTAATGGGTAAGGAATATATGCGTGGCCATAGCTGTAGATAAGTGTCGTGCTTTTCTAAGAAGCCTCACAACATACGTTAAATTAAGTGTGATAGAGAACTGTGAAGTGTGAACTT
Source organism: Tillandsia leiboldiana (assembly GCA_029204045.2). Taxonomy (NCBI): domain Eukaryota; kingdom Viridiplantae; phylum Streptophyta; class Magnoliopsida; order Poales; family Bromeliaceae; genus Tillandsia; species Tillandsia leiboldiana. The sequence continues at coordinate 1,720,426 of CM055082.1, forward strand.
CCATTTATAAATTAAAACCTAACAAAGAAAAAGAAAAAGAAAAAGTTGGAGGAGAAAGTGCTTTTTCTATAAAAAGAGAGAGAGAGAGAGAGAGAGAGAGAGAGAGAGAGAGAGAGAGAGAGAGAGAGAGAGAGAGGATGGATTCTAGTAATAGAGGAGAGAGATGGAAACTTGCTGGAACAACGGCTCTAGTCACAGGAGGCACCAAAGGGATTGGGTATATTAGTTCAATAATTCATATCAATTCTCACTGTTCATATAATTTTCCTTTTTTTTTTTTTTTTTTTTTTGTCACCCAAAAACAAAAAAAAATAAAAGCACACGGTTGATTGTTTTATTATTAAATTTGTGTTATTATTAACTGGCTTGTTTGTGTTGTTTTTATCGAAACTCACGTATTTTTTCTTTTTAAGAGAAATAGATATAGAATTTTCTAAAAATAAGATATATAAAGGAGAGAATAATCTTAAATTTGTGAAGAATAAAGCATATATCATGAGGCAAAAAATTAAAGAAAAATAGAAAAAAAAAAAAAAGAAGTTTTTTTTTTTTTTTTTTTTTTTTTTTTTTTTTTTTTGAGAGAGAAGGCAGCATGCTGCCGCTTCATTCATAGGGAAAATGAATTTAGCTACAAACCAGAGGCAACAGGGCCTCGAACCGAAAGAGAAAGGAGAGGGGGAGAGAGAGAAAGAGAGAGCAGGGGGGAGAAGGGACACAGAAAGTAACCACCCTAGGGGCAAAACGCGGACCACTGGGACCGGCAGAGCCGGATCGCAGCGATCAACTCCCTAGAGGAGCGGGACCTAAATTCGAAGACTCGGCGGTTCCTTTCAAGCCAGACAACCCACCAGGTGGCCGCGATAGTGGTTAGGGCCTTCTTCCCCCAAGCCCCTCCCTTGAGCGAAAAGGTCCCCCACAGGTCGCTGGCGGTCGTCAGACTCCGAATCTCCCTCTTGTTGGGAAGAAGGGTTTCGAGCAAGGAAAGAGTGCCAGCACAGGAGAGGAGGAGATGATCGGCGGTTTCAGCGGGTCCGAGGCAGATCGGGCAGTGGTTCGGTCCAGTCCAGTTCCTCTTCAGAAGAATGTCCCTGGTCAGCACCCGCCCTCGGAGCACCAGCCAGATAAAAATTTTGACTTTCAAAGGCATTTTGGTACTCCAAATCTTGTTGAACCGGTCCACGACTACCCCACTGTCCTGCAGGAAACGGTACGCAGACCTTACGGAGAAAGTCGCAGAGCTGTTCCATCGCCACTTGAACTCGTCCTTGTTGTCAGTGAGGTGAAGATGGGCAGTTGCCTCTAACAGATCCGGGAGGGCCTCCTCACAGCCTGCGGGTCCCTCATCAAGGCCCTCCAGGATTCTCCCCCAGTTCCAGCCATCCGGGCCCAGGCAGTCAGCCACACGTAGGTGCTTGTTGGTAACCCACTCGTAGATCTGCGGGAACTGGGTTGAGAGGGGAGAGCTCCCAGACCAGATGCTGCCCCAGAAGCCAGTTCTCACACCATTGCCTACCGAAAGGGTCGTGCCGCACTTGAAGAGATCCCGCGTGTGCATCACGCTTTTCCACCACGGGGAGAGTGGTCGAAACGAGGACCCTTCGCTCAGCGGTGCCCTGCGGCGATAGTAGAGCCTGTTGACAAGAGGTTCCCAGGGCGGTGGTTCCGGGGAGAAGAACCTCCACCACCACTTAGCGAGCAAGGCCAGGTTGAAGGTTTGGAGGTTCAGGATTCCTAGGCCCCCGTCTCTTTTGGGCCTGCAGACGACCTTCCAGCTGACCAGACAGTGCCCCCCCGACACCGAGGTCTGTCCTTTCCAGAAGAAAGCTCGGCGAAGCGAGTCGATTCTGTTGATGACCCAGGCCGGCGCTTTAAAGACGGAGAAGAGGTAGAGGGGCAGGTTCGAGAGCACCGAGTTTACAAGGGTAAGTCTGCCCCCGTACGACAGCAGCTTAGCTTGCCAACCCCTGATTCGGTGCTCGATCCTGGAGACAGCTATCTGCCATGCCTCCTTGGGGAGGCGGGCCTTGACTAGCGGGAGGCCGAGGTATTTGAGCGGGAGCGATCCCAGCTTGCAGTTAAGTGTTGCTGCTAGTCGTTCGCCTTTGGTGCTTGTGTTCCCCAGGTAGAGCAACTCCGACTTCAAAGTGTTGATCTTGAGTCCCGAGGCCCACTCAAAGATTCGCCAAAGCGAGTGGAGGTTGATAATCTGCCGTTGCTTCGCTTGACAAAAGAAGAGCGTGTCGTCTGCAAATTGAATAAGGGAAGTTCTCGTGTCCCTAGAGGGTCCCACACCGGTGATGAGCTTGCTTCGGACAGCTCTACTTGTCATACGGGCTAGGCCTTCTGCCACCAGAAGGTAGAGGAAGGGGGAGAGAGGGTCCCCTTGGCGCAGGCCCCGCTTCAATCTAAACCATTTCGTAACACTCCCATTGACGAGAACGGCGGCCTTGCCGTTGGTGGTGCATTGGTCAATCCACCCACACCAACGCAGGTTCGCCCCAAGGCAGCGGAGGATGTGCTTGAGATAGACCCAGCTGACACAGTCAAACGCCTTTTTGAAGTCCGCCTTGACCCCCACACAGTCTATTTGCTTGCTGGCGCCCCAGCTGATAAGCTCGTCGGCAGTAACAAAGGAGTCAAGGATGAGCCTGCCTTTCAGGAAGGCAGACTGGGTCGGGGAGATGATCTTGTCCAGAACGGTGCAGAGTCTGTTCGTTATCACTTTGGAGATGATCTTCTGGACACAGTTGAGGAGGCTGATAGGCCGAAAGTCGCTAGCCGTAGCCGCTCCCTCTATCTTAGGAACAAGGCAGATATGTGAGTAGTCAATGGGCCCCGTGTCAAGGGAGCCCTCGAAGAGGTCATCGAAGATTCCGAGGAGGTCACCCTTGATAACGTCCCAAAACTTCTGGTAGAAAGCCATGCTGAAACCATCAGGTCCGGGCGCCTTGTCCCCAGACATTTGGAAAGTCGCTCTCTTGATTTCCTCGAGAGTGAAGGGCGCGGTGAGGTGTTCTGAGCTCAGCGCGGTGTTGTCCGGGAAGAGATCACTCCAATCCCCACACCGAGAGTCATGGGGAAAGTCGGGCGCGAGCCGTGCCTTGAACTTGCGGAAGAAATAGGCGGCCTTGTCTTCTTCCCTAGTCAACGTAAGGTCCTCGTCCACGATGTTCCCGATCCTGTTGGCTCTGAGCCTCCCGTTAGCCATAGCGTGGAAGAAACTGGTGTTGCCGTCCCCCTCCTTGAGCCAGTGCTGCTTCGCCCTCGAACTCCAGAGGATCTCTTCTTCGGCGATTAAGTCGTTCAGTTGGCCTCTGAGGTTGGCTCTAAGTGCTTGGTCACTAGTTGACAGGCACTGGGTTTCCTCGAGTGAGTCAAGCCTTTGAACGGCCTCCATGAGCGCCCGCTTGGTACTGCAGATGCCGTGAAAGTTTGACAACCGCCAAGCGGTGATACGCTTGCGGCAATGCCTAAGCCTGGCGGCGAAGGTAAGAATGCTCCCTTGCCTTCCCGATTTGGGCTCGATTTCCTGCCACCAAATTGGTACAAGCAAGTTGAAGTCGGTCCTGGTGAGCCAGACTTTCTCGAACCTGAAGGGGCGGAGGGCTTGCTTCCTCTGCGTTTGAAGTAGGATGGGACAGTGGTCAGAAGTGATCCTCGGGAGCGCCGAGACCGAGGAGAGCGGGAAGGCAAGGTCCCAATCGGTGGAGATCAGGAAGCGGTCAAGCTTGGCAAGGGTGGGGGGAGACTGCATGCTGGACCACGTGAAGCTCTGGTTGAGCATCGGGAGGTCCACAAGATCCAACTCGTTGATAAGGTCCGAGAACATAGCAGAGAGGCGGTTGCTCCAGCACCGGCCCTGTCTCTCCGCCTGGGAGCGCGTAAGGTTGAAGTCCCCGCAGATGACCCAGGGGCCAGGACAGTTAGCTTTGAGAGCTGCGAGCTCCCTGCAGAAGTCCTCCTTGCCCTCCCAAGTCGCCGGCCCATAAACGTTGGTGAGGTAGAAAGAAGAACCGCAGGTCGCCCTGGACAGGCGCAGCGTGAGGGAGCGATCGCGAACAATGACCTCAGAACAGGAGAAGAGCTTGGAGTTCCAGCAGGTGACAAGCCCTCCTGAAGCCCCCACAGAGGGGATGAAGTGGCACTTATCGAAGAACCGTCCAGCGAAGGAGGGAAGGAAGGAGCGTGATAGGGAGGACACTTTGGTTTCTTGGAAGCAAAGGATTGAAGCCTTAAACCCATTCACAACAGATTTGACAATTGCACATTTGGAGGGGTCGTTAAGCCCACGAACGTTCCAGGAGCAAATTTTAAACATTGGGAAAGCAGAAACAACGAAAAGCAGAGCGGAAGGTGCAAGGCGCTCAGAGCCCGGGGCCCGCGAAGCCGAGGAGCGAGGCGGCTTCCACCTCAGAGAGCTTGACGCCAAACTTGGAAGTCAAGCGGATGATCCTCTTGGCGTCAGCGGCAGCGTCGGGGGTGGTGGGGAGGATGGTGGTCGCCCGCTCGCCCGAGAGCAGAGTCTTCCGTGCAACGGCGCGGTCCATCACCTGAGTGCCTGCCAGCTTCGCGAGCCTGGGGCTCCTCCGCGAGGCGGGTGGTCGCACCAGCTCACCTCCCGGGGGGGGAGCAAGAAAGGTGCAGACTTAGCTGTTCGGCCCCCGGGTCGGCGGTCGTGTAGGCAGGGGCGAGGGCAGGGGGCAATTGGTGGTCGGTTCCCAGCGGGTCGGCAGGGAGGGGGTCGGTCTTCGCCGTGGTGGGCGGCTGACCCACGCAGGGGCCAGGGCTGCTCAGAAGGTCGGTGAGGTGGAAGCTGCTACCGGGGGACCCCAGCGGCGCAACGCCCCCGGGATGAAGCAGGGGGCCAGCGGAGATCGGGGGGGCATCAGGACTCGGTGGGGCAGCAGTTGGCAGACCCAGCAGAGGGCGGGGGGCATGGTGGGGCGCGTAGGCCTCGGCCGATGGAGGGTGCCCCAGGCGCACGCCCAAAGTGGGGGCGGGGGGCCAGGTCCCCCGGTCGTCCTGCCGGCCCGCGGGGTGAGGGTGACCGAGAGTCACCCCCGTGGCGGCCAGGAGGGGCGGGCCAGGCTGTGGCCCCGGCAGTTCGGGGAGGCACCAGCCGTTGTTGGGATACCCCACCCTAAGGGCGGCCCGCCTGGCGGGGACATCCTGGCGGCCCACTCGAGGCCCCAGGGGCAGCCCCGGGCCCAGCCAAGGTGGGCCGAGTGCGGGCCGAGCGTCAGCCAGAAGTTGGGGGGACTGCCCCGTGGTCAAGGCAAGGTTGGGCGGGCTGGGCTGGGCCGCGGGAGGTGGGCCAGGGGGAGGCCACCTGAGTGTGGCCTGCAGAGTGGACCCAGTGGACAGTGGGGAGGGCAGAGGCTCAAGGGGCCCCCGGGGCGGTAGCTCAAAGTAGATGAGGAGAGGGTCGCACAGCAGTCGAGGGGGAGAACTCAGCGGCTGATGCATCGGGGAGAGAAGGCGACACCCCACCTCGATCACCACCAGCGGTAACCGGGCATCACCTGGCAGAGCTCCCACGACCGTGAGTTCCCACAGACCCTTAACAAGGAAGGTATTTGAAAAGTTAGCTGAGAGGGGCAAGCTGCGCTCCCCGAGGGGACGAGGACAGCCGTTGACATCGCCAAGGATCGGAGGGTTGGAATTCCGAGGATGGGAGGTTGCAGCACGTTGGGGATCCAGCGGGCAAAGAGGAGTACAGCCGAGGGGTTTGACCACCGGTCCGACAGGTGGCGGCGCTGCGGGGTCCGTAGCTCTCGGCGGCGGGTGGTCACCCCCGGGGCGACGCCCGGGGCGACGCCTCCTGCCACGGGTCACCGAGGCGTCAGACGAGCTGTCCCTGGTTGCATCCCTCGAGCTACTGCCGTCGTCGCGAAGGTCAACCAGGGGGATTCTTCTGGCTAGCCGGCGGCCCTGGGGGTCCGTTTGGTCGCCCCCCTCCTCAGGCCCGCCACCGACAAAAGGTGTACCGCGGTCGTCTCCCCCAAAAGGCGCGGTGCTCTCGATCGTGATCGGCACCGTCACAACAATGCTCCCCATCGAGATGGAGAGCGCTTCCGGAATGTCCTCGAGGGCGTCGACCGCCACACGGCACCGGTAGGCGAACAGGTTCGCCATGTCGATGCTTGCGGTGTCGGCCTCGATGAAGCGGCCAAAGCCGCCAACCAGGGCGGTTACCCGCTGCGTCGACCAGCATTCAAACGGAAGCCTGGCGATTCTGATCCACACCTTGTAGGTCAGACGTGATGGGGCGGCGCCGTGGTAAGGATCCCAGGCCAGACAGCGGAGCTGGCAATTGCGCAGTTGGAGGAGACCGTTGTTGCAGAGGTCTTCGGGCAGGACCCATTCAGGAAGGAAGATGACAAACTCGCGATCTTGGTGCTCGGCCACGAGGAAGCTCTCGGGGATGCCGCCGAACCTCTCAGCCATGTCGGCTGCGACCGTGACGGTAGGGCAGCGGCCGAGGGTGCAACTTCCAATACAGTCCACCAGAATTGCATTCTGGCGCTTGAGCTCTCGGTTGCGAAAGTCCTCCGTGATGGGGACGAACGCCTTCAACATTTCAGGGCGGAAGCCGACGCCTCCCTGCATCACGGGGTGGGAGCGGTTGGCGGTGCAACTTCGAGCTTTATGGCCAGTCCGGCGGCACGAGGCGCAGCGCACCGGGTCCCTGCAGTGCTTCACCAGATGGTCGGGAGCAAGGCAGCGAAAGCACTTCTTCGCTTCCGGCAGGGAGGAGGGCCGGCTTGGAACCCGGAGGCTGGGGCAAGGCTTGGTGGGGCGGGGTGGTGGGGTTGAAGGGAGGAGCAGAGCTTCTTTATAGGAGCGGTGACCCAGCGAGGCAGGGTGCCCCTGTTCCAACGAGGGGGACCTAGGGGGGGGAGGCAGGGGGCAGCGAGGCGTGTGGCAGGAGGTTAGCCCCTGCAGGTGAGGTGATGCGGAGACAGAGTGGAGGGGGAATCCCTGCTGGTCCGCCCAGTTGACTCTGAAGCGGGTACGCGCCCTGGACTTGATGGAGCTGCGGTGCGGGGTGAGGGACAGCAGGGAGATCGGGTGGCCCCCACGCGATGTGGATGCTCGGTAGCGGGAATCCCCAGTACCAGGGTGCTGTCCGAGGGGGGCCCGACGGCGACCCGACTGTGTCCCACAGCCTAACAAAATGGGGCCAGCGGTCGAAGGCGTGTACGGGTGGCCAAATCGCTTGGTCCCCGGGTGCACGGTCGCGGTCCTTGGCCTGCTCCGCTTAGGGACACTGTTCCACGGATGCGCGGCCACCGTCGAGTCACGAGGCAGAGGGTGAGGCAACCAGGGTTGTTCCCGTCGGGTAGAAGCGCTCCTCCCGCTACAATCCCTGCGACGCACTCCCCCGGGAGCGAGACCGCGGGGCGGTGTGGGGCTCCTCCACCTCGAACAGCGTATCCCCTCAGCGACTCGCTCCGAGTCAGGTCTCCGGACAAGCCTAGCCTTCCCCCTCCCCTCCAGAGAGTCACGCGCACGACCCACGCCCCTCCAGCGCTGTGGGGTTCTCTCTCTCGCTCTGGCCCGACCACGCACTCTCGCTCTTCCTCGCTCCCCCACTCGCTCTGCCCTCTCCCCCACTCGCTCTAACCTCTCGCTCATGTTAGAATCCGCTACATGTTCCTGTTGCCAGGCAAAGCTGCCACAAGCGAGCAGAAAAGATATCCTTCACAGTGAAAAGATTTCGTCAAAAAAAAAAAAAAAAAAAAAAAAAGAAGTTTTAAAGTCGAAATTTAATATGCAACCAAACGATTAATTTAAAGTTTATTTATTTGTTTTTAATTGAAAATTTTTATCTAGGCATGCCATTGTTGAAGGGCTAGCAGGATTTGGAGTGGTAGTGCATGTATGTGCTCGAAATGAAGTAGACCTTCAAAATTGCTTGAGTAAATGGGAGAAGATGAACTTAAAAGTTACTGGATCAGTGTGTGATGTCTCTTCTAGAAGCAATAGAGAGGAACTAATGGAGAAGGTTCAATCCATTTTCCAAGGAAAGCTCGATATACTCGTAAGTAATGCATAACTATATATCCTAACTATGTACATGCATATTATATAGATGACGAAAGATTTTGTATGGATCTATGAAGAAGTTAATGACTTTTTCTCTCTCAAAAAGAGAAGTTAATGATTTAAGATTAATCGTTCCTATATCTTACGGTGCGTATTTTCTACTATATTCATCTTTTACATAATATGGTATCAGAGTCAATTTAATTTAAATCCCTTCATTTTGTGCGGTTGTGGGTAAAAAAGATGTTAATATATATTTTGAACTTATTTTCTACTTAATTGATATTATAGGTAACCAAAAAAAAGAAATAAATGGAAAGGAAGAAGTTGCAAATCCATGTTTTAATTGCTTGTACATATAGAAATCATAAATGGGAAAACTTAGGTTTGCATTGGAGACAATTAATCAAGTAGTTTTTTGCTTGACTCTAAAGCAAAATTCCTGCTTAACTTTAACTTCTAGGTTAGAATGCAGAAGCTCTCAATTGGAATGACAACTAAAAGCGATTGCAGAAAAGTAATTGAAAATATTGTTTCAGGCCAAAAATCATAGGTACCAAAAATCATATATATATATATATATATATATATATATATATATATATATATATATATATATATATATATATATATATATCCTAGGGGACTATCTAAAGCTTTCCCTAGTTGAAAAGATTCTATCAGGATGGAGTAATTTAAGTTTCCTAGTCCAAGCATAATAAAAAAAAAATGATGTATAAAACTGAAACTTTTTCAGTAATGTGACATTCAATAGTCTTACATCGGATAGGAGTGTTGATGTGTTTGAATATATATAAGATATAGACACTAGTAATAATAACTGGGTTTAAACATTTTGTACTGTAGTTTGGACCCAACGAGTTATTATTGCTAGTGAGTTGGATCGTTACATTTGGTATCAGAACCAATAACCAGCCGGAAGTGTGTGGTAAGTCTCGGCTGAGCCTAACAAGTCTTACATCGCCGGATGATCTTGGACTGCTGTGTGTGTATTTGGGCTGACGAAGACGTCAGACCTAAACAGAGAGAATCTATGACACCCCAATAGTCCCACATTAAATAAAAGTGTGGATGTGTTTGAACATATATAAAACATGGGCACTAGTAATAATAATCGGACTTAAATATTTTGGGATGTGGGTTGGACTGAACAAGTTATTATTATTAGTAGACCGGATCATTACAAGCAACACCCAAATTAATAGCTGTTATTTGTCTTAATTTGAATAGTACCTTTTTTTTCTTTTAGTGGAGATTGTAGCTAAAATTAATATATGATCCAAATAATCTATATTTGGGCTCTCTTCTAGGTTAACAACGCAGGGACAGGCTATAGGAAGCCAACTACAGAGTGCACAGCTGAGGACTACTCTTTTTTGATGGCCACCAACTTTGAATCTGCTTTTCATTTAAGCCAATTAGCCCACCCCCTCCTCAAGGCATCAGGGAGGGGTAATATTGTCTTTATATCCTCCATTGCTGGAATTATTGGGTTCACTTCTCTCTCCATTTATTCAGCAACTAAAGGTACAACAAACAAATGTGATGGAGTTTCAAATTTTGTTTAAATTACAAATTTGAGAGTTATATATATATATATATATATATATATATATATATATATATATATATATATATATATATATATATATATATTGTCTCAATGGTTTTCCTGATCAGGAGCAATGAATCAAGTCACAAAAAATCTGGCCTGCGAGTGGGCTGGCTATAATATACGCGTAAATTGTGTAGCTCCAGGGCTAATCAAAACTCCACTGGTTAAACCGGTAATGTTTTTGAACATACCCAAAAAAAAAAATAAAAAAATATTCATGATATTACTCAAACTTCTAATGATGTTGCGTGTAATGCGACCTACTAATTAAGATGATTCTCTTTTTGTTGATGTTCCTCCACATGCAGCTGGTTGACAATGAGGAGTTCATAGCAAGAGAAAGTGCTCAGATTCCGCTCGGGCGAGTCGGCGAGCCGGAGGAGGTGGCTTCAATGGTGGCTTTTCTTTGCATGCCGGCGGCGTCGTATATCACCGGCCAAGTCATTTGCGTCGACGGCGGCCGCGCAATCAATGGTGGATCTTAGTGTACTCCTAGCTCGATCCCTTGCTAGCTGCAGGTTTATGAAGCTGCAGAAACTCATAAAGATGTCGAAACTTAATAATTGGAATTATGCTTCACATATATAGAAGCTCCAAGTGTGCTTAGTTATGGTTGGATGCATGTGTTGCTTTTCAAAATATGTAGTTTGTTTCTATAATTAATAACTTTTTTATGGGGACAATCCTTAATTAATTCCGTACATCAATCTTTGCAATCAACCCTTTGAATTAACAATTTGAATATTCAAATTGTTGAATTAACAATTTTTTTTTTTTTTTTTTTTTTTTTGGGCTCGGCTGTTCTACTGCGGAAACCGGCTGCCCCGTTTCTAAGTTCATTTGCGCCATGAATGAAGCGGCAGAATGTTGTCTTTCTCTCAACAAAAAAAAAAAAAAACAATTTGAATATTGTTATTATTATTATTATCAAGTGAATATGTAGGCTATGTAGGCCCCAGAGATGTTGCAAAACCGAAAACATCAAATTAGTTTTTTAAGTTTGAGACTAATGATGCATAAATTTACTTTCGTTTTTTTTTTTTTTTTTTTTGTGCGAGAGAGAGAAAAGTAATATACTATTCTTTTCGTTTATTTTGAAATAAATTTAGCTAAAAATATAAAGTAATTAGATTTCGAATTAATAACTTCGAGTATCAATTACCAAACTCTTTGTCACTTGCGCTAGGCACGATCGATACATTTACACTTTTCCAACTACAGATATGTGTAGTTGTTTTGTTTCACTTGCAGGTTGATAACTGTAACGATGGCCACAAATTTTGAATCTGCTTTTCATTTAAGCCAATTAGCCCACCCCGCTTCTTAATGCATCAGGGAAGGAAAATATTTGTTGGGTTTTTAATTAGTTTTGTGATTTAAAACATGTGTTTTGGTCTTTGGACTTTTATGGGCAGCCCAATATCAATGAGCTTTGCCGGGGAGCTCAAACCCATTTCCCCTCTATATGTGATGTTTAGTTCCACATCGGAAATTCATCACATGTAGAGTGGGTTTATTTACTCCCTCTCTTGTATATGTATTGGTTAGAAATTGGGAGCAAGGCTTTTCCAATACACACGGGTTGGGCCGGGCCTGTGTGTTTTTGATTTGGTCCATTTGACTTTTGCCTTTAATGCCTACATTGGGAATTTGTTTCTCGGGCTACCCGAAGGCCTTCCTTGGGAAGGGCCTTTGTGGGCTGCCCGAGAAAGGACCCGTTGGAGCTTGTCTTCTGTGGGTCTTGGGCTCTTTAAAAGGAGAGCATTAGAAGCTAGTGAGCTAAGAAAATAAAGCTAGTGAGCTAAGAAAATAGAGACAGCTTTTTCTCTTAAGCTATAATTTTCTCCTCTCTAATTTACAAAGAATTACACTAGATTTACATTGCAATTTTTCTTTTTGAGTTTTTTATTTTACTGGATCTTTGAAAGACGTTGGATTCGCTACGCACCATCCCGGAGTCGTTGCCGACGGGGTAGACAGTGGTCGTTGTATCGCTAGGGGTGATTGCCGGAGCTTCGCACGTAGAGGGGCAATCTTGCTTCTAGGACAGTGCTCACGCACGCCTCGACATTCACAGGCTTCATCTAAACTTGTTCTATAATATTTTGAGTTTAAATTATTTAAAAAAATTATTTTGAAAAGATAAATTTTCTCCAACAATATTATCTTTGTATCCTCCATTGCAGGAATTATAGGGCTCCCTTCTCTCACCATTTATGCAGCAACTAAAGGTACAAATTTGAATTCAAATTTTGTTTAAATAAATTTGATAGTTTGATGTCAGAAATGTTGGTGTTGTCTCTATGGTTTTCCTGATAAGGAGCAATGAATCAAGTCACAAAAAATCCTGCCTGTGTAGCTACAGGGCCGATCAAAACTCCAGTTATCGAATCGGTAACATTTTCGGACCTTTTTCTGTCAGGAAAGAAAAAAACAAAAAGGCATCCATGCATGATTTTACTCAAACTTGTAATGAAAGTTATAATGTGACATGCTAAGATGATTCTCCTTTTGTAACATTCTTCAGCAGCTGCTTGACAATGAGGAGTTGACAGCCAGTGAAACTGCTCGGATTCCGGTCGCGCGAATCGGCGAGCCAGAGGAGGTGGCCTCATTGGTGCCTTTTCTTCGCATGCCGGCTGCGTCGTATGTCGCCGGCCAAGTCATCTGCTGCGTCGTATGTCGCCGGCCAAGTCATCTGCGTCGACGGCGGCCGCTCAATCAATGGTGCTTCTTAGTGTCCTCCCTAGCAGGTTTATGAAGCTGCAGAAACTTTGAGCTTCAGATATATAGAAGCTCTATTAAGTATAGTTATGGTTGGGGTGTGTTACATTTCCATTTATTTCAAATGTGTAGTGTGCTTGCGTTTAGCAAAGTGTTATTATTAGAAATTGGAGATGAACTGCTACAGCTACAGGAGTGAAGTTTGGTGCTTGATTACATTCTTTAATAAATTGCTATTTGTAAGTTGATGATGGATTTAAATTTTATAGTACATATTGATCGAATTTATAAAAGTAAGTTTGCTTAAGATTTAACTACAGTTAAAAATATAAATTATTTATGCCGCACGCTCATATAGTATGCAGAATTTTTTTTTTTTGAGAAAATAAGGGTGTAATATTCAACTTCATTCAATAAATAAGTGAACTAAACAATAAAAGTAAAATATTACAATCTTAAAAAAAAAGAAGAAAACATCACAAGGACTCCGGAAGAATCATATTTCTGGAGCAACGATCACACTCACCAATTTGATCTCCGGTCTCTTTTCACTGTTTTTTTAATCTTTTGATCCGGACAACAGAATTAATATTGTTTATTGAAAAATTACCTTGTTCCTAATTGACCTACTCATATACTAAATAACTGACAAGCTAACAAAATTTTTATTAGCTATTCTGAGCCCACTCCGAATGAATCACTTCTCTCAAGCGAATTTTACGTTATTGCTGGTGTCCTCGCAATTCAATTCCTCTTAGACTATTCCGTTTATATATCTAGTATATACGCACTTCGTAAATAAATGATTTGCTATTTCAGACTCAGTACCACAAAATATACTTTTATATTTTTTTGATAAAATTGCCTATCATTAAAAACTAACTTTTAAGAACAAAACTATACAAAAATCTAAACTTTAATCAACAACAAAAGACTCTAAAATTTAAAAGTCGCGGTTGTCTCTTAAACCTCTATCACGAAGCACCATGTAAGTAGATTTGACGTAAATATTATATTTGCATTCCAGCACCAAACGCCTCCACCGTTTCCTTTCCTTTGCTCTCCCCTAATACGCATCCTCCCTAGATCTACCTGTCGCCATCAATACAATTAGGCCGATAACGAAATTTAGGGGACAAAAGTTTATCCCCCTAATTATATTCAAACGTAATTAAGTAGAGGTGAAAATAGCTGTTCTCGTTTTTCTGGAATAAGCTGGTATAAAACTGAAATTATTATTTCAGTCTTTTTCTGGAACAAGACTTGTTTCCATTTGAGAATAAGCTTAATTAAATTAATATAATTTTAATTATTATTTTAACTCTTTAATTAATCTAATATTTTAATTAATTTAATTATTTTATTAACTAATTATTTAAGTATTTAGATAATTAACTAATTATTTAAGACAATTAAAATTAAAATTTTTAATATTTATACATTTTTAAATTTTATAGCTTATAAAATTTTTAACTTTAATTTTTAATAAATTTATCATATAATTTTAATAAATTATATGATAAATTTTTTTAATAATTTTTTTTTATATATAAGTAAAATATAAATTTTAATAATTTTTTTAATAAATATTTTAAATTAAATATTTAAAATCATATCAGTAAAATTTTAATCATAAATTAAAATTTTAGTCCTCTTTATTCTTCTTATTACTCTTTAACTTATCAAACACAATTTTCTTTATACCGGGTATAACTCTTTAAACTCAACCAAACAGAAATTTACACTAGTTCCTGCTAATATCATAACTTATATCTATCCCCGGTATAACTAAATTTTTCTTATCCCCAAACCAAACGCAGCCTTATAAAATTTTATAGTTTTCTCCAGTTCGCCACATACATCCTGAAATAAAGACTACAACATCACCTCTCCGCAATAAGAATCTATTGATCTTTCGTCATCTAGAATAAAAAACACCTTTTTAAAAAAAATCTTTCTGGTACTAAAAATATTTTTCTAGGGTTTTTTTTTGAAATTGACCCTATAAAAATTTAAATTTTTGAAAATGGCCCTGAAAAATTTGTATTTACAAAAATGACCCTCTTGCTGCCACGTCAGCGCGCCACGTCAGCCGGGGTCGGTGTGAAGTACAGAAGGCGCTGAAGCGGTCAGCGCCTTTAACATTAAGTTAAAGGCGCTGAACGGCTCAGCGCTTTTACTGTTTTGCACTGAAGGCGCTGAGTGGCTCAGCGCCTTCAGTGTAAATCACTAAAGACGCTTACCCACTCAGCGCCTTCACAGAGAAGCCATTTTTCGCAGTAAAGGCGTTGAGCCGTTCAGCGCCTTTAACTTAATGTTAAAGGCGCTGACCGCTTCAGCGCCTGAGCCATTCAGCGCCTTTAACTTAATGTTAAAGGCGCTGACCGCTTCAGCGCCTTCTTTACTTCAGGCCAACGTGGCGGCCCCGGCTGATGTGGCGCGCTGACGTGGCAGGAAGAGTGCCATTTTTGCAAATACAAATTTTGCAGGGCCATTTTCAAAAATTTAAATTTTTATAGGGTCAATTTCAAAAAAAACCTATTTTTCTATCATTACAACATAATATTTTACACCGTCTAACTTTAAAAATTTAATTAGGAACTTGAAATTAATAGCTTTTATTAATTTCAATAAATAAATTTATAGTTAACAGGACTTTCAAATATAATACTATTTTTGTTTAAACTAAATATAACAATTTAAATAAAAAAAAAATAGCTGAGTAAGCGTCGGTCAATAAATTATATTTATACTTTAAAAAAATCTATTTCAAAATGGCTTATAGTTGATGGAGTTATCAGTGAATATGAATTTTTTAACCAAAATTAAATAGAAAATCTTAGCAAATAGCAGATGCTGCATGCGCCTTACGATCGAGATTCTAATTTAATAATTTGACAAAATATTTTAAAATAATAAAATATTATGAGATTTAAAATTTGAAAAAGAAATTAAGGGATTGCTATATATATATATATATATATATATATATATATATATATATATATATATATATATATATATATATATATATATATATATATATATATATATATATATATATATAGAGTCCGGCTAGAATACTATCGATAGCACCAAACAATTGGTGCTATCAAGTTTTTAGCCATTGAATGAAAAGATGTGCGGTTGGGATTATAGTGGTCCCCTAAGATTTTTACTATTCAACCAACAACCTAATAAATCCTAGGGGCCCACTATAATCCTAACCGTATATTTTTTTATCCAACGGCTAAAAACTTGATAGTACCAATGGCTTGTTGCTATCGATAGTATTCTAGCCTAATTATATATAGAGTCCGGCTAGAATACTATCGATAGCACCAAACAATTGGTGCTATCAAGTTTTTAGCCGTTGGATGAAAAGATGTGCGGTTGGGATTATAGTGGTCCCTTAAGATTTTTACTATTCAACCAACAACCTAATAAATCCTAGGGGCCCACTATAATCCTAACCGCATATTTTTTTATCCAACGGCTAAAAACTTGATAGTACCAATGGCTCCTTGCTATCGATAGTATATATATATATATATATGGGGTATGTGTTTAGCTAATTAATGGGTAAGGAATATATGCGTGGCCATAACTGTAGATATGTGTCGTGCTTTTCTAAGAAGCCTCACAACATACTTTAAATTAAGTGTGATAGAGAACTGTGAAGTGTGAACTTCCATTTATAAATTAAAACCTAACAAAGAAAAAGAAAAAAAAAAAAGTTGGAGGAGAAAGTGCTTTTTCTATAAAAAGAGAGAGAGAGAGAGAGAGAGAGAGAGAGAGGATGGATTCTAGTAATAGAGGAGAGAGATGGACACTTGCTGGAACAACGGCTCTAGTCACAGGAGGCACCAAAGGGATTGGGTATATTAGTTCAATAATTCATATCAATTCTCACTGTTCATATAATTTTCCTTTTTTTTTTCTTTTTTTTTTGTCACCCAAAACAAAAAAAAAACAAAAGCACACGGTTGATTGTTTTATTATTAAATTTGTGTTATCATTAACTGGCTTGTTTGTGTTGTTTTTATCGAAACTCACGTATTTTTTCTTTTTAAAAGAAATAGCTATAGAATTTTCTAAAAATAAGATACATAAAGGAGAGAATAATCTCAAATTTGTGAAGAATAAAGCATACATTATGGGGCAAAAAATTAAAGAAAAATAGTAAAAAAAAAGTTTTAAAGTCGAAATTTAATATGCAACCAAACGATTTGGCTCAAAATTTCAATTATATTCACTAAAGTACCATCCCTGGTACTATTATAAAAATTTAAAGATACTTTTCTCACCATGTGACTAGCAGCTCTAATTAGTCCAGAACTTCCAAAATTAATCTCTTTTTTTGTCTGTTCTTGATTAATTTAAAGTTTATTTATTTGTTTTTAATTGAAAATTTTTATCTAGGCATGCCATTGTTGAAGGGCTAGCAGGATTTGGAGTGGTAGTGCATGTATGTGCTCGAAATGAAGTAGACCTTCAAAATTGCTTGAGTAAATGGGAGAAGATGAACTTAAAAGTTACTGGATCAATGTGTGATGTCTCTTCTAGAAGCAATAGAGAGGAACTAATGGACAAGGTTCAATCCATTTTCCAAGGAAAGCTCCATATACTTGTAAGTAATGTATATATAACTATATATCCTAACTATGTACATGCATATTATATAGATGACTAAAGATTTTGTATGGATCTATGAAGAAGTTAACGACTTTTTCTCTCTCAAAAAGAGAAGTTAATGATTTAAGATTAATTGTTCCTATATCTTATGGTGCGTATTTTCTACTATATTCATCTTTTACATAATATGGTATCAGAGTCAATTTAATTTAAATCCCTTCATTTTGTGCGGTTGTGGGTTAAAAAGATGTTAATATATATTTTGAACTTATTTTCTACTTAATTGATATTATAGGTAACCAAAAAAAAGAAATAAATGGAAAGGAAGAAGTTGCAAATCCATGTTCTAATTGCTTGTACATATAGAAATCATAAATGGGAAAACTTAGGTTTGCATTGGAGACAATCAAGTAGTTTTTTGCTTGACTCTAAAGCAAAATTCCTGCTCGAGCACCGTAGGTAGCCAACATTAACTTCTACTCCAGAAAGCAGAAGCAGAAAGCAGAAGCTCTCGGTCCGAACAATTGGAGCAACAACTAAAAGCGGTTGCAGAAAAGTAAATGAAAATATTATTTCAAGCCAAAAATCATAGGTACCAAAGTGAAATGGGACCATATATATATATATATATATATATATATCTCCTAGGGGACTATCTAATGTTTTCCCTAGTTTAAAAGATTCTATCAGGATGGAGTAATTTAAGTTTCCTACTCCAAGCACAATAAAAAAAAATGATGTATAAACTGAAATTTTTTCAGTAATGTGACGCCCAATAGTCTCATATTGGATAGGAGTATGAATGTGTTTGAATATATATAAGACATGAGCACTAGTAATAATAACTGAACTTAAGCATTTTGGACTGTAGTTTGGACCCAACGAGTTATTATTGCTAGTGGGTCGGATCGTTACATTTGGTATCGGAGCCAATAGCCAGCCGGAAGTGTGTGACGAGTCGCGGTTGAGCCTAAGTCTAGATGACAGGGTTAACGAGACAAGTCTCACATCGCCTAGGACTAGTGAGAAGTGTGTGACGAGTCGCGGTTGAGCCTGAGTCTAGATGACAGGGTTAACGAGACAAGTCTCACATCGCCTAGGACTAGCGAGACAAGTCTCACATCGCCCGATAATCTTGGGCTGTTGTGTGTGTGTGTGGATTGACGAGGACGTCAGTTTAGATTGCTGTTGTTGTGTGTGTGTGTGTTTGGATTGACGAGGACGTCAGTTTAGACTGCTGCTGTGTGTGTTTGGATTGACGAGGACGTCAGATCTAAACGGAAAAAATCTGTGACACCCCAATAGTCCCACATTGAATAGAAATGTGGATAGAAATGTTGATATGTTTGGGTATATATAAGACATGAAAACTAGTAATAATAATCGGACTAAAGTATTTTGAGATATGGGTTGGACCTAACGAATTATTATTGTTAGTAGACTGGATCGTTACAAGTAACTCCCAAGTTAATAGCTGTTATTTGTCTTAATTTGAATAGTACCTTTTCTCTTTTAGTGGAGATTATAGCTAAAATTAATATATGATCCAAATAATCTATATTTGGGCTCTCTTCTAGGTTAACAACGCAGGGACAGTTTATAGTAAGCCAACTACAGAGTGCACAGCTGAGGACTACTCTTTTTTGATGGCCACCAACTTTGAATCTGCTTTTCATTTAAGCCAATTAGCCCACCCCCTCCTCAAGGCATCAGGGAGGGGTAATATTGTCTTTATATCCTCCATTGCTGGATTTATTGGGTCCACTTCTTACTCCATTTATTCAGCAACTAAAGGTACAACCAAACAAATGTGATCGAGTTTCAAATTTTGTTTAAATTACAAATTTGAGAGTTCTATATATATATTGTCTCAATTCAATGGTTTTCCTGATCAGGAGCAATGAATCAAGTCACCAAAAATCTGGCCTGCGAGTGGGCTGGTGATAATATACGCGTAAATTGTGTAGCTCCAGGGCTAATCAAAACTCCACTCGTTAAACCGGTAACGTTTTTGAACATACCCAAAAAAAAAAGAAAAAAAAAAAAAATATTCATGATATTACTCAAACTTCTAATGATGTTGCGTGTAATGCGACCTACTAATTAAGATGATTCTCTTTTTGTTGATGTTCCTCCACATGCAGCTGGTTGACAATGAGGAGTTCATAGCAAGAGAAAGTGCTCAGATTCCGCTCGGGCGAGTCGGCGAGCCGGAGGAGGTGGCTTCAATGGTGGCTTTTCTTTGCATGCCGGCGGCGTCGTATATCACCGGCCAAGTCATTTGCGTCGACGGCGGCCGCGCAATCAATGGTGGATCTTAGTGTACTCCTAGCTCGATCCCTTGCTAGCTGCAGGTTTATGAAGCTGCAGAAACTCATAAAGATGTCGAAACTTAATAATTGGAATTATGCTTCACATATATAGAAGCTCCAAGTGCGCTTAGTTATGGTTTGATGCATGTGTTGCTTTTCAAAATATGTAGTTTGTTTCTATAATTAATAACTTTTTTTTATCGGGACAATCCTTAATTATTTCCGTACTTCAATCTTTGCAATCAACAATTTGAATTAACCTTCTGAAGCGGAACTGGCCGGAGCGGGCCAAGCTGCTATGCCATCTGCCTTGGCCCGAGAAAACAGCCGATCATTTATTTGTCTCCTGCAACTGTGCTAAATCTTTGTTGGAGGCCTTGCTGCCCAATAAATCGGATATTCGAAATTGCCCTACCGTCAACTGGCTGTGGGCGGCGAGCTCTCGCATGAGGGGGCATGGGGCAGAAGGTCCCTAACCACCATTGCAACCACCTGGTGGATGGTCTGGTTGGAAAGGAATAAAAAAATTTTCGATAATAGGAATCGTACCCTTGGTGCTTTACTCGTCGATATCAGGCTTCACCGCTCCTACTGGACTAGGTTCTGCGCTTAGCTAAATTCATACCCTTGGTGCTTCTTTTTTTTTTTTTTTTTTTTTTTTTTTTTTTTTTTTTGCCGGGCCTGAGTGCTTTGCTGTATTTACCGGCTGCCCTGTAGCTTAATTCATCTCCGCCTTGAATGAAGCGGCAATATGCTATCTTTCTCTCAAAAAAAAAAAAACAATTTGAATGAACAATTTGAATATTGTTATTTTTCAACTTTCATGCTATTTTAATATTGAATTAACAATTTGAATTGAAATGTATTACTCATTTAAATATAAATTTTTACTTTCTAAAAATTAAATTTAAATTTAATTTATGCTATTTTAAAATTTAAAAATAAAATTTTAATTAAAATTAAATTTTAAATTTGAAATTACGAAGGTTTGCTATTTATCAAATTTGCCACTATGTAATTTGGCAAGTAATAAAAATAAATAAGAAAACAAAAAATTTATGATGTTATTAAATTTGATAATTAATGAAATAATTTGTATTTTTTAATATTATCCTTATAATTTATTTTAGTTGATAACATTACTCTAATTTTATAGCCTAAATTAAATAAAAAAAAATCTTCCAAACAGTAGATGCTGCTCCTTAATTACGATCGAGTTTATAATTTAATAATTTGATAAAATATTTTAAAATAATGAAATATTAAGAGATTTAAAATTTGAAAAAGAAATTAAGGAATTGATACATATGTATATGTCGTATGTGTTTGGCCAATAAATAAGGAATATATGTGTGGCCGTAGCTGTAGCTACGTGTCGTGCTTTTCTAAGAGGCCTCACAACGTACATTAAAGTGTGATAGAGAACTGTGAACTTCCATTTATAAATTTAAAACCTAGCAAAGAAAAAGAAAAGAAAAAAGTTTAAGTGTTTTTTTATAAAAAGAGAGAGATCTATATATAGAGAGAGAGATCTATATAGAGAGAGAGAGAGAGAGGATGGATTGTAGTAATGGAGGAGAGAGATGGACTCTTGCTGGAACAACAGCTCTAGTCACAGGAGGCACCAAAGGGATTGGGTATGTTTTAGTACAATAATTCTTATCAATTCTCACTGTTCATATAATTTTCTTCTTTTTTTTTGTCACCCAAAAACAAAAGAACAAAAGCATATGGTTGATTATTTTGTTATTAAACTTGTGTTATCATTAATTGGCTTATTTGCTGCTTTATTCACTAGTTTACTCTTGAAAACTTTTTTGTATTGTTTTGATCGAAACTCAGGTGTTTTTTCTTTTTATGAGAAATGGATATAGAATTTTCAGAAAATAAGTTATATAAAGGAGAGAATAATCTTAAATTTGTGAAGAATAAGGCATATATCCTGGGGGCAAAAAGTTCCAGACCCACTTGAACTTTCATGTGATTACAAATGGCAAAAAAAAAAAAAAAAAAAAAAAAAAAGTTTCAATCAAAGTCGAAATATAATATGCAAACAATCGATTTGACTCAGTTAACTGCAGTAGTATGTATCTTGCATGAATCTCAATCATATTCACTAAGATGATTTATTATTATTATTATTATTATTATTTTAAAAATTTATTATTTTTTTTTTAGAGGGAAATATAGCATACTACTCGTTTCGTTTATAAAAATAAACTTAGGTAGAAATATGAAGCAACTACTCTTCGAACTCGTGACCTCGAATATCAACTATCAAGTCTTTTGTCATTTGCACTAGCGACGATCGATCATTCAATGAGATTACTGATCACCACTCAAAATTTAAATATTAATATTATTATAAAAATTTAAAGAAATTTTTCTCACCATGCGACTCTCATGGACAAGCAGGTCTTAGCCCAGCAGAACTATCAACTTTGAGTTTCCTTGGACAAAAGTTCCAAATTTTTTTTTCCTTCTTTTTTTTGTGACAAAAATGCTGTGTGAAGGGGGACCGGCCGTGGGGTTACCGAGCACATCTCAACCCACACAGCACACGAGCGCAGTGGAAACAGAATCTTTCTTAGATGAAAGTAGGCGAAAACGATTGTAGAAAACAAGCACGAGAATAACAAAAGAAATAAAACAAATAAGGGAATGGAAGGACACGAGAATTACGT
The DNA here is from genome assembly GCA_029204045.2 of Tillandsia leiboldiana. Lineage (NCBI taxonomy): Eukaryota > Viridiplantae > Streptophyta > Magnoliopsida > Poales > Bromeliaceae > Tillandsia > Tillandsia leiboldiana. Next base: position 1,742,466 of record CM055082.1, read on the forward strand.
GGTTCGGCCAACAATGCGTCAACCTACGTCCACGGGCAAGACCACCTCAATGCGTTATTCGATTAATCCACGGCACAAAAGTACAGGGAGTAAAATTGGATTACAAAAACTCTCTCACGGAGGCTCTCCACGTTTTTCCTCTCAATTAGGATTTTTCAATGAAGCCCTAAAAAATAAAAGATGAATCGCAAGAGTTAATATAACTCTAAAAACCTAATTCTAATAGGAAACGATCTCCACCGTCCATCCGAGTTTTTAAATCACTTCTAGTCGTTGTCCATATCCTCTTAAGAATTATCTTTAAGATATTCCTAAATCATCCCTAATCTTTAGAAACAAGATTGGATCAAATCCATATGGACTCGAAACATGATTTTACATAATCCAACAATTCTCCCACTTAAAAATATGTGCCGAAATTCATAAAACACAAAATTGAAGATCTTGTCAAATTCCCACTCTCCTCATGTAGCTCCAAGACCGAGAGAAGTCACACTCCAATTGAACTTCTCTCGAGTCACCGGTTTCGTTAAAATATCCGCTGGATTCGCATCTTTGTGAATTTTCAACAATGAGATAAAACCCCCATCCACCACATCTCTCATGAAGTGATAACGAATATCAATGTGTTTCGTCCGAGAGTGAAACGTCAGATTCTTCGCCAAGTGTATTGCACTTTGACTATCACAATTCACTCCCACCACATCTTGTTTCACTTTTAATTCTCCTAAAAGTCTTTTTAGCCAAATAGCCTCCTTACAAGCATGTGTCATTGCTATGTACTCCACCTCCGTCGCCGACAAAGCGACTACCGACTGAAACTTCGACTCCCAGCTAATAGCACCACCGCCCATGGAGAAAACATAACCCGTGGTAGACTTTCTTCTGTCTTTATCTCCTGCGAAATCTGCATCCACATATCCGACACACTCCAAACCCGCAGAACCATAACAGAGTGAGAAATCCGCAGTATCTCTCAAATATCTGAGAATCCACTTCACTGCATTCCAATGTTCACAACCTGGATTCGCCATATACCGACTCACTGCTCCCACTGCTTGAGCAATGTTGGGTCTCGTGCACACCATGGCAAACATAAGGCTCCCTACTGCCGATGAATATGGTACCCGAGCCATGTCGGTCTTTTCTGCTTCCGTACCCGGTGATTGCTCGGCCGACAATTTTAAATGAATAGAAAACGGGGTAGAAACTGGCTTTGCGTTCTGCAAGTTGAAGCGCCGCAGAACCTTCTCCACATAACTCTTCTGTGAAAGCCAAACTTTCCTATTCTTTCTCTCCCGTAGTACCTTCATCCCGAGTATTTGATTCACAGTTCCTAAGTCCTTCATATCGAACTCACCGGCTAACTGAGTCTTCAAGATAGATATCTGGTCTTTGTTATTTCCGGCGACCACCATGTCGTCGACATATAATAACAAAATACAGAAACTCCCGTCATTATAATCGCAAAAATATGCACAATGATCCGCTTCAAGCCTATCAAAACCCAAACTTATAATGAAGGAATCAAATCGCTTGTACCAACACCTTGGCGCCTGTTTCAAGCCGTACAACGATTTGTTCAACCGACAAACCAAATACTCCTTGTCTTTTTCGACAAAGCCTTCCGGTTGCGACATATATATCTCCTCCTCCGGGTCACCATGCAAGAATGCTGTTTTTACATCCATCTGCTCGAGCTCCAAATCCATGACCGCTGCGATCGCCAAAACAACCCGAATAGTGGTAAGACGAACCACCGGTGAGAAGATCTCATCGAAATCGATTCCCGGTTTCTGAGCATATCCCTTCACTACCAATCTTGCCTTGAACCTCTCCACATTCCCATCTGTATCCTTTTTCACCTTAAACACCCACCGACATCCAATCGCGTTCCTTCCCTTCGGCAAATCAACAAGTTTCCAAGTCTTGTTCTTCCGAATTGACTCCATCTCCTCCTCCATCGCGCATTGCCACTTCCCAGCGTCAGTCGACTCACAAGCCTCCTTATACGAAGTCGGCTCATCATCTTCCGCTAAAGCAACATATGCACTAACATGGTTTGCAGAAGGAATAAATGAAGTAATATAGTCATTATACCTCGCAGGAGGTCTAATAACTCTACTAGGACGCCTGGAATCCGCTGGCGACTCTACCGGTGAATTTGTATCTTCGGATGATTGCGGAGATTCCAAGTCAGGTTCATCATCAACCACTTCATCATCCTGTTGTGCTTGCTCAACTTGCACCTCGTCGCGCGCTTCAAAGAGCTCAATTGGAATCATAGCATCATCATCTTGCTTTTCCTTGGTGCCTTGAAAGGACCCTTCATTGAAGATAACGTCACGACTTATGACTATTTTGTGGTTAGTAGGGTCCCACAATCGATACCCCTTAACCCCTTTCGCATAGCCAAGAAATATACACCTCCGAGAGTTCTTATCCAATTTTGACCTTTTTTCCTTCGGTATCCACGCATAAGCATCACATCCAAAGACACGAAGATAGGAGTAATCAACGGACTTGCCGCTCCAGACTTCTTCAGGAATTTCCAAACCAAGTGATTTTGTCGGCGCTCGATTAATCAAATAACAAGCCGTGCTCACGGCTTCCGCCCAAAATCTCTTGTCGAGTTTTAAAGTACTCAACATGCTACGGGCCCTCTCCATGAGTGTTCTATTTAACCTCTCCGCTACACCGTTTTGTTGCGGTACCGGGTACCGTGAGATGCCGCTTAATTCCATGCTCAATACAAAACTCATCAAATTCTCTTGAACAATACTCCCCTCCGTTATCAGAACGTAGGCACTTAATTTTTAAATCATTTTCATTCTCCACAAGAGTTTTGAACTTCTTAAAAGTCTCAAACACATCGGACTTTCGCTTTAGAATATACACCCAAGCCTTCCGAGAGTAATCATCAATAAATGAAACAAAGTAAGAACATCCGCCCAACGAAGTATCGGGCGACTCCCAAGTATCCGAATGAATCAACTCGAGATGCTTTTTACTTCTTTGATGTGATAGAGAAAAAGACAACCTTCGTTGCTTCCCGTAGATGCAATCTTCACAAAAAACTAATGACGCGGACTTGTAACCTGAAAGAAGTTCACGGTTGGATAATACCTGCAATCCGCGCTCACTCATGTGTCCTAAACGGCGATGCCACACTGTTGAAGACTCCACCTTTGCGCTTGCAACAACCGCTTCTCCGACTTGAGTCTCGCCCACTAATCTATAAAGGCCACCTACTTGCTCTCCTTTCATCAACACCAAACAACCTTGGCATACCTTCAAGTGATCTTTCTCGCCGATGAATTTAAACCCTTGTTTGCAAAATTTTTCAAGTGATAGAAGACTTTTTCGAAGTGCAGGAACATGTCGAACATTAGAAACCGTCCGAATAACACCATCAAACATCTTGATCCGAACGTCTCCCACTCCAACGACCGGACATGCCGTGTTGTCACCCAAATAGATAACTCCACAATCCCGTGACTTATAAGAATGAAACCACTCCCTATAGGGAGTCATGTGGAATGACGCCCCCGAATCCAAGATCCAATGATAAATAAGCTCGGATCTATCCAATGCGACTAACGCATCTCCGTCTTCTGAACTAGCCGACTTAGCATCCGCTTCCGCTATATTACCTTGAAAATTATTTGAATCGGATTTACCATCAACTCCTTTAACCCGACAATCTTTCTTCACATGCCCCAACTTTCCACAATTCCAGCACTTTACTTTCTTTTTGCCCTTGGATTTTGATCTCGACTTTCCTCGATCACCATACTCCCTCTCGAAAGGTCTTCCCCGTGCTATCATAGCCTCCCCCGAAGAACTTTCTTGGCTAGACTTCCGCCTCATCTCCTCGGTAAGTAATGATGCAACAACCGACTCCATCTTAAGGGTTTCAATATGGCTCAAGTTCATAATCAAATTATCCCAAGTTTCCGGCATCGAGCAAAGTAAAATACTTGCCTTTTCTTCTTCATCAATTCTCACGTCTAGGGCAGCGAGTTTGCTCACGATAGAGTTGAATGTACTTAGATGTTCTTGTACCGGTGCCCCGTCCTTCATCTTTAGATTGTACAATTGTCGCCTTAAGAACATTTTATTCACCAATGACTTTCCTTCATAGAGATTTTTTAATTTATCCCAAATCCCTTTTGCGGTAGTCTCGGTCTCCACATTGAATAACACCGAATCATCCAGTGCTAAATATAGGTTTGCCAAAGCCATCTTGTCCTTCTCTTCAAATTGTTTATCTGTCATCTCTTCCGGCTTATTCTCTATTCCTTGCAGGGCGATCTCACAAGCATCTTTAATCAAAACTGCTTGCATCTTCAGTTTCCACAACGCAAAGTTCGCTCCATCAAATCGAGAAATCTCATACTTTGTCACTGAAACTTTTCCCGCCATCGTTTCACCGTCAACGAACTACGAATAACCAAACGCTCCGATACCAATTGAAGGGGGACCGGCCGTGAGGTTACCGAGCACACCTCAACCCACACAGCACACGAGCGCAGCGGAAACAGAATCTTTCTTAGATGAAAGTAGGCGAAAACGATTGTAGAAAACAAGCACGAGAATAACAAAAGAAATAAAACAAATAAGGGAATGGAAGGACACGAGAATTACGTGGTTCGGCCAACAATGCGTCAACCTACGTCCACGGGCAAGACCACCTCAATGCGTTATTCGATTAATCCACGGCACAAAAGTACAGGGAGTAAAATTGGATTACAAAAACTCTCTCACGGAGGCTCTCCACGTTTTTCCTCTCAATTAGAATTTTTCAATGAAGTCCTAAAAAATAAAAGATGAATCGCAAGAGTTAATATAACTCTAAAAACCTAATTCTAATAGGAAACGATCTCCACCGTCCATCCGAGTTTTTAAATCACTTCTAGTCGTTGTCCATATCCTCTTAAGAATTATCTTTAAGATATTCCTAAATCATCCCTAATCTTTAGAAACAAGATTGGATCAAATCCATATGGACTCGAAACATGATTTTACATAATCCAACACTTTGTAATTGTACTGATTCTTTTAAGTAGAGATATATTTCAGAAATTGGTCCAAACGGTCACTTGAAATCCATAACTAACCTTATTTGTCTATTCTTGATTAATTTAATGTTTATTTATTTATTTATTTTGAATTGAAAATTTTTATCTAGGCATGCGATTGTTGAAGAGTTAGCGGGATTTGGTGTGGCAGTGCATACGTGTGCTCGGAATGAAGTAGACCTCCAAAATTGCTTACGGAAATGGAAGACAATGAACTTAAAAGTCACCGGATCAGTGTGTGATGTCTCTTCCAGAAGCGAAAGAGAGAAACTAATGGAGACGGTCCAATCCATTTTGCAATTAGGAAAGCTCAGCATACTAGTAAGTTATACAAAACTACATATCCTATATGTGTATATTATATATATATATGGCCAAAGATTATGTATTGATTTATGAAGAAGTTAATAATTTTTTTTTTAAAAGATTCATAAATGGGAACACGTACGTAGGTTTGCATTGAACACAACAAAGTAGGTTTTTGCTTGACTCTAAAGCGAAAATCCCTGCTCATGCTGGTGGGTAGTCGACATTAAGTTCTAGGCTACAAAAGCAAAAGCTCTGGTCTGAATCATTGTTGTTGCAGAAAAGTAAATGAAAATATTGTCACAAGCGAACAATTCTAGGTATTGAAGTGAAATTGGAACGTATCTTTTAAAAGATTCTATCAGGAGCAGTTCAAGTTTCCTAGTCCAAGCATAAGAGAAAAATGATGCAAAAACTGAGACTTTTCCAGTAACTCCCTAATAGCTGTTATTTGTCTTTGAATATCCTCTCTTTTTTTTTGTGTGTGTGTGGGGACTATTGTTGAATATTGCTAAAAGGAATATGTGATCCCAATTATAATCCACATTTTGGCTCTCTTCTAGGTTAATAATGTAGGAAGTGGGCATGTTAAGCCAACTACAGAGTACACAGCTGAGGACTACTCTCTAACAATGGCCACAAACTTTGAATCTGCTTTCCATTTAAGCCAATTAGCCCACCCCCTCCTTAAGGCATCAGGGAAGGGTAATATTGTCTTTATATCCTCACTTGGAGGAATTATAGGGTTCCCTTCTTTCTCCATTTATGGAGCAACTAAAGGTACAAATTTGAATTGATCAAATTTTGTTCGAATAAATTTGTTAGTTTGATATTTGAAATGTCATTATTATCTCTACGGTTTTCTTGGTCAGGAGCAATGAATCAACTCACAAAGAATCTGGCCTGCGAGTGGGCGAGTGATAATATACGCGTGAATTGCGTAGCTCCAGGACCGATCAAAACTCCACTCTCGCAATGGGTCGCGTTCCCAGAAAATTTTTTTTTTTTTTTTTTTTCTCGACTTAATTATTATTACAACAGTTCTACTAATGTGTGAGTGAATTAGTTAGCAAATTGATTGATTCTCCTTTTGTTATTCTTCGACAGCTACTTGAGGATGAGGAGATCATGGCAAGAGAACGTGTTCGGATTCCGCTCGGGAGAATCGGCGAGCCGGAGGAGGTGGCTTCAACAGTGGCTTTTCTTTGCATGCCGGCAGCATCGTATATCACCGGCCAAGTCATTTGCGTCGACGGCGGCCGCGTCATCAACGGTGCTTAATTCTTTTAGTGTCCTCCTTAGCAGGTTTATGAAGCTGCAGAAACTCTTTTAAGATGTTGAAACTTTGAATTATGCTTCACATATATAGAAACTCCCAGCGTACATAGTTTTGGTTGGATACTTAATTGGATGTGTTAGTATATATAATAACTTTTTTTATCGGGATCATTCTTTCTTTTACTTTAATCTTTATCATCAACTTGTTTTAGCATTTATATCAGTGTAGGAAAAAAAATAAACATCTTAAAACTTTGAAAATAAAATAAAATTATCTGAATAATATATTTTTATTTTTATTAAATGATCTTGATTATATTTAACGGTGCTGATCGTGGCTTTGAAAATTTCATCATTGAAAATAAATTAGTGACAACAAAATTCATTTGCTACTGATGGTAATCTAGCTCAACTCATATATATATAAAAGTATCGTGGCACGAAATCGTATCGAAAATTTGCCGGCACTGTGCGTGCCGTGTCGTGTCGATAAATGCTGGTTACAAAAAAATACATACGTGCCGATACATAATGACATAAAATATTTATTTTTTTTAGCAACAGAATTTTTAAATTACTTATTATGTATTTTTATCAAATATTTTAAATTTTATTAAAAAAATTATTTAGTAATTTTTTTTAAAAAAAGAATTTTTAACTGTGTTATCGATACGGGGGCTGTATCATGTCGGTATCTTGTTGGCACGGTACGGCACGGTGGATACGGCCGTGCCGATGGATACTTAAATCCTTGATATATATATATATATATATATATATATATATATATATATATATATATATATAATTAAATTTTTTTGTTTTTAAAAGTACCAAGTTATTGGTGCTTGTAGAATTTTAGGGATAAAAAAAAAATTGTGTTTGATAAGTTAAAGAAGAATTAGACTAATAGAGGGGATTAAATTATTTCTTTTCTATTTTGCCTCTTGAGGTTTAAAACTAAATTAAATTATTTTGTAGTATTAATCATACTTATAGCAGATTTAAAACTAATTAAAAATAAAACAAGCTGGGTAAGTGGTTATTGCTGGCACCGGTGAGATAAGCGAGGCAAAGGAGCAGCGTAATAGGTACTCGAGGATGACGAACAGCGAGATAAGCAAGGCAAAGGAGCATCGCAATGGGTACTTGAGGATGACGAACGGCACACCAATGCAGACTTTTCAACGGATTTCGCACAAATCAATCGCTAGGGCGACGATCGGAGATGAAGATCTCCAACGCCGCGGTGATAACTAGAGGAGGATTGGAGAGGAAGAGGAAGAAAATCCGGTCAATTCAACAAGATTAGGGCACCACTCGGTGGAAGATAATGGCTTTACATAGGGAAGGAGATGTCGCACACGAAAGGAGAGGAAGCGTAGAGAAGAGAAGGAAGACGATCGGAGAAAGAGCACGAAAGGAAAGGAGCGCCTCGAAGTTCATGCAGGGGTAATGTTCCACCCAGCAAGAATAGTACGGGACAGTAGTTCCGCCCAGGGGTGGGGACGGTTGTTCCCGCCCCTTAGGATAATCCGCAAGGGGTGGGAACAACCGTTTTCCCACCCCCACCTATTTCTGTTTGGTGACACAGAGAGATAATCCCCTTATCCCTCCTTATCTTCATTACCAAACATCGTTTAGGAACTTATCTATCGGTTTTCCAGATCCAAAAGATTCTATCAAAAAAATTTTAAATTTCTATGTTCGAGTGCAAGGAGAAAATGATATATAATAAATTAAGGTTTTTGGAAAAACTCGACAGCTGTTATTTGTCTTTGAATACCTTTTTAAAATTTTTAGCAATTATAGGGTCTTATTAATTTATATTTGTTTTGGTTCTCTTAGGCACCGTTTGTTTCAGGGTTAGAACAGGAAATAAGAGGTTTATCCTTTTTATTGTACCAAACGCACCAAAAATTATTCGGTACAGTAGTTCTAGTACAAGCAGAATAAGCTGGAACAACAGTTCTTACCTATTATTTTATAATTTTTTTTTTTTTATCAAACTACCCCTCCTTCCCTCCTTTCTCTCTTTCCAATACACTCTCATCATCACAAATCCCTCTCTCTCCTTTCTCTCTTTTTCTTTCCAATACACTCTCATCATCATAAATTCCTCACTCTCCTCGCTCTCTTTTTCTTCCCAATACACTCTCATCATCACAACCTCTTTATTCTTCTTATTCCTCATTCTCATACCAAACACAAAATCTCTTATCCCTGGAACCGAACCAAATATTTTTTCGCTCTTGTTCCGTACTTTATACCTATCCCCAAAATAGCTAGTTCTGACTTATCCCGTTACCAAACGATACCTTATAGATTAACAATGTAGGGACGGGCTATCAAAGGCCAACTACAGAGTACACAGCTGAGGACTACTCTTTTATGATGGCTACCAACTTTGAATCTGCTTTTCATTTAGGATCTATTTGGATGTTTTGTATTTTGAAGCATAATATAACTATATTAGGGATGTAAAAAAAAATTAATGAAGTGTTTGAAGGATTTAAAAACACACAAATAAATTAGTGTATAGTTACACTATACTTTAAAAAGTAGGATAAAAATAAAATTTAATATTTTTTGAAAAAATCTAAATTTTATTTTTATGGCTACAACCGAACTTCTTTTTCTTTCGCTCTCCCTCCCATGGCCCATCTGTTGTCTCTCTATACCCAGTCACATCTTCCCTCTCCATAACCATCCAACTGTCACCCACATCTTCTCTGTCACCCACATCTTCTCTCTCCACAACCATCCAACTGTATTTTTCTCTGCACGCCCCAACACTCTAACCCCACCAATTATATTTTTCTCCGCACGCCCCAATAGCCCAACCCCCACGCCTCATTGCCTATCTCTTATCTTTCCAAACCACCCACTAGAACAAAGTTTGTTCTCAGCATTTCAACACCCAACCCAACAACTGAGTTTTTTCTCTGTAACTACATTAGACAAAAATTTTCACACGCACCACCACTCGCCTCGCCATGGCCGGAAAAAGATATATTATATATATTTTTTCTTTCACAGAGTAGATAATGATAATAAAATTTATTAAATTAATTTTACACACAAGTAATTTTTTCAAATACATGCAATTTCATCAGTTTTTTTTAGAAAACATTATAAAACGTAATTTATATGAAAAGTTTGCTATTTTTTTTTCTGGAAAATGCTATGTGTACACCCCTTTCGGGGTGTATATCATACACCCCACCCATCTAAGGGTGGGGGTGTGATGATGGGTCACTTGATGTGACCCGTAAAAAATATCGCCACCATTAAAATGGTGGAGGTGTATGATGTACACCCCTTCGGGGTGTACATGTAGCATTGCTCTTTATATATATAATAAAATTATTTGATTAGTAATAATAATTAATAATAAACCACCTCTATATATATATATATATATATGTCATAATAATTTAATGTCATAATTATATTTGAAATATTTTTAATATTTTAGTTCTTAAATGTAAATTCATTTAATCACTAATTTTTTAAATTTGAACACCATAATAGCTAATTTTTTAAAAATATCAAAAAATTCGTAAAATTATATAATATGTATCCAAACCGTCTTGAAACTGAACCGTAGAATTTTTTTAAAATTATAGAATACCGAATTTCATCTAGAGTAAAATTATGATATTTAAACTTCATAGAATTATTTTACTACATATACAAATTATATAATATGTATCCAAACAGTCTTGGTAGAAACTGCCTGACATTGCGGGGTGCAGATTTTCCACGGCCCTAGCAAGCAGAAATTTTCAGCACAACATTTTACCCTGTCATTATAACTACTGAGAAGTGGGATCGATCTCCACTATCGGATCCAGTGAGAAATGTGAGACCGTCATCTGAACTTCAACCAGACTACAGATCTCTCCTCCTCATCTTTTAACTTCAGTGCTATCAGAAAATTTAAAAATATTTTGTTTCGTGATAGCTGCATGCCAATGGAAGGATGGTTGATTGAAATACATAATTGTCCACCCAGTTGATTTTGACTTTTGAATAGAAAAGTTGAAGAATTTAAACCAAAAAACAGATCAGTTGGTGAATTGGATTATCAATAGGAAATACATTCATCATCCAAGTGAATTAAGCAAACAAAAACCTCACCCCTTTTCTAGGTCGCCAATCAAGACAATTTTACGCCTATTCTTTTGTTATCCAAACGAAGAAACATCAGGCGCATTTAAAACCAAAATCCAATGCTCTCAAAAGTGCTTTGAGATGTGAGAAAGCTAGTGGGTACCTTCTTCAAGAATTTACAGTTGCTTCGCTTCTTCCTTCCCCAGGGCCTTTAGCTTACGGTAACCTTTGTCGGTGCCGAATAGCCTGTTATAGAGACCAAGCAAAAAAGAAAACAGTTATAAAATGGAAAAATAAGTAAAAAAAAAAAACCTATATCTTGCCTTTCAGTATTTTCACAAGCAGCGCAGAGGATTTCAGTTTTTGCAGGAAATAGAGCATTCTGTGCATATGTTGGTTGATACTTTCCAACTATGCCATTGCAGTATGAAAAAACCAACTTTGCTTGGTTTCTAGAACATACTCTGAAGCAGCAATTCAACATGTGTGAATAAAATATGTGGAACTTTGTTAGTAATCTTTTCAGCCACAAAATCAAAAGCTCCGATTTAAAGCTTCTCCCACTGCAGTCGGAAACTTTTTAAAAAATATGGTTACTTGGTATATAGTAGGTGATATACTTTTGAACAAATTTCAAAGGCATCATTCACAAGCTCGACAGTGTCATACATATATCCCTCAACAGGTTTTCTTAATACAAAGGCACATATGATATTTTAACTTTTGTATGGCACCTAGTTATATAAATTATGGGTGATAGTGGGTACATATGAAACATTTTGTACCTCTTTAGATCTGAACTGATAGTTCTAAGACAGTAATGAAGACTGCAATTCATCCAATGAGCTGGGCCTTTTCTTAATTCTTACCAATTTCAAAATTTGTTCAATTGGGACCAAATTGATGACTTCAACTACATCAGTTATCATATATGTACATATTAGAAAACTGATACTCACCAGTCCATGTAGACAAAAGTAGACGCGTAGTTTCCAGATTTTGTATAAAGCACGCGATGGTGGTAGTCATGAAAGTCGGCACTGTAAAAGCAACCATCAAGTGTGAGAGATGAGAAGTACAAGAACAAATGGACATATGCTTAAGAAATTAAGATTTTAAAGAGTATTTGTGAAAACTCAGATTTTGTAGGGATATATGTAAATAGATTACTTTACTGGGGCATACAAGTCATTTGTAAGTTGTAACACAAAAAGAGAAAAAATGATTTAGTTTTGCCTCACCCTCCATACAACGGCAAGAAATTTGATGGGCTCCAAGGGAAGTGGTACCCGCTGTGAGCTTCAACTGTTTCCAATACCCTCAACACCATCCATAGCCACAAAGTGAATAGGTGAGGGCCGGTAAGAGCAGGCCCTATAACGGTAGCAAAGCCAAGGAACAGTATCTCAGCAGGATGGGCATACTCTGAAGTCAATCCAAAAGGCGTAGCATATCTGCATGTAATTTGTCACTTAGTTATAAAGAAAGAGGGCCTTTACATCTATATCCCTGTGAAAATATATATTTACATATATATCCTGCGAAAGTTGAACTCGTTTATGGCCCTCAAATGTGGGAAAGTCGGTTTTGTATTACAAAATGTTTCTAAAAGGGGGCCATTTGCAATTACAATGGTAGGATATTCAATTTTCAGGGATATTATATAAACAGATAATATCCCACAGTGCATATGTAAATATCTCAATAAGAAATAAATGAATCATCTATGAGGTGAATATTACTTACTCATGATGAACACTGTGAACATGCTTGTACAGCCATTTCGTGTGTAACGCTCTGTGGCCCCAATAAAATACAAAATCCTCCAAGATGAAGTATAAAAGAATTTGAGAAAGGATAACAGACCTACAGGAACATATGATTTACATAGTTTTAAAATGTCAGCAAGCATGAACGTATACTGAATCTCATAATTTCTCTTAGAGATAATTAGATAAATAAAATGTCAGCAAGCATGACATATACCGAATCTCATAATTTCCCTTCGAGATATTTAGATATATATGTACCCGTACAAAATATTTATGTAAATATCGACATAATCTGTTTCTTCATTTACTCCTATCAAAAACTTAGTATCTTTTCTTCTTTTTTTAAAAAAAGAAGCTTAGTTTCTTACACATGCCCTTTTATAAATGCCTCTCTGCAAAAACATTTTCATAATACAAAATAAAAGAAGAAATGATACATCTAGGAGAATGAACAAAATTTCAGATTTACATTGGTATAAATGTGCATAGAATAATTTTACAAAGATATAGCAGTAAAATCCCCTTCACTCATATTTCTTTACATTTCAATATCATGTATACAATTATAAGCAAAATTTTTTTGTTCTTTGAAATTTCTTTCGTTAAAGAGCAGATTTTATAGAAACGACAGAATTTTCATATGAATATTGAATTGAGAGTTGAGAGTTTCTGAAAAGTAAGCTGGGAGTACCAATGAGGCAATGGGAGAGTGCTTTTAAGGCCCATGAATCTGAAGGTGGGATAGGAAACAATCATAACTGGTAAGTTCACGCATAAGTGGTACAGAATTAGCTGCAGAACACATCTATCTTGTGAAGAAGGAGTATTGCTCTTTTTCTGCAAATAAAACATACATTGCTCTTGATATATAAAGATGAAGGCCAGAATTTTGTGCAAGGAAATGCTTGCCACCGAAAAAAAAATCAAAAAAAGCCACCTTGAGCAGTTCATCTAAGCAAACCTGAATTTTGTATTTGCTGAAAAGCCCATATCTCTCAAAGTATAAAGATGGAAGGCCCGAGAAGAAGAAGACACTTTCATGTATTATGAAAGTTACCACAGTAGCCAATTGAAATTCACTGAAATGAGTGATCAAATACTGCAACACCGAATTTAAATAGGATATTATATCTAATTCATAGCAGCTAGCAGGAAATAAAGAAGCAGTATAAACAGAATCGCACAACCGCAGAAAATTATCATTTTCTGAAGAAAGTAGTTTATTAGACATTTTATCAAATTTCTCCAAGATGTTTCCATATTACTTTTTCAGTATATTCTAGTGCTATTTTCTTGCTTTGAAGCTTAAATCATGTCTTAAAAACAGCTATGTCCTGAAAATCATCATAAATGCAATAAATATCAAACCGAGTCCAGTAACATGCCTGAAATATCAGACCTATCTATTTTATTAATCCAAAAATCTTTCAACTGTTTGCTCCATCTTACTTACTATATGATAGGTCTAGCTGGTTTAGTCAACTCGAACTAATAGATTTTGCAGCCTTTATATGAGAGACCGGGAATCTAAATAAACTGATGGCGGGCATTAAGACCCATTGAGTATCATATGAGAGATCGTCTAACCTCTTCAAGACAGTCCAACTCTCAGAAAGCTATTATACGAAATCACCAAAATCTAAGACTAACTGGCCAGAAAACCATCAAACAACTCAAAATCACAAGCTCACTATCCATTTTCACTTTCCAAGTTCTTGATCACCTCAGCGAAATCTCAATATAACATTAATAAAATATTAAGTAGTTCTAAGGAATCAATATAAGAAGCTACTTTACTAAATCCTAGTCACCAAGAAGAACTCCAAACTCACATCTCTCAGCAAGAGAAGCCAGCAACAATCAATGTGCCCAAAATGCATACAAATCTTATTACAAACAAACACAAATAAAACAGAGAGATGACTATATCATAGAGTAATTGTCGATCTGACTATGTTCCTGTGATTAGGGTCTACTCTCTGTAGCACTACAAACCTGCATTAGAATTCAGCAAAAGGAGTAGATCAACAAGTAGCTTCTCGCCTTCCAATTTCCTGACTATACACTATACGTGCCAATTTAACTATTAGACAGCTCTAAACACCATTATTAGACAGCTCAAAAAGAAGATTCTCACAATTTGATACTTCTAATGGACAAATTTAAGAGACCTATTGAACATGAAGAGATCCATAACCACAGCTATTGAAAGATATGAATCCATCTAATGATCTTGCAAAAAGTAGATAAATCCAACTGCAAAGAACACCATTATTAGACAGCCCTAAACACCATTATTAAGATTTAGATACTTCTGACGGACAAATTTAAGGGACCCACTGAACATGAAGAGCTCCATAACCACAGCTATTGAAAGATATGAATCCATCTAATGATCTTGCAAAAAGTAGATAAATCCAACTGCAACGAACACAAAAGCAAACATTCATAGGAGTCTCCATTATCGCCCATAAACCATTAAACAGCTCTGAATCACAAGCTCAGCATCCCTTTGAGCCAGAGTACCGTGATTGTTACACTACACATGCCAGTCCAACAACTAAAAAGCCCAAAACACCATTAATACGGTCTAACTACGAAACGAAACCTACATTATTGAATCCTAATGAACAAGAAGAGCTCCGCAATCACACTTCTGAAGGAGAGAAGAATCCATCTAATAATAAAAAATGCACGCAAATCTATTCGTGAAGAACACAAATTAAACAGCTAGAGCATCCATTTTCGCCCACAACCCACCAAAATAAATTAAATCGCAAGGCCAATTTATTTTTGCCTTCTGATTCCTTGATTGTTACACTGCACGCACCAATCTAAACAAATAGAGAGCCCGAAAAAACTACGAACACGATCCAAATCCTTCCAATGGATCAGTATAAGAAGCTACATTACTGAAACCAACTCAACAAAATGAGCTCCAAAATCACAGCTATTAAGTCCGATCAGGAAGAGCACAAATCAAGCACCTAGAAGAGTATCTCAATTCGTTCAAAAACCATCAAACGAATCTAAATCATAAGCTCAATCCATTTTTGCCTTCCCATTCCCCGATCCTTACACTACACGCACCAATCTAACAACTACAAAGCCCAAAAACACTACGAAGACGATCTAAATCCTTCCAATGGATCAGTATGAGAAGCTACATTACTAAACCGCGATCAATAAGCAGTGCCCCAAAATCACAACACTCGGAGAAGAGTAGAATCCACCAAATCTACGAAAATGCGCACGGATTCGGTCGGACGGAAAAGAGCACGAATCGAAGAGCGAGAGGAGTCGATCGTTACCAGCCACCCTGATTCGAGGAGAGACGCCATGGATTTCGCGGGGGAGGGGGAGCGAAGGCGACGAGAGCCCGATCGAGGCGATCTCGCCGATCTTTAGTGGCGAGATTTAGGGAGGAGAGAGAGAGAGAGAGAGGGAGCGAGAGAGATGAAGGGTGATCGTGCTGCAGATAGCGTGCTGCAGATAGTTGAATACGATGACCACCCATAAGCCTTAGCCAGGCTGTCGTTTATGCGAAAAGAGAACTTTTTTTTTTTTTTGTAGACATTGTCTGCCACGTCATCACACGGACCACTTAATATCACTTTCAAGTATCAAGTTTCTCTTCTTATTCTGCTTCAAACGTTACTTCAAATTGCATCCATTTTCTAACTAAAACTTTACTAAAAACAAAAACGAATTCCTCTTCTGAAAGTTTCCTATTAAAACATAGTCCCCTATATTTGCTAGTTTTAAATCTAATAGTTAAAATTTATAATTGGAACAGTTATTAGATAGAGTTTAATACTAATTTAGCAAATAGTATTTTTTTTATAAATTTTATCGAAAATAACTTTACATAGTGTCTTATCTTTTGACAAATATACATACTAACTCCATTTGCTTCATAATTTTATTTAAATAGTACATTATAGAGAATAAAGAATCAAATTCAATTTTTAGTTTAGCTACAAAATATTTTATTTGTATTTTGGCTATATTCATAATTTTGTATATTATTTAACAAATAAATAAATTCGACAACATATTTTTCTTAGACCAAAATAATAATAATAATAATAATAATAATAATAATAATAATAATAAGTCATATATTTTGCATATGATACATATTCTTAGAAAAGTTCAAGCAGAGCGAAGTAGATTTGACCTGTGCGGTCTATAGACCGCGTTCAGGCAATGGCATTCGTTAGTTGGTGTATGAGCGAGGGAGTCCTCGTGGATCGGGCTCGTTTTAACTGTATCGTCTAGAGCTTGCACGTGTCTGAGTTTGTCTCGATTCGTTCCGGCGCATCTGCTATTCTGTTGCCAAGTGGGGGTGGGCCAAGTTCGAGCCCACGCGCAATATTCGTATAGTGTAGTTTTTATTATTATTATTTTATTAATATTATTATTATATGATCGTTTCTAGTGCAAATGAAAAAAAAAGTTAGTGGTTGATATTTTTAAATTCGAAGCTTAGTTGCTTCATATTTATAATTAAATTTATTTAAAAAAAATAAACGAAGCGCATAATTTATTATCTTTCTCTCAAAATAAAAAATATTATTATTATATGTTTAATTTATATAAAAATTTTGCATCTTAGTGGAGCATTTTTTTTTCGTTTTTACTCATCTTAATTTTTGAAAAACTTGATCAAAATTTTTTTTTTTTAACTTTTCTTTTCTTTTGTTCTCCTTTCTCCGATGTTCGTACTTTTTTTTTTGTCGTCGTATTTGTCTCTTCTTTTCCTTTTCCAGCTCACCACCTCATTTCCACGCCGCCCTACCCTCGTCCCGCATGACGTCCAAGCCGCTCCCGCGCCCGCTCAGGTGTCACGCCCTGAGTTCAAAAACAGAGTCTAAATTTTTTTTTTTTTTTTTTTTCAATCAGAGTTTAAAAGCAAGTCAGGGCATGACAGACCGCCACATATATAAAAAATTTTCAATCCACCTTAGAATTGAGTCTTTTCTATATATGCTCGGCTAAGCTCTTACAGCATATACCAGAGTAGTCTAAACTATGCACTTAAAAAAAAAAGATTAAACAAAAACAACAGTTATTACAACATCTTTACATAAATATGCGGAAGAATAAAAGTTAACGGCTACCACGGGTCATTTGCTATCACGGAACCTCACCAACACGTCCCGACATCCCGCACCCGACCGTTCTAAAAAATGGTCACCCAGAGGGTGTGAGATACATCGACAGTGTATTCCAGTGGGAACGACGAGCCCAGAAATAGCAAATCGTACCTACTGGCATACAATAACTAGCAGATAGTAAGATATTAATTTAGGTAAGCATAATGTAGATCATGGTGCGGATAATATCAATAATAAGCAAAGCAGATATAGATCATAATAGGAGCATGCTGAGAGGCCGAGGGGGCGCGGGGATGGAAGCATGCACAGAGCTTGTCGTCGACGTAAGGGATCGTGGCCTGATAGGGGGCGTCGCCCTCGCGAAGGCGTTGTAGATCGTCGAAGCGAGAGAGAGAGAGAGAGAGAGAGAGAGAGAGAAGAGAGAGAGGGCTCTGTACAGAAGGGGAAGAAATGGAGGAAAAGAGTGTGCCCTAAAAAATATGGAGTGACAATATCACCTAATTATTTAATAACCTATATGGAGGTTAATCCACACCCTCCATCACTAGGTGTAGGATGTACATCCCTTAACGGGGTGTACAGGTAGAGTTTTCCTTGTAACTATTGTTTAATAAGTACGAGAGAATCAAATCGAAGACGCATGGTGAATGGACATTCAAATAAGAGCAATGCTATATATACACCCCAAATAAAATATGGAAAATGCTACCCATACACCCCATTCGGGGTGTATATCACACACCCCACCCATCCAATGGGTGGGGTGTGATGATGGGTCAATCGATGTGACCCGTAAAAAATATCGCCACCATTAAAATGGTGGAGGTGTATGATATACACCCCTTCGGGGTGTACATGTAGCATTGCTCATAAAATATATATCACATATTTTATTTTATCTAAGGATATGGACTAATTTATCGGTCACTTCGAAGTGATCGATAAAATTTATTTCATCTTTGAATGGGTAGAATATAAGATATACACCTCACTTGGAATGTACAAATAACATTAACCTTCAAATAAAATCCTCTGAGGTCACATCATGAATATTTTATTTTTATGATAAATTACTTTTGATTCTCAAAGCATGAGCATAAATTCTTTAATTTTTATATTTTAATTTATTATAAATTTTACTTTGAATTTTATAAAATATTATAATTTAATCTCATAATTTAATTTATTTAATTAAATATTAATAAAATATTAATGTGAAAATAATGTAATGTCTTAAATATTATCCCATCATCAATCACAACAGAACTAAATTATTTTCACATTAATAATTTATCAATATTTAGCTAAATAAATTAGATGTAAGACTTAATTGTAATAATTTATAAAACTCGAATAAAAATTTATAACAAATTAAAGTTTAATAACTAAAATATCTCACGTCATATAGTTTGAGAGCTGCAAGTGTAATTTATTCTTATTTTTAATATATTTTTTAAAAACTAATTTTAGATCTTAATATGTTTTTTAATAATATAGTGATAACAATATTTGATCTCGTTCGTATATTTAACCTATCATAATAATTAATATTTTTTGTCACGTATAGTGGATAGTATATTTTGTAATATATATACTGTAATTATTATTGGTTGGAGTTGAAAAAATTACCGCATGACAAAAAAATCAGTCAATATCATTAACCGATTTAACAAATAAAAAAAGAGGTGTGTAGTCAATATGATTAACCAATTTATGAATCAACCGAAGTTAAACATCCAAAACTAAACGAGCAGAAAGAGTTAGTTTTGGATCGTGTGTTTAGAATCTACCAACCACTCAAAAAAGAATAAAAAATTTTTTGGATAAATATAAGTGTACATTCTATAAGGATCCTACACCACACCTTATTCTGGAGTGGAATAAATTTTACTGATCACATCGAAGTAATCAGTGAAAAAAGCTTCACTCCAGAATAAGATGGGGTGTAGAATGTACCCCCCTATGGGGTGTACAATATCATTAACCGATTTAACAAATTACCGCATGACAAAAAAATCAGTCAATATCATTAACCGATTTAACAAATAAAAAAAAGGTGTGTAGTCAATATGATTAACCAATTTATGAATCAACCGAAGTTAAACATCCAAAACTAAACGAGCAGAAAGAGTTAGTTTTGGATCGTGTGTTTAGAATCTACCAACCACTCAAAAAAGAATAAAATTTTTTTTGGATAAATATAAGTGTACATTCTATAAGGATCCTACACCACACCTTATTCTGGAGTGGAATAAATTTTACTGATCACATCGAAGTAATCAGTGAAAAAAGCTTCACTCCAGAATAAAAATGGGGTGTAGAATGTACCCCCTATGGGGTGTACATTTAGCATCCCCCATTATTTTTTGGGTCGTGCTCGGGTACTAAATTTTTTTCGGCCTTTAATTTATTAGGATGGACGACCTAGATTAACTCCCTCCTTTAATGCTTACTAAATATTTGCTGGCAAGGGTATTATTGAAATAAAAAAAGTTTTTTTTTTTTTTAATCCACATGTGTAAGTGATAAAAAATTGGATGGAATTCTAAATTTAATTACTATACATTTTTAACTAAATTTATTTATTAAAAAAATTAAATAATAATGTTTTTAATAATTCGTGGACTTGGTCTATCATGTTATTTATAGACCATAGAGATATATCTCTATAAATGTTATTTATTCAATAGACAAAAATTTTAAAATTTAAGATTCAAATTAGGAATTTGATTCCTTGCCAGTGGAAGTCGCCGCCGAGTCAAAAAGCATTAACCTTTATAAAGTAGAAAGAAGGGAAAGCGAAGTATATAAAGCACAACCTACGATCGTTTCCGACCACCGAGATCTCGCCGCGCAGAATCCTCTCGGTAATCTCCGATTTTCCCCTCAATTTCTCCCTATTTTCACTTATTTTTCGTAATCTGTAAGTGTTGTTCATCGATTCGATCGGCGATTTCGCGTTTCCGCAGCGAAAATTAGGGTTTAAAGTAGGGTTTGTGATTCACCTAGTTAGAGTGAGTGGTTCTAAATTAATTTCTTTTTCGAATTCTGTTTTACTTAGCTTATTTGCAAACAGTGTGAGATTAAGAGGAGATTGCTCTTATTTTTTTGCATGTTTTGATCGTAGGATGCTTAGTTCTCCTTTGTGAAAGGGACAGGTTACGTAGTTGATGTTGATTTAGAAAAATCTATGTACATGTTTTATTTTTGCATTTATATATACAGAGTAAACATCGAATATGAGCCGCAGAAGGGGTAACTACAGTTTATTTGTGATGGTTCTTCACTGAAACACAGTTTGTTTTGATGTGCATCAAGTAGGAAAATTATGTTGTTAAATTTTTTATTAAGAATAATATATTTGCAGTTCATGAGTTCGCATAGCCGGAATTAAATATACGACAACATGTACTTGGGCTCGTTTATTTAGTGATCTCACAGATCTAAACATTAAAGGTTGTAGATGAAGCTGCAAATCGAACATTGCCCGAGAGTAAAATGTTTAAGTACTACAATACTTATTCTATGTGTTGCTTATTGTATGTTATGTTTAAACATTTAACAAACTGAAGATGTAATATATACTTAAAGATTCTTCCACTGTAAAGATTTCGAAAATCTTAGTCCTCACTCTGCTTTGCTTCTGATTTGTCAAGGAAGTTGTCGCATGTGTCATTCATTTGGGCAGGTGGAGTTGTTAGCTATGGTGCTTTTTAGGAGCAATTTATTGTGTCAATGTAAATACAAATAGTTATATATGTACATTGACACTTTTGTTTTCTTTATATATGTATATATTTGACACGAACAAATCTACATTTGTTGTGTATTCATATTCTCTTCTATTTCCTGTTTCTTTGGAGCTAATCCAGTTGATTTTCCTTCTTGAGCAGCTTAGTTTTGGCCATCATGGAGTACTACAGTACGTCCACCCGTCAGGTTTCATATGATATAATGGATATCTGTCTTAAGGACATCCTTTCTACGATCAAACCCTCGAGAAATGATGAAAGAGAACGAATGCACACAATCAGTCAGCTTGAAACTTGCATCACATCTATTGTGAGTTTGAAAGGTAAAACATATTGGTTAATGTTAGGGTCAAATGATTGGATAGTACCTGTACTATCCTAGTAGTTGGCGTCCGTTCCTGAACTTTTAACTTGAACAGTTTTGTCTAATCTTTCTCATATACTGCAATGCCATCTTTGACTGCTAAAAAATTCCACCCCTAAATTTTCTCATACATTGCAGCATTTTTGTCCGTAAACTCTCTCTCGGGGAGTGGGTCGGTGGGTGGGGGAGCACGCGCACATGCGGGTGGGCGTGTGTGCGTGCATCCTTACATAGTTTAATAACTTATATTTGTCTAATTTCTGAAACAGGTGCTGCTTTGAAGCCCTTTGGATCTTTTGTGTCAAACCTCTATTCTAGGTGGGGAGATTTGGATATTTCCATTGAACTTCCAGATTGCTCACAGACATCTTTAAGTAGAAAAGGAAAGCAAAATGTACTACGGAATATAATGAGAGCTTTGCGAAGTACAGGTACTCTTTCTATTGCTTGTTGGTTATGTTGCTAATTAACTATCCCACATTTATTTATTTTATTATTTGGTGCGTTGTAGAATTACTTCCTATGGTGCCTGTTGCTGTTGAAGTCCTACCAATTTCTTGTTATCTTGATAAAATTGTTATCCTGATCCAGTTTCTTCTTGTGCACATTTAGGCAATTAATTTAACGATTATTTATCATATTTTTGCTGCACTGGAGTGACTTTTTAATTTCTTGTCTGTTAGGTGTTGCTCATAGTCTTCAATTTATACCTCTCGCGAGAGTTCCTCTGCTCATATGCAAAAGCACCTATGATGGTATTTCTTGTGATATTTCTGTTAATAACAGCCCTGGTCGAATTAAATCCCAAATCCTCGGTTGGATCTCCAACATAGACACCCGCTTTCGCGACATGGTTCTATTGGTGAGCTTCAACTTGTCAATAAATTGATCTGTAAAATGCATTGATAAGTTCCTGTACTATCCTGATATTGTAACTTGGTCCCTGTGCTTCTCACTTTAGTGCCTTAGTCCTTGAACTTCTTTATATATTGCAGTTCAATCCCTGACCATTAAAATTCTATATTCTTGTAGTTTGACCATTTCATTCCTCTCTGTAAACAAAACTGGGTTGAATCGGTCATTTTATAGCAAAAATCAACAGGTGTGACAATTTTCTCTTACTAATGTAGGATGGAATTGCAATATATAAAAGTTCAGGGACTAAGGTATTTAAGTGAGAAATTCATGAACCAAGTCACAACATTGAGATTCTACAGGGAATATCCATATATTTTGTGCTTAATTATTTTCTGTTTTGTCTGTTATTTTGTCGTTAATCTAGGATTGATACTTTTGCATGCAGACTAAAGAATGGGCAAAAGCACAAAACATTAATGACCCAAAGTCGGGGACATTGAATTCGTACTCACTCTGTTTGCTAGTGATCTTCCATTTCCAGGTTTTGTGTCCAATAGCTCAGCTAATAGTTTGATATACTTTTCATTTTCCTCACAAAAATTTGCAGCAACTTTTTAGTTTGGTTCTTTTTGGGGACTCTGTCTCTTATGCTACATTTGATGTATTACTACAGACATGTGAGCCTCCCATCTTACCACCTCTTAAGAAAATATATGAAGGGAATGCTGTTGATGATATTAGGGGTATGTTATGGGTACATTATTAATGGGCTAATTAATGCAGGAAATCTGCTGTAGATATCACAATTGCTGTATTGGCCCTATGATATTTTAAAACCTGGACTTTACCCCATTGACTTATGAGCAGTGATAGATATTGTCTGCTCGAAACACTAATGAAGGGGCGAAAGATGAAATCTTCTAGTTTTTGTGGGGTAATACGCAAGTTTTAATACTTCAGGGGATTAATTGAAAATTGTGATAGTTGAAGGGGGGTTTCCTGCAATTTAGCCTTATTAATGCCTCATTATATTATACCTTCTTGGATGTGCTTTTGTAAAGGTCATGCTTGTTGAACTAACTATCCTTTTAGTTTTTGATAGTTTGTACGTTCACGACTTATCTGATGTAGGGTTAAGGTATATTACTGAGAGACAAATTGAGGATATTTGTGCTGCAAACATAATACGATATAAGTCACAATTGTCCATACAAAGAAACCAAAGCTCTCTTTCTGAACTTCTGGTGTCTTTCTTCGATAAGGTAATTTCACCACTCGAGTTGCTGCATTAATCTTGGTGTTGCTGTAATATGAGACACATAAAATGCACTTTTTTTTTTGTTGTTGGGACTCTCTTTTCTTTGCACTTACAGAGCCTTTCATTCTTATGCTTTCTGTAGTTCTCCCAAATTGGAGCTTTATCTCCGGAATATGCCATCTCCACTTATACAGGCGGGTGGCAGAGAATTAACCGCAATCCACTTTTGCTGGGAAAACTTCCTAGTATTATGGTAAGAACTATTCTTGAAACCTATCAAAAAAGACCGTAAATTGTGAAATTCATAATAGTGCTTGTTCGGGCTTATTTTTGCTGTTGTTTTTAGTTGTAGCGATCTTTTGTAGAGCACTTGGTAGACAACAAAGGTCTAGAGCTTCTCCTGTTGTGGGAAGCTCAAATGATATCCCAAAGCCCAAAGATAGATGCTCCGAATTTGGAGCTTTGTGATTCAGAGAGAAGCTTTTAAGGGGATACATATGTAGTGCATCTCCTAGTATACTCCTCAAATAGCTCTGTACTCTTATAGGCTTGCTAGAGCCTTTGGAGAATTGCCTTTTGATTATGGTTGTTCGAAGAAGCCCTAGCAGTTTTTCCATTGCAGCCCGCAACACTCTTATCCCCAAACGATTTCCACCTGTTCAGCTAGAAACTTTAAATTGGAGATTTTGCTTCTTTGGGTCTAGAATCAGAATTTACCTTACTTCCATAGGGGCTTAAGGGCCGTTTTCTGTTATTTTTCCTTCTTTTTTTTTTTGTTCTTCAGGGAGGGGGGTAAGTTATGTGTTCCTTCTTCCACGATAGAAATCAGGAAGTTCCTTGTTAGAGCAAGTCCATTACTCGCAAAGTTTGGTTATAAACTGCTGACTATGATGCATTGTTTAGATTGAAGATCCTTTCGAGCAGCCAGAAAATGCCGCAAGATCGGTTGGGTTTCTAGGCAAAATATCAGATGCATTCAGGGAAGCATATCACAAACTCTCCTCTCAGCCCATGCTCTTGAATCGCAACGCCTTGCTTGCACTTTTAGCCAGACCTGGCATAAGCGCACAACTAAACGCGAGAGCTCCAGAAAGATCCACACCCAACCAAATCAACCATCAACATTACAGGCACACTGGTACTGCAAATGACTTTAAAAACGCTGAGCAAATTCATGAGCGATTCCATACTGCATTGAGACTGGAGCAACGGGGGCCGTCTTCATCAACTGCTGGCGCTTTTTATCGAGAGGAGCCACGGAAGTCGAGAGCGAATAATTATGGAGGCCAAGGTAATGAAATAGGGTACTGTGTATCTGCATTTACGGATGACTTTTGATGCAGTTTTGCAAGAGTATCATCCTTCTTATTTTGACTCGCCATCTGCACCCTCAATCACAAATTGCCAACAGAACTTGAAAAGGTTAAAATAGATTATATAAACTTTGTAATTGTTTTGTACAACCACATAGCTTTGAATTTTGTCTACTTTTCTAAAAATCTTCAATCACATGAAAGTCATAGAATTCATCAAATGCTTCTCTTTCTGCTGAATTCTTGTATATAATTTTAGAGATATTCCCGAGTCATTTGGCTTTCATAAGATCGAAGATTATTTAGAAAAATTATCAAAATACAGAGTTACATGGTTGGTTGAACAAATTACAAAGCCTATATCGTTTTATTTAAACTTTTTATTGTTCTGGCCGCAATTTGTAATTGCTCTACTGTTTTGAGAAGGTTTGACATGCTTTTCGTAATTATATTTTAAGCTTGAGTTGTGTGGTGATTTCGAACAGTTGCATTGTGGCTGCTTTTAGTATCGTAATGCAGGTGGTTTACCATGTAAACAAGGTCTAGCTTGGAATTGATATGCTTAAATGTACTATTTTTGTGCTTAATTTTTTTTTAAAAGTAATTAAAAGTAATGGCTACAGTTACTTTATTTTTTATTTTTTTCTTCGCGTCGTGTGGGAGAGGGAGAGGGAGAGAATGATAGCATGGTATCAGCTTTGTTATTTTTTTTTTAAAAAAAATTAACTTAAATGGAAAATTGGAAGTAGCCTAGCATCAAAAAAAAATGGAAGCTTACTAGAGTCGTAAATTTTTATATAGTGGACGGGGACTGATGCTGTAAAATTTAACTAGTGAAATTGCTGTTTTTGTTTAATTCGTTGTCGTGGAAAGCTAGACTTAGCTATTGTTTCTGAAAGTTTGACAGGAGTTGCAGAAAAGCTGCACTAGCTATTATTTCTCAAGGAGCACAGTAGGATTAGGAATGAACTCACAAAATTTCAAACTGTAAGTTACGACCACCTGTTTCTAAGTTGTGACTATTTAAGTCTATTTGAAAGAAAATCAGCAGCAGTAGCCGTGCCTAGTGCCTCGATGCTTTACATTAGTAGCCAGATTAAACTCGGTTGAAATTTCATCGCCTCTTTCGCTTGCATCCGTTCAAAAAATTGAGAATAACCAGGTAATAATCAATACATGAAATATAATATCATCTCTTCCACTAGAAAGAAATCATGTATTTTTGATAACCAAAATGCCACCGCAAAAAAAAGAAAAAAGAATGCTGTATTATCCAGAAGCAGAACCTTTTATTAACACAAGCTTTTAGAAAACTATGTATATCGATCGAAAGAACAAAACCAACAGAAATAAGTTAACTTTTCGAAATTATCATCACAAGAAAAATCAATTCGAAACAAAACGACAAACAGTTTCCACTGTTAAAACCTGGATCTCACAACCCTACAAATTTATTGGCGAGCAAGGAGAAGGGCTATCAAGCCTTCTTTCCAACACCGTGGGACATGTTGTATATCCCACGCCCCTGTTCATCAAGTACGAGAGAATCATAAGTCTGGATAAGCATACTGAAATGTCTCGACCTAGTTTGGTTATGCATGCAGTTTCTACTTTTTATTTTGCTTCTTTTTATCAACTTAAATGCTTTACGATCTAATGCGCTACCTGATTTAGCTGATTGTTTGGAATCTATACATTAGTTTTTTTTTATCACAAAAAGCGAAACACCGACTAGTTAGTAACCTTCTCTTGCTCCATTGATTTTTTTTATTTTTTGCGGGCTAAAAAAAGGGTTGAATATACAAGCTAACCAACAACAGATGCAAAGTACTCCACCAGCTGACATTTAGTAGCATATAGTTGAAGTTTTTCTAAAACAAAAAACTAAACAATATAATTGTAGCCAGATGAGACACAAATAGGGATGATAATTTTTTTTTAAAAAAAGAAGAAAAAAAGGACTCACAATGAGAAATAGGCTAGAGGCCGCCAGCGTAAGAGGAATAGCAACGGAGGTGACCACATCTAAACGGCCTTTCAAGTAGGTGTGCTTGTGGATGTTTTGGAAATGCTGCTGATACTTCAGAAGCCTCTCCCTTGGCACAAAAGGTGGCTCCGACATCCTGCATTAGAAGAATATAAATTTTAGATGAGATCAAGCTGTTGCATTTAAGAGCCGTAGGCACTATCGTCAGCACTATTGTCATAGCGCTAACATATATATAATATATCTTCTCTTGAAGATTTCTATATGAAATTTTGTCCAAGCACAAATTAAAATAGTTTCGCTCTAACAACGAGAATTATTTGCCCTAAGCGCCTCTGCACAGAATCTGCACGAGACAAAAGACCTTGATTGTTGTGTGAACAACAATAGGGTATGAACCAACCGTAATAGTCAAGTCTCACATGCTGCAACTTTATAGAACAAATACAGTTGCTTCTCTGAACTTTGAGAACGTCTAAATGTTGCCTTATATATCTACCCAGTAATCTTTTTACGAGGGAAAATGATTGTGGGTTATAGAGCATCCAGAACATACCAGAAAAAGTAGGCTAAAATAAAATCATAAGATATCACTATTCATCATCAAGTAAATCCACCGGTCTTAAACCAACAGTGACAGGAATGAAAGAGTCCATAAACCAGTGCATCCAATCACATAGTATTCAAGTTTAAAAGAACAGCAGTAGAATCAAACGAGGCCCAAGGAAAAACCCTTTAGCTCCTATCCTCGAGGAAATAAGACCACCGCTGTACTACAATATTCTAAAACAGATTCACCTGATGCAAAGCAGACGACGACTAGAACATAACCTGACAATATTCTAAGGCGTAAACCCTCCTTTTACTTGCAATGAGTTACTTTGAGAAAAGCATAGCTAAGGCTCTTGTATAAGTTTCTAATCTCACATCATACAATTCCATAGCCTTTTAATACCTCATCTATGATCTACTCCACATTTATTTTCATTAATCTGATAAAATTACAGTCTAAATTACTAATATAACAGATCTTATGCCATAACAATCATACAAAATTTAGGAAAACGCATCTGACCCAAATCTATCTGAGGATTATTAGCAAAGCTCAGTTATTATTATTAACGTGATCATAATCCTGCATTAAACGCAAATATCACAATCTTATATCACAAAAGTCACTAAAATTAGGGCATACGAAAGATCCAGACCTTTCTATCAACAATCAACAACTAAATAAAACGAACAGGTCGATCGAAATTACAAACAACACAAAAAACGAAGAAAATAAGAATATAGAAGTCGCAGAATCACTATTCAACGCCTATATTCTCAGAAGTCTGATAATAAACCAGTTTAAATCGCCATTATCACAATATTTAATCATAAAAATCACTAAAAATAAGGAGATAAAACAGATCCGAACCGATCTATCAACTATCAAGCACCAGAAATCAACAGAACTGTAAACAATCCGGAAAATGAACAAAATAAGAAGAAAATTAGCGCCAAAATCACAGTAATCTCTATCGCAAACCCTGATTCAGAGAGAGAGAGAGAGAGAGAGAGAGAGAGAGAGAGAGAGAGACCTGGAGACGAAGATCGATTGGGGCGTCGATCGCTCGAGGGGAAGAGGGTCGAGAGCGGAGGAGGAGGAGGAGGCGGAGGAAATGAGATTGGGGGCGGGGAAGCAACGAGGATCGATTTCAGAAGAAGCCCTCTTAGAAACCACGCTGCACGAATCACGAGATTGGAGAAATTGATCACAACCGTCCGTCAGATCTGAGTGCTCCGATATAGTTATATAATAAAGAAAGAGAAATGCTTTTTGTACACCCCCAAGTGGGGTGTACATCCTACACCCCACCCATCCAAGGGTGGGGACTAATCCATCAAAGTGACCGGTAAAATTTATCCACTCTTGAATGAGTGGGGTGTAGAATGTACACCCACTTGGAGGTGTATAAGTAGCATTGCCCATAGATAGCACTTATCTTCTCATATACATATAGGTACCGTTTGGTACCGGATATAAGGAGGGATAAGGAGGTTATTCCTCCCTTTATACCCAAACGGCAAAAATGATTGGGAATAATCTGGTAGTAGAACAGTTGTTCTACTTGTTGCTTACGTTTTTATTTTTTTAATTATTTTTTTTTAAATTATAAGATATTTAAATTTATAAAATTTAAAATTTATTTTTTTATTTTATAAATTTTAAAATTTTTAATTTACTTTTTAATAAATCTAAAAATTTAATTTTTATTTTTTTAAAAAAGTTATTAATTTTAAAATTTTAAAATTTATACAAATTTTTTTATAAAATTTTTTAAATTTATACTAATTTTATAATTAAAATTTTTGCTCCTATTTTTGTAATTTTTTAAGACTATTTAAATTAAAAAAATTTTAATATTTATAAATTTTTAACTTTAGAAAATTTTAAATTCATATTTATTTTTATATACAAAATTTTAAATTTTTAAAAATTTATAAATTTTGAAAAATCAAAAATTTTTTAATAATTTTTTTTATAAATAAAAAAATATAAATTTTAATAAATTTTTTAATAAATATTTTAAATTAAATATTTAAAATTATATCAGTAAATTTTTTATCATAAATTAAAATTTTAATCCTTTTTATTCTTCTTATTTATTTTTAATTTACCAAATATAATTTTTTTTATTTTCAATTTAATTCTTATACTTAATTAAATATAAAATTATTTTAATTTCTGTTTGTATCTGAATTTATATTTATTTTAAAAATAATTCATTTTCGTTTATATCGGAACCAAACGGAACCATGTGGTATAAAGGATAACAAGAGTACTCGCAAACTTGGCTTTGTCCGTTTCTTCCAGTTCCCCCTCTTCTCCCGATGATGCTTCTCCGCAACGCAACAACATAAAATCTCCCCAACACTGCTCTCACACATGACACCCAAGTACCCAATCCCCTCTCCAAATCCCGAAACCCTAGTTCCCCGTCTCTTTCTCGCGCTCTCCTCGATCTAGAGCGGAAACGAGGGTTTCCGATGGCGAAGCTCGCGGAGGACGACGACAATGGCGGTGACTCGGGGTCGAGGTCGGTGTTCGAGACGGTGAGCGGTTCGCACCGGTACGTGGTGAAGGGGTTCTCCCTGGCGAAGGGGATGGGGTCGGGGAGGTTCCTCTCGAGCGGGGTGTTCGCGGTGGGGGGCCACGAGTGGGCGGTGTACGTGTACCCGGACGGGAAGAGCCCCGAGGACGGGGCCGCGTACGTGTCCGCGTTCGTGGCGCTCGCGAGCGAGGGCACCGACGTGCGCGCCCTCTTCGAGCTCGCCCTCGTCGACCAGAGCGGCAAGGGCAAGCACAAGGTCCACAGCCACTTCGCCCGCGCCCTCGAGGCCGGTCCCTACACCCTCAAGTACCGCGGAAGCATGTGGTGTGTGCATCTTCCTCTTTACTTCTCCTTTTTGCTATTTTAGGTCTCGATCTGTTGTTTAATAGGTTAAATTTCCCTCCTTTACCCTAGTTTATTGAGTTCTTGATTAACATGGTACGAGAACTGGTTATAATTTTGCCCATTGTTTCGCCATATTTCCCGTCATTGCAAGTGCCACTTGATGACATGAGTGGCGCTTCTTATCATATTAATCTTTTGTGAAACATGGTGTGCTAAATCCCCTGCAGTTTCAGCTTTCAAGAGTTTGCGGGTTCAATTCTCCATTTTCATCCTTTGATAGCTGATACCTTCTCTTTTCAATGCAAAATGCTCTCTTGTGCTATTTTGCAATTTCTAAATGGTCGTATAAACTTAGAAATGTTTTCTACCACTTACTAATGTTGACACCCCAGTTTGATGTTCTATATATTATGGATTGTTCCTCTTTTGTTTTATTTGCAAGTTTGTTTTTTTTTTCCTATATATATATATATATATATATATATATTGAATGTCAAGATTTCCTGTTTCTTAACAAAAAGAAAAGAAAAAAAAAAGAAGATTGTCATTGTGTGCTTTGATGTGCTTACATCCACTTTTCTTGCAATTGTTATCTGTATTTTAGAGCACTGTCCTTTCTCATTTTTTTGATTAATGTAATACAATAATTGTAATTAAATCTTCTTCCCATTTATTGCATTCGCGTTCTTGTATCAGTTTGTTTGCTAAATGGGCTTAAAACTAGCTTGGGCTAAGCTCCTGTAATATATTTTACATATGTGGAGCTTGAGTAGCTTATAGCTGTCTTGCTTGCCCGATACGATACCCTGCTTGATACTATGCTCTAATTTCTTAAATTACAATCTTTCATGGTTATTGTCAACGTCTCTTTTTCTCTTTCCCAGTTCTCTTACTAATTTATAATTTCTCTTTTTGGTTATATCATAGGGGTTACAAGCGTTTTTACAGAAGAATGTCCCTAGAAACATCGGATTATCTGAAGGATGATTGTCTAATTTTGAATTGCACAGTGGGTGTTGTTAGGAACCGTGTGGAAACACCGAAGCTCTTGTCAATTTCTGTACCGCCACCTGATTTGGGGCACTGCCTCATGGAGCTGCTGAAATCCGGTATTGGATCTGACGTAGTTTTTGAGGTTGGCGATGAGATGTTTAGAGCTCACAAGCTGGTTCTTGCTGCTCGCTCTCCAGTATTTAATGCTCAATTCTTTGGCCCAATTGGAAATAGGCATCTGGATAGGGTTGTTGTCGAAGATGTGGAATCTCTCGTGTTCAAGGTAGCGATTGCTTATATTTTATTTTGCCATTGCAAGTAACAGTAACTAGCAGTAACAAGCTGGTTCAAGGAACTCTTTTAAGATACTTCTTCCCTGAATTAATCTCTTATCTGTTAACTTCTTAAATTCATTAAAACGATGCTTATAATTGTATTTTTATTTTGTCCTTTGCAGGCCATGCTTCACTTTATATACTCGGATAAATTTCCAAGTAGCTGTGAACTAGCTGGACCAACTTCAACTTGCACTTCGACAATAATGGTGCAACATATATTAGCGGCAGCCGATAGATATGGATTGGAACGTCTGAGGCTGCTATGTGAAGCAAAGCTGTGTGAGGAACTCACCACTGATACAGTGGTGACAACCTTGGCTCTATCCGACCAACACCAGTGTGCTCAATTGAAGTCTGCCTGTCTAAAATTCATGGCAGCTCGGGAAAATTTGGGAGGTTGGTGTTCTTTCTTTAGACTAAGAATATATGCTTTTCCCTACTTGAACAAGATTGCCTATTTTGTTCTAGGTACATCTTTCTCTCTATGTAACTGCAAAATTGTAAAATCTGAAGTTTTGTGTTCGCATCAAAAACTTAATTCCTTACCTATACGACCTTATTCAAAAATGCCCCTTTTAGAGAACATTTTCGAATACAGGACCAATCTCCTCCCATGAATCGGAGGACGACCCGATCTAAGAAAAATTGTACCATTAAAATATTCTGTTATGAAAGTATCATTACGAAAGGTGGGGAGTCTTCCAACTCCTATAGTTTGTACTAGGAAAAGTTGTGAGGAGGGGCATCTTTGAAAGTGCGAATGTTTATTTTTAAGAAACGGAAGGATTCTTTTATAAGAAACTATGTACCGGAATGATAAATAGATATCTTATGCTGGGGTGTATATTATGTAAGTATCTCCATGTTTCATTATCAGGCTTTCCAGTGATAAATTTACATTTTGCTAATGCATTTTTGCGATTTCATCACAAATACACTCATCCCTGTGTCATCTGTTGTTTGTAGTTGTGATGGAGACCGAAGCCTTTGATCACTTGAAGGAGACGTGCCCGTTGTTACTCTCCGACTTGTTGGCGACTGTTGCGAATGCAGACAATGATCCTACATCAGTTGGCCAGAAGAGGAGCAGTAGCAGCGTCATAGGGCTCGACTTAAGGGAACCTGTTGATCTCTTTGGAAGGCGAATAAGGCAGCGACTGTAGCTTCCCGCGCCAAAAACCGAGGTCCTAATTGGAGAGGAGAAAGAAAAGAAAATGCCAACGAAAAAAAATGAAAAAAAGAAAAAGAGAAAAGAATAGCCTAGTTACTAACCTTGGCCTCCTAATGCACATATTTTGTTTTTCATATTAATGTTTCCGGATTATGAGGTAAAAATGGCATTTTGATTTGATCAGAATTGTGGTGAAATTGTGAATAATTGGGTATTTCTCTTTATTCAACTCAGCACTGTAATGCAAGTGAATCTAAGAAAAATTCATTAGTAGTAAATTACATCATATGTTTTTGAGTTTTTCTGGGTGTCTTTTTGAGGTGGAATATCGTTGCCATACAGTGGTATCTGTTTTCTCAACAACCGTGTACAAAATACTAACTCTTATAATTGAACACAATTTAAACTAGAGCAATGCTACATGTACACCCCGAAAGGGGTGTACATCATACATCCCATCCATCTAATGGGTGGGGTGATTTCGAGGGTCACTTGAAGTGATCCTTACCACACCCCCACCCATTGGATGGTGGGGATGTATGATGTACACCTCGAAAGGGATGTATACATAGCATTTTCCTTTAAACAATATGTACCAACATGTTCAATCATTCATGTTATCACCATTAATTAGCTCTGCTAATTTTACTGCACTGTCGATGGTAGGTAGATTATACGTCTCTCTCTGTGGGTTGGCTCATCATTTATAATCCCGAGTATACTAATATAGTACTCCAATTTTCACATGAATGAATAATAAGAGCTACAAAAGTGCATAATGTGACTTGGGCTGAGCCAATGACTATTTTTGTTGACCATTGCTAGGGTGCGTGGCTCCCCCCCCCCCCCCCCCCCGCACCTTTTTTTTTTTTTTTTTTTTTTTTTTTTTTTTTTTTTTTTTTTTTTTTGAGAGTTTCGGATCACATTAGACTATACGGAAATCATTGCTAGAACCTGGTGCACCACGTCATACCGTGCACTTTTTTAAAAACCTGTTTATTATAGGATTTATTGCGCTTGCTATTAATTCTAAAAATTTAAATAGAAATCGAACCAGTTATTACTTATTCTATCGGAAATGTATCACTCACAGCGTGAGCCTACGGACTATTCCATCACATTTCACGCTTCAATCTCCGTTATTTCAAATTTTTACTTTTCTTTTTATTCTCTTACTTATAAAAGTTTGATTAGATTAATTGTTCCAAAGTTGACTAAAATTTCAAATGCAGCCAGAACGTTCCAGAAGTTGCATTACTGATCAGAACCAATAATAAATTAAGATTCTAATTAACAAAACCCAAGAAAATCAAACATCTTTATTGAGATTCTAACCTCACCCAAATTAAGTAGCTACTGCTTTATGGTTGAATCAGATTGTACATGTAGCTTCTGGTGATTTTTTTTTTTCTTAGCACTTGGGATCGCATCTGTCGCAATTTGTTTGACAACGCTCTATGGAGGAGAAGCATCCCAGCGTTGGCAGAGACGTTGGCAGAGACATGCAGCAGTACGTGTAACCGCCCTCACACGTGCCCCGCTCTTGTGGAGTATCTTCCAATATCTTGCTCACGTTCAGCGCAACTGTAGGGTTTTTCTGGAATGCGCTTCCTGCTGATGTTCCACTAATCTCTCGACCTTGCGCCAAGAAAAAATTCGAAACCAGTTACGAACTAAAATGGATGTTGGGTCACAATTCAATCCATTCAATCAGTAATTTCATTAGTAGAACTCGTAACGTAACATTATGATTTTCATGTACAAGATAATAAAATAAATAAATAAATAAATAAATAAATATATTATATTTTTTTAAAAAAAATAATCTAAACTGAATCGTCTCGATTAATTAATGATCTATAATAAATGATAGTTCAAAATAATTGCAAAATTGTTATTTTTAAGTAACATTTTATGCATTAAATGGATGGAATGTAAGATTTTTTTAAAAAAATGTATAAATAATTTTTTTTTTTTATTATGCAACAATAAAAATATATAAAGAAAATTTTAAAATATAATAGATTATATCTTTAGGTTTAGTAAAGGGTTTATACAGACTTTCTCAAAAAAGAATTATAAGCTTGAGCCTTTTATTAGGAAACTCAAAAACAAAAGTGAAAAATATAGACAGTAAATAAGAGAAAAGGAGAAAATTTTGATGTTTGATTATATATATATATATATATATATATATATATATATATATATATATATATATATATATATATATATATATATAAGTTTTTTATCATTAAATTTATTATTTTGATTAATTTTATCTCTTAAATCGTAGTATTTCACAAAACACTCGCTATATCTAAGGAGCCAAATATCTTTCTAACTGTATATCTTTCATCCAAATGCTAAAAACCTACGAGTACCAATGACTTGATACTTTTAAAAAAATAAAAGCTCAATTATATATATAGTCCGGCTACTATATTTGTAAAAGTACAAAATAATTGGTACTTATAAATTTTTTACTGTTAGATCTATCTCTTTGACTAATTTCATGTCTTAGATCATGCTATTCCACCAACTACTCACTAAACCTAAAGGGCCCACTATCATCCTAACCACACATACTTTCATCTAAGGGTTAAAACTTACCAACATCAATGACTTTATACTTTTAAAAATATATGAGCTCAATTATATATATAGGGAGAGAGAGAGAAAGAGAGAGAGAGAGAGTTGAACTGGAATGCTATCGATAGCAAAATAGCTCTGTTATAACCTATTTATTTTTTATGATGGAGCTTCCAAAATAATGATTGGTACCGTTAAATATGATCTAGACTATTTAAACTATTTAGTTAAATTTTATGTTTTTTCGATATTATTTTCTTATCCATCAAGTAGGCATAAAAATAAATGGCTGAAAATTAATATCCTTCATAAAGTAATGATAGGAGACTTGTAATTAAGATCAATAGTATAGATCTTGTTTTAAATAGTTTAAAAAATTTTCTAATCAAGATTTAATTAATTTATAATTCTTTACACCGTTAAACTAGCAAAAGATTTAAATCTACCATTAAAATTATAAATTCTGCAACCTTTTGATCATTAGATAAAAGATATCGAAAAGATATATTTGAAATTTAATTTTCAGATAGTTTAAATGGTCTAGATCATATTCAACGGTGCTGATTGTCGATTTGGAAGCTCTATTATCGAAAATAAATAGATGGCAACGGAGTCCGTTTGCTATCGATAGCATTCCAGTTCAGCTACTATCCTTGTACAAATATCAATTAATTGATGTTTGTAAGTTTTCTATCGATAGATATATTTTTTTGACTAATTTCACTCTTTAAATTATAGTATTTCACCAACACTCCCTTTATCCAAGCAAAAAACTTACAAATACTAATGACTTACTTTTAGAATTATAGAAGTTCAATTCTAATCAACTGTCCCTAGCGCAAGTTGCTAAGAGCTTGTTCGAAGCCTAGTTACTTCATATTTCTAGCTAAGTTTATTTTAAAATAAACGAAACAAATAAAATGCTACCTTTCTCTCTCAAAAAAAAAAAAAAAGAAGCTCAATTATATATATATATATATATATATATATATAATTAGGCTAGAATACTATCGATAGCACCAAGTCATTGGTGCTATCAAGTTTTTAGCCGTTGGATGAAAAAATATGCGGTTGGGATTATAGTGGGCCCCTAGGGTTTACTAGGTTGTTGGTTGAATAGTAAAAATCTTAGGGGACCACTATAATCCCAACCGCATATCTTTTCACCCAACGGCTGAAAACCTGATAGCACCAATTGTTTGGTGCTATCAATAGTATTCTAGCCGGACTATATATATATATATATATATATATATATATATATATATATATATATTGCATATTTTTATTTGATATAACTAATAAAATTTTTGAAATCAGAAGGAATAAATACAATATTTATACATACAAGAGAAAGTATATGTAGAATATAGGAACATTGTTTTTCTTTTGGTATGTTTATATATAACCAAGCTGATACATGTAAATAATCATTTATATAATCTAAAATAAAATTAGCAGCAAAATTAATATTGGATTAGATCACCCAATTGAGTCTACACTACATACAAATGTACATTCAGAGTGAGTCATTTACATGAGAGTAAGCCTCAGAATCTGATGGAAGCAGAATTTGAAGAACAGAATACATGCTTAACGCATGTTCTAATTGGCGAGGAGAAAGATAATAAAATGTTAAAAAAAAAAATGAAAAGAAAAAAGAATAGCCTAGTTATCAACCTTGGCCTTTCTAATGCATATATTTTCCGTTTTTCATATTGATGTTTCAGGATTGTGAGGTAAAAATGGCATTTTGATTTGATTAGAATTGTGATGAAATTGAGAATAAGTGGGTATTTCTCTTTATTCAACTCAGCACTGTAATAATGCAAGTGAATCTTAGAAAAATTCATGAGTAGTAATATCTGTTTTCTCAGCAACTATGTACAAACTAGTTACTCTTAATTATTATTAAACACAGTTTAAACAATTTGAACCAAAAGGTTCAATCATTCATGCTATCGCCATTAATTAGCTCTGCTAATCTTACAGCAGTGTGAATCTGAACACGCTTTCGCTGCTGCATCTTGGTTAAGGTGGTAGTGAGGCATCTACCCTACAGGGAAAACTCGGATTCGACCCCGCAGGGGGTTTGGATCTTCAGAAGGGTATATAAGTTTTGGGGTTCGGAGGTAACAAGCATCATCAAATTAATTAATTAATTAATTAATTAATTAATTAAAGAACTGAATACGCTTTCCATAAAAGATTTTAAACTAACAATAGAAGCCCAAGTGTGGACAAGTAACATTTTCATCATCAGTAACATATAGATAACAAT
This sequence comes from Tillandsia leiboldiana, assembly GCA_029204045.2. Classification (NCBI taxonomy): domain Eukaryota; kingdom Viridiplantae; phylum Streptophyta; class Magnoliopsida; order Poales; family Bromeliaceae; genus Tillandsia; species Tillandsia leiboldiana. The sequence continues at coordinate 1,780,492 of CM055082.1, forward strand.
GCTGGAGACAAACACTACTTTAGATAAAGTAACTCACGAAGCAGAGAACAAATATACTAGAGACAAACACTACTTAGATGGACCAACTCAGAGAAGTAGAAAGAAGATACTACTATAGATAAACACTACTAAGATGGACTAACTATCTAGAAGCAGAGAAAAGATTTCTCCAAACTACATTAACTTCACTGCTAGTCATCAATCATTCTCATATTATTGCACGCGTCCAGAGCATGGTAAGAGGCGAGATGTAAATACAGAACCACGCGAAAAGAACAAGCACCGCGGAGGTGGTGTAGCAGCTGCATGCGGTCTCCGTGTACCTACACATATTCGCGTCTCTTTGTAGGATGGTCGCCACCGCCGGAGAAGAACACCATGCATGCTCCTAATGTCTACAGTATAGTCACCTGGAATTTGATTATCGTACTAATTAATTATTACTGTACAGTTTGATGAAGAAGCTTTAAATAAATGGTACTAACTCTAAGTTGTCGCCCTAGTCAAGCTCTATTGATCATGTGTCTTATATAACAAATATATGCATGCTACACCAACGTACAGTGCCTCCCTAGTCAAGCTCTATTGATCATGTATCTTGTTCCTATTATTATCTTTAGATTCATTTTGCTGCTCTTAAGTGCTTGTCCATCTGAGCTGTAAAAGGGCTATTGATCCTCTAGAGATAAAATTGTTAACGCTAACTCAGACTTCTCCATTAAAATAAATTTTAATTTTCTATAAATCCGTAGGTAGTTGATGATCAAATACGCGCCCTAAGCAATGGCAGTGAAAGAGGATAGGATTTTAAAATTTAAAATATAATTTATCTAACTGGTTCTTTATCTTTACATGGGAGAAGTGCAATATAAATATTTCATCTCCAACACACACCCACGCACACATCCGCAGATTTACATGGAAAAGGAGCAATATAAATACCCCACACCAGCTCCTACACACTCATCTCCTATCTACTACAGACACCCACAATAGATCCTACACACTCATCTCTCCTATCTTCTACACACACCCACAATAGATAACTAGCCATCACCTACACACACCCACAATAGAGAGAGAATACGCATAGAGAGATGAACGTAATAGGAGGCCCTGGAAGCGTAACTGGGCTGTTGCTGAGAATAGCAGAGTTCATTTTCGCCACAGCTTAATTTTTTATCTATTATGATCACGACCCCTCGATTTTACTTGTTTGTTGTATTTTTATATTCATATTAATTATTATTTTTGTTTTTCTTCATTATCATAATATCTCTGCTTGCATGTTTTTACAGTGCATTAAAATTTCTTTTTCGAATAAAATATATAGGGCATTAATATTCTTTTCAGAAAAAATAATGCATTAAAACTATAAAAACATGCATGTAGAAATACTATATATACTAATGAAGAGAATCAAAAATCATAATTAATATGTATATAAAAATGTAACAGACAAGTAGAATAGAGGGGTCGTGATCATAATAGATAAAAAATTAAGCTGTGGCGAAAATGAACTGTGCTATCCTCAGCAGCAGCAAGTTACGCTTCCAGGGCCTCCTATTATGTTCATCTCTCTATGCATATTCTCTCTCTATTGTGGGTGTGTGTAGGTGATGGTTAGCTCTGTATTGTGGGTGTGTGTAGGAGATAGGAGATGAGTGTGTGTAGGATCTTTTGTGGGTGTGTGTAGGAGCTAGGAGATGAGTGTGTAGGAGCTGGTGTGGGGTATTTATATAGCTCTCTGTGGATGTGTGTGTGGGTGTACGTGTGTTCGAGATGAAATATTTCTATTGCAATTCTCCCAAGTAAAGGTGAAAAAAAAAAGTTAGATAAATTGTGTTTTAAATTTTAAAGTCCTATCCACTAATTAATTTGGCTCTCAATCTTTCACTGCCATTGTTTGGGGCGCGTATTTAATCATCAACCACCTACCGGATTTACATAAAATCAAAACTTATTTTAATAGAAAAGTCTGAGTTAGCATTAACAACTTTGTCTCTAGAGAATCAATGGCCCTTTTACAGCTCAGATGGACAAGCACTTAGAGCAGCAAAATGAATCTAAAGATAATAATAGGAACAAGATACATGATCAATATATAGAGCTTGATTAGGGAGGAACTGTACGTTGGTGTAACATGCATATATTTATTGTACAAGACATATGATCAATAGAGCTTGACTGGGGAGACACTGTTGGTATAGTATGCATATATTTAGTATAGGATAACTAATATAGAACTCCAATTTTTGCATGAATAGTAAGAGAGCGATAAAAGTAGAAGCACAACATGGCTTAGGCTGAGTGGATCCTATTTGGACTAGACCATTGAAATATCATTGACAGAAATTGGTGCACCACGTCAGACCATGCACCTTTCCCCGTTAAATTCTTCATTTCGAATTAAACTGTAATCCATTAGTCAAAAAGAAAGGGCGTGAGCTTATGTTTGGATATAAAAAAAAAGTTTATATAAAAAAATGTAAATTATAAAGTTAGAATAGAAATTTTGTAGGAATCGACTACTATATTATGGATGAGTGCTATCAAAATTTTCAATGTTAGATATATCTTTTTGGTTATTTTCATTCTTTACATCGTACTATTTTTTCAACTACCATTTAACTCTAAGGATCCACTATCATATAAACCACACATTTTTTTATCCAATAGTTAAAAACTTAATAGTACCAAATTAATTTTGGTGCTATTAATAGTATAGTAATCTAGTTCTCTGTGTGTGTGTGTATATATATATATATATATATGAAAATCCTAAGTGTACACTCCAAAGGAGTGTACATCTCACACCCCCACCATCTAAGGGTGGGGGTATTTTTTTAGGGGTCACTTGATGACCCCTCATCACACCCCCACCCTTAGATGGGTGGGGGTGTGAGATGTACACCCCTTTAGGGTGTACATATAGCATTCTTCATATATATATATATATATATATATATATATATATATATATATATATATATATATATATATATATATATATATATATATATATAGTTAGATTTGTGTGCTTTTAGAAGTACGGAGGTCTCCGTACTTTCAAATTATTTTCGATCTTTGGACTTCCGAATTGACGATCGGCTCCGTTAAACTTGATCTAGAGTATTTAAAAGGTCTAGAAATTAAATTTTATAAATTTTCGATATCATTTATCTAGTAATCAAAGAATTCAAAATCAATAATTTTAATGGTCGTGTGAACCGTTTGTAAGTTTAATAGTATAAAAATATCAAAACCATATAAAATTATATAGTCCGACTATGTAGCTTTTAAAAGCACAAAATATGTGATGTTTGTAAGTTTTTCATCCCTTATAACATGCGATTTTATTCATTACTCACAAAATTCTAAAAAAACACTATCAACGATACATCGATCCCTTTATCCAAAAATCGAAAACTCATAAGCACCAATAACTTTGTGTATATAAACACTACTATACATACGATAGCACCAAATACTTGCTATTAAGTTTTTCACCATTAAATCTAACCTTGTGGTCATTTTCACCATATAAATCATACTATTTTTATAACCATAAATTTAATTTTAACAAATTATTATTATTTTAACGGTACATTTTTTAATGTAAGAACTAAAAATATATATTTTTAGAATAATACTCTTTTTAGAAATCATAAAAAAAAAAAAAAAGAAAAAAAGAAAAAAAAAAAAAGAAGAAGAAGAAGAAGAAGAAGAAGAAGAAGAAGAAGAAGAAGGAAACATAAGAAAAAAAAAGTAAAATTTTTGGCCCCTTGTTGTTTCCCAAAAAAAAAAAAAAAAGAAGAAAAGAAAGAGACTAAAAAAGAAAAGTAAAGACAAAAACAAAAAAAACAAAAAAGGCCACACCTCCCTCTGATCCTTAGCAGGGGAGGTGGGTTCCCTTTTTTCAAAAAGAAAACAGAAAATAAAAAAGATAATAATAATAATAATAATAATAATAATAATAAAATATATTAAAAATATAGTTAAAAAATTTTAAAGATGATTTGATTGCAATCAAACATTTTATAAATATTAAAGATGATAAAAAGTGATGTGATTTTTCTTTGCAATGAATTTTTTTTTTTTTTTGAATAATTTTTTTATAGATTGGGTGCAACTCATTAAAATGCAAATACTTAATTTATAGTAAAAAATTTATAATTTATTCGTAAACTATTTAATAAAATCTATAAAATCTAAAATTTATTCATAGACAGCCATAAATTTTCAATTACGGCCTAAAAGAGTGATAATTTGCATTACTACAAACACATGCAATAACAAGGCATCTTAATTATTATTAGTTCCTATACTTCCATTTGAAAAAATTCTGAAATATAAGAAAATAAAATTAACACTTTATTAATTCTATTGCTACTAATTTTTATTTTTATTTTTTTTAGAGAAAAATAATATATTACTTATTTTATTATTTTAAAAAAAATAAATTTAACAAAAAATATAAAATAATTAAATTTCGAACTCAAAATATCAAATACTAATATTAAGCTTTTACTATTTGTAGCTTGTGGTGATTTTGGCTCTGGCACTTGGGATCGCATTCTGGGCAATTTAATTTGCTCACACAACTCGAAATTTCTCGACCTTACACAAAAGGAAAAAATAATAATTAAATTAATCTACAATTTTTATTTTTGATAAATATTATTTACCAACCGTTTGAAAGTGGTCTCATCATCAGTACACCTGTACTTCAGGAGCTCTCTTAGTAACATGTACGAAAGTGGCCATCTACTAGTAAAAAAAAAGGTATATTATAAATAGTAACTTCCATTAATGGAAATATAAAGTGAAACATGCTTTTTGAAATTTAACATGATTTTGGAAAATTAGCAAGCACTAATGCTTTTGGAAAGATAGAACTTTCATTTTTTGCACAAAGAATTTACATCAAGATGCGTGCATATCAACGTCAAAGATTTAAATTTGTTGCCCATGTGATAGGAGTGGGTATGGGGACTTACCATTTTTAACATCTAAATTCCTGCTCAAACTTTTTTTTAGATTTCTAAAAAAATTCGAAGGATCCTCCTATCTGCTTTTTCAAAAATGAATTCTAAGGTTAATACCTAATAATTAATCTATAAAATTTTAAATTTTCATTATAAATATTTTTTTTTCTCAAATTATTTTTTAAAATTAAAGTTGTCGGTGAATTATGAGTATAAATTCGAAAATGATAATCAAATTTCGAACTATGTCTAATAGATGCAATATATATACATACCAAGAGAAGTTTGAGTGGAATGGAGAAAAATCATTTAGTGTGTTTTAACGTTCCTTTGTGTAATATAAAATAAAATTAGTAGCAAAATTAATATAAAAAAAGATTACTAACATTGAGAAAGAACAAAAAAAAAAACATCCAAGCGCAACAAATATCAGAGGCACCCGTGTGACCTTTTATGGTTGTTACAGAGACTTTGAATACACAACCAAGACTCAATACTAGAGAAAAAAGGCCTCTCGTATTAGTTTACAGAGAGTAAAATTGAGGGGAGAATTTCATGATATTTGACCAATTAAAATCATTAGATTTGATTAAGGAAATAATTTTTTTTTTTTTTGAGAATCGCTTCATTTATTTAAAAAATAAATTAAGCAATAAAAAGAGGCAACCATGCCTGAGGTGGATGCGAAAAAAGAAAAAGAAATAAATCGACGTGGAGACTCTACAAAGCGCAAAAAGAATTTCAGAGACTTCAGAGTGAGCGAATATCGGAAGACAATAGATTCGACGTGTTCTTTTTGTTATCGAAAATTCTTTTATCTCTCTCCAGCCAAATAACCCACTATGTCGTGGTAATTATCGCCAGCTCCCTTCCTCGAAGGACGTCACATTTGCGATAACTCGCTTTTCAGAGTCTAACAACAAAAAAACATCTAGATACAACCGTTTTATCCAGTAAAAAACCTTCTTACAAGAAGTCTGATAAAATTGTATCTTACGAAAAGATAATCGACAGTCTCAGAATCCCGCAGGCAGACGGTTCACTATATCACCCCCTCTCGTCACCGAGTTCAACTGGCAGTGATGGTAAAGCCTATTATTATTATTATTATTATTATTATTTTGTAATATCGGTTGATAAATAAGAAATAAATATGAAAATCAAATAAGAATTCTTCATATTAATGTTTTACTCTCAAAATCAACCCACCATATGAGGGGTAAAACAGGTGATTTTATTTGAAGGGCACATTTATTTACAATATAATTTTACAAAACAAATAATTTATAATTATCAGCATATATATACAAGCACTTGAATTAGATCATCTAATTGAGTCTACACTGCAAACAAATATACATTCAGAGTGAATCTTTTACATGAGAGTAAGCCTCAGAATCTGATGAAAGCAGAGTTTGAATAAAGAAAACGTGCTTAACGCCTGTTCTAATTGGCGAAGAGAAAGAAAAGAAAATACTAAAAAAAAAAAGGAAAAGAAAAAAGAATAGCCTAGTTATCAACCTAGCTTGGCCTTCTAATGCACATATTTTTCGTTTTTCACATTGATGTTTCAGGATTGTGAGGTAAAAATGTCATTTTGATTTGATTAGAATTGTGATGAAATTGAGAATAAGTGGGTATTTCTCTTTATTCGACTCAGAACTGTAATGCAAGTGAATCTTAGAAAAATTCATTAGTAGTAATATCCTGTTTTCTCTTATTATTAAACACAGCTTAAACAATTTGGACCAAAAGGTTCAATCGTTCATGCTATCGCCATTAATTGGCTCTGCTAATCTTACACCAGTGTGAATCTGAACACTCTTTCGCTGCTGCACCTTGGTTAAGGTGGTAGTGAGAGGCATCTACCCTACAGGGAAAACTCGAGTTCGATCCCGCAGGGGGTTTGGATCTTCAGCAGGGTATAGGTTTTGGGTTTCGGAGGTAACAAGCATCATGAAAATAAATAAATAAATAAATATATAAAGAACTGAACACGCTTCCCATAAAAGATTTTAAGCTAACAATAGAAGCCCAAGTGTGGCACATGCAAGTAACATTTTCATCACCATCAGTTACATGTAGATAACAATGCTAGAGACAAACACTACTTTACATAAAGTAACTCACAAAGCAGAGAATAAAAACACTACTAAGATGAACTAACTCTTGGTAGTCATCAATAATTCTCATGCTCTTGCACGCGCCCAGATCATGGTGAGGGCTGAGATGTAGCTGAAGAACCACGCGAAAAAAGCAAGCACCGCGGAGGTGATGTAGCGGTTGCATGCGGTCTCCGTGTACCTACACATATTCGCGTCTCTTTGTAGGATGGTCGCCACTGCCAGAGAAGAACACCCCACTCCTAATGTCAACAGCATAGTCACCTGCAATTTGATTATTGGGCTAATTATTACTGTGCTGTTTTACGAAGAAGCTTTAAATAAATGGTACTAACTCTAAGTTGTAATTGTAATTTCCTTCAGATATGTATAGTTGTTAATTATTTTCATTAAGTTTCTTATGATTAAAAGCTCTAGGGATCAAAATAAAATAACAGATATTTTTTGAACACGGGAAATATGAAAGCAAAATAAAATAACAATGCCCAACCTAAAGATAATAAGGCACTGTTCTATTTATCTCTCTTTTCCATGTAAGTATATTACAGTAAACAGAAAACACAACATAAATAGTGTAAAGGTTTTTCGAAATTTTACCCATTATAACTTTGAAAACAGAAGAATGAACCAAAAATAGTAAAGTATGTGTTAATTACCCAATCTAAGATAACAAATAATGATAGAAGATTACGGCTGTGGTGATTAATTCCACAATATAAGCACAAAATATCGTACGAAAGACGTACGGTGACCCAACATATATGCCACGCCATCACCACATCCAAGTACCTATAAAAATTAAAGACAAAAAATTAAAAATAATGCATTAATTTTATTTATTTTTGAATAAGAATATATAGTGCATTAAAAAAATATATACTAGAACTATAAAAACATACTTGCAGAGATACAATATTAATGTAGAGAATTAAAAATCATAATTTATGTGCATACAAAAATATAACAGACAAGTAGGATCGAGGGGTCTTGATCATAATATATAAAGAAATTATGGCGAAAATAATCTGTGTTATCCTCAGCAACAGCCCAGTTAAGCTTCCAGGGCCTCCTATTACGTTCATCTCTCTACGTAGGTGTGTGTGTTTGGCTTTGGCCTTTTTCTGCGTAGGTGTGTATGGCTTTGGCTACTCTCTATATCTGTGGATGTGGGTGTGTATGCATGGGTTAATCTCACTTGGACATGACCAATCTATATATATTGAACTTCTTTACCATGTAAAGGTAAATAAAAAGTAAGAAAAAATATGTTTTTCAAAAGTCCTCTAGCTATAAGAATATATATTAATTGCATTTTTATATTTATAGAAATGTATATGGAAGTTTTTAGTTTTTCAAGACTTTATGTGTGATTAATCCTAAAGAAGTAATACTAACATTTTTATTAGACCTTTTATTAGTAACCTCATCCACTAATTAATTTGGTTGTCAAATTTTCCCTGCCATTATTTAGGATATGTATTTGATCATTTACTGCGTATCGAATTTGCAGAAAATCAAAACTTATTTTAATAGACAATTTTGAATTAGCATTAACAAATTTGTCTCTAGAGGATCAATACAATTTTACAGTTGAGATGGACAAAATATATGATCAATAGAGCTTGACTCATGAGAAGGCATTGTTATAATATAGTATGCATATATTTAGTATAGATAACTAATATAGAACTCCAATTTTTGCATTAGTAGTAAGAGAGTTATAAAAGTAGAGAGCACAAAAGTCGAGATCACAATATGGCTGTTGGCTGAGGCTGAGGGGCTCAGTCGCTACTTTTTGAGGTTTTGTTTGAATTTCGGACGAGACCATTGAAATTTCATTGCCAGAAATTGGTGCAAAACGTCAGGCCATGCACCTTTTCCTGTTTAATCGTTCATTTCAAATTAAACTATTCAATGGCCAAAAAAAAAAAAAAAAAAAAATCACTTGCCGTGTGAGCCTATGTTTGGATATAAAAATATATATATATATATATACACACACGAGTAATGCTATATGTACACCCAAAAAATGTGTACATCCTATAACCACCCATCTAAGGGTGGAGTCACTTCACAATTGGTGAAGTGACCCCTCACCACACCCCATCCATTGGATGGATGGGGTGTGAGATGTACACCCTCTTTGGAGTGTACAAGTAGTATTTTCATATATATATATATATATATATATATATAGAGTCCGGCTATAATACTATCGATAGCACCAAGCAATTGGTGCTATCAAGTTTTCTGCCGTTGGATGAAAAGATATGCGGTTGGAATTATAGTGGTCCCCTAAGATTTTTATTATTCAACCAACCACCTAGTAAACCCTAGGGGATCACTATCATCTTAACCACACATTTTTTAATCCAAAGGCTAAAAACTTGATAGCACCAATGACTTGGTGCTATCGATAGTATTCTAGCCTAATTATATATATACATATATAAAGAGAGAGAGAGAGAGAGAGAGAGTATAGAATTGAGCTATACTTTTAAAAGTGCCAACTTAGTAGTACTTGTAGGTTTTAGCTCTTATACGAAAGGATGTGGCTAGGATAATAATAGATCCTTTGGTTTAGTGGTTGGTTGGTAGAATAACACGATTTAAGTGGTAAAATTAGTCAAAAAAATAGATCTAATGATAAAAAACTTACAAGTATCAATTACTTGATGCTTTTACAAGCATAATAGCCCAACTCTCTCTATCTCTCTCTCTCTCTCTCTCTCTCTCTATATATATATATATATATATATATATATATATATATATATATATATATATATATATATATATATATATATGTATGTATGTATGTATGTATGTATGTATGTATGTATGTATGTATGTATGTATGTATGTATGTATGTATGTATGTATGTATGTATGTATGTATGTATGTATGGAACTTATATATTTTTAAAAAGCAAAGTCCAACTATATTTGTGAATTTTTTACTATTAATTTTGTATTGAAATTTGTGTTATTGTAAAGTCAACTAAAGAGAGAGAGAGAGAGTATATTAATACGGATCCCAATAGAAATTTAATGATAAATAATTTACAAGCATAATTAGATTTGTACTTTTGAAAATATATAAGCTCTACTCTCTCTCTCTTTCCCTATATATATATATATATATATATATATATATATATATATATATATATATATATATATATATATATATATATATATATATATATATATATATATCGTCCAGCTACTATATTTGTATAAGTTCCAAATAATTGGTGCTTGTAAATTTCTACCATTAGACCTATCCTCTGATTAATTTCATCTTTTAAATCATTCTATTCCATCAACCACTCACTTAATCAAAAAATCCACTATCATCCTAATTAACTATGCATCTTTTCATCCAATGGCTAAAAACCTACAAACACTAATGACTTGATACTTTTAAAAACATTAAAACTCAATTATATATATATATGCCATTGTCTGGGATCTCGAATGACTCATCTCGCGCGGTTTCTCTCGGGTTTCCCGTGGGATAGTATTCACGATTCAGATTTATATTTGTATGTGATTGGATGTATGTGGGTATCAGGTATTGCGGATTCATGACTTCCAATAGACGCAAGCATCTATTGTTAATTACCCCCATGTGATTGGGGCACCTTCGATTAAGAGACCTTTGTGAGGAGGATGGAATAAATCGTATCCTAATGATTGGACAAATCCTAAGTATATGTGTTAGGATTTAGCTGGATTTGCAATTGACTAGACCCCGAGTATATGTGTTGTGGACTAGTCGATATTAAACTCTAAGTATATGTGTTAGAGTTTAATTGGGTTCGATTGGCTCTAAGTATATGTATTAGAGTCCAATTATATTTGATTCCATATTTGGCGTATGTTCCAAAGTGGAGAGACCAAACCCCAAGGATATGTATTGAGGTAGGTCGGATTTGATGCTACTCGAAAGTAGGAGGTGGCTAACTCCTATATATATTAGGATTGGCCGAGTTTGATATGTTTTTCATTCTAGTTATATGTGCTAGAATGAGAGATTGACTAACCCTAAGTATATGTATTAGGATTAGTTGAGTTGATTTGGTTTCTACCCTAGATATATGTGCTAGAGTAAAAGGTCGACTAGACCCTAAATATACGTATTAGGGTTAGTTGGGTTGGTTTGGATGAATTGGATGAACTCTAAGTATATGTGTTAGAGCTCGATCAAATTGGATTTGGCTAAATTTTAAAAAATATGATTTAAAATCTAGTCGGTTTGGATATAATTTTGCCTTAATTATATGTTATTGGGTTTTATTTGTGGACTCGGCTTTGGGACCCGTATGTGGTTGGGCTCCGTATGTGGACTGGGCCTTATTTTTATATGGGTAAATTTGAGGCCTTCATATAGGGTAAGCATTATTGAGTTCATTTATTAGTCCTTTTTGAATCGGACTTAGGCTAAGTTGATTAGGATTCATTTGAATTTTGTCTCGATTCAAAGAAATTCCTATTTCAATATCCCCTTTTATTTTATTTGGCGTACGAAGAAAATTTCCTAATTTTAGAAATACCGTTATTTTATTTTGATGTGGGATCCGAAAAAAATTCCCTTTTTGGAATTATTTGGGATCCGAAAAAGTTTTTTTTTTTTTTTTTACTTAGGATCTGAAGGAAACCCACTTTGAGCCTGAAGTAAGGGGCGTCCAGAGTTCCCAAACCGGCTTTCAAAGAAATTTATTTTTTTTTTTCTTTCTTTTTTTTTTCTTTTTTTTTCAGCCTGAAGTAAGGGGCGTCTGCAGAGTTTCCAAACCGGCTTTCAAAGAAATTTAGAGTTCCCAAACCGGCTTTCAAAGAAATTTATTTATTTTTTTTTTCTTTCTTTTTTTTCCTTTTCTTTTCAGCCTGAAATAAGGGGCGTCCGCAGAATTCCCAAACCGGCTTTCAAATAAATTTATTTATTTATTTATTTTTTCTTTTTCTTTTCAGGGGCGTCCGCAGAGTTCCCAAACCGGCTTTCAAAGAAATTTATTTTCAGCCCGAAGTAAGGGGCGTCCGCAGAGTTCCCAAACCGGTTTTCAAAGAAATTTATTTATTTTTTTTTCTTTCTTTTTTTTTCTCTTTTTTTTTCCGTCTGAAGTATTTCTTTTCAGCCTGAAGTAAGGGGCGTCCGAAGAGGTCCCGAACCGGCTTTAAAGAAATTTATTTTCTTTTCTTTATTTTTTCTTTCTTTCTTTTGAACCTGAAAAATACGTCAAAAAAAAAAAGGCGCGGAGGAGTTGAGGAATTCGCTCGGAGTTGTTGAGGGAGTCGATCGGAGGAGTCGAGGAAGTTGATCGGAGGAGTCGAGGAAGCGCTATTATTTTTTTATTTTTTTTTTTATTTTTTTTTTTTTTTTTTTGTCCCAGAGGTTTTTTTTGTGGTGGAATATGGGAGGCCGAGGAAGCGCTATTTTTTTTTTTTTTTTTTTTGGAATATCGGAGGTTATATTTTTTTGTGGTGGAATATAGGAGGTTATATTTTTTTGTGGTGAAATATGGGAGGTTGGTTTTTCAGCCCGGGCTAAAGAAAAATATACCTCTATTTATAGTGGAGAGTGGTAGAGAAATATCGCGTGGGGTTTGTTAGGATTTGTTAAAGGGTTGGCGAGAATGTGCGGGTTTGTTGAGGAACGTACGTGGGAATGTGGGTTTGTTGAGAAAAATTCGACGTCCAAATTTGAATACGTTGAGGAAATTATTATATTCAAATTTTAAATTTTAAATTTCAAATTTTAAATTTTAAATTTCAAAATTAAATTTTAAAATTGAAAGGATATGTTCAAATTTTAAAATTTAAATTGAATATCTTTAAATTTCAAAATTGAACGGTTATGTTCAAATTTCAATATGTTGAGGGGGTATGGTTATGTCCAAATTTTAAATTTTAAATTTCAAATTTCAACATGTTCGAATTTCAAAATGTTTAAATTTTAATATGTGTTCAAATTTCAAAATTGAACGGTTATGTTCAAATTCAAAATTGAATATGTTATGTTTAAATTTGAGAAAATATGGCTGTATTTAAATTTCAAATTTCAAAATTGAATATGTTCAAATTTCAAAATTGAACGGTTACGTTCAAATTTGAGGAAGTATGGTTGTATTTAAATTTCAAATTTTAAATTTCAAAGTTGAATATGTTTAAAATTGAGAAAGTATTTCAAATTTCAAATTTCAAAATTGAATATGTTCAAATTTTAAAATTGAACGATTAACGAACGAGAAAAGTTCAAAATTGAATTGAGAGATATTTTAAAATTTGGTTGGAGATTTGAATATGAATTTGGATAAGCCGGTTGAAAAATATTTTGAAATTTGATTGAAAATTCAAAATCAATTTGAATATAATTTTTTTTGAAGTTAAATTTTTAAACAAAAAGTTTACTATAATGTAAGTCCTGCTGGGCACAAAAAAAAAAAAAAAGAAGGATACGACTGGTTTGGTAAACTAAAAAAATTGACGGTGCTTTGATGAGACCTATAAGCTTGGGTTCACAAATAACCTAAGCTTGTATTCGTAAATGATCTATTAAGGGGGTTTGAACTTTTAGTAAAATTTGTTGGACCCAAATTATTAATATGTTAAAAGTTTTGGGCTTATACGGGGCTTATACAGACTAATCAATATTACGTACCAACCATAATCTTTTTCTTTTTTTTTCTATATAATTTTTTTTTTTTACCTCAAACAGCCATTCCCGCACCACACTCAAGAACCTTAAAAAAACAATAAATTGAAAATAATGCATTGAAAAAAAATTCAAATAAAAATATATAGTACATTAAAACTTTCTTTACAAAAAATAGCATATTAGAAATATAAAAATACGCATGCAGAAATACAACATTAATATAGAGAATAAAAAATTATAATTAATGTAGAGAATCATGTTCAAAATTAAATTTAATCGTCTTAAATTCAACAAATTGAGTTCAAATTAGGCGGAACTTCAATTGATCGTCAAGTTGTTAAATTGAACAAATTTAACCGCCAAATTATTAAATTAAACAAATTATTTTTAATCAACTATCATGTTATTAAACTGATCAAGCTAATTCCGATTGACATCAAATTCTCGAAATGTTAGGAGTCATGGATCTACAAATCTAATTTAAAATTAAAATTTAAATAAATTTGACATGCACCATGAATGACGTCGTACCTTTTGTGGTGACAGATAACCAAGAGGCTATTCCATCATAATTCTTACTCAACCTCTATTAATTTTACGTACTTTTATTAACCATGAAAAAAATAATTTTCTTCCAAACAAATTTTACAACATGCTTATGAGCTGTGTAATTTAATAATTAAATTTTAAAATTAAAATTATCAGTCATGTTTATATCTTGGTGATTTACACAAATCCTTCAATTAAATATCATCACGGATGCTAGTTTCTAAAGTTCATAGCATGAATCAAGACCATGAGAGACCGAGTCATAAAAATTTCAATTAAAAGTTGCTTTACTGCTAACACAATAACAATGCATCTCAATTATTATTAGTTAACATTTGAAAAACGATATAAAAGATAATAATATTAACAAAACACGATAGAATTTAACACTTTATTGACTTTTGTTGTCACCAAAATTAAGTAGCTACTACATCTTCTTCATGGTTGAATGAAATTATTGTGTAGCTTGTGGTGATTTTGGCTCTGACACTTGGGATCGCATACTGGACAATTTTGTTGGCACTGCACTCTGGTCTTGTAGCAAGGCAGCCCCGGCTTAGCTAGGCAACAGTAACATAAGTGATTATCCAAACTCCCACACGTAAGCTCGAAACATGGAATTAATATGATCTTGCTCTCGTTCCATGCACTTGTAGGGGAAGCGCTTTCTAATATTGTTGTTCCCATAATCTCCCGACCTTAATTACACAATAATAATAGTACGTAATAATAATTAATTAAATTAATCTATTATTTTTATTATGGATAAATATTATTTATCCATTAATGGTTTGGAAGTGTTCTCATTATTAATTAGTACAACTTCAAAATCACCTTCTTATGCTGTTACAATTTTTTAAATTTTTTATTATTCAGATTTGACAGTAAATTGTTTCTTAAACAAACTTGCATGCCTTCTACTAAAAAAGGCTATATTATAAAAAGTAACTTTCATTAATGAAAATGTAAAGTGGAACATGCTTTTTGAAGTTCTTCTTGAAATTTAGCTTTTTGAAATTTAACATGATTTTGGAAAGATATCAAGCACGAATGCTTTTGGAAAGATAAGGGCTGACATTTTTAGCACAAATAATTTGCATTGAGATGCGTGTGTGTATACCCATTAAAAAACATCTAACAGATTTTTAGTATGTTTTTTTAAAAAATTTTGAAACAAAAAAATAACATATTATTCGTTTCGTTTATTTTTTTAAAAAATAAATTTAATTAAAAATTATAAAGCAACTATATTTTAAATTTGAGAAGGACCACTTGCGCTAGCTAGAGATGGTCAGTTTTTTCATAACGAAGTTGATACATATATTCGATCATTTGTGTTTGACAGTGTCTTCATCATCTGTATTTAAGGGACTATCTTCCAAAACGTTTATATTTTTCAATTTTTTGAAAGAAGAAGGATTACAAAGTTAGCATAATTTTTTAATCAAGGAGGGTTAACATTAGCATATCTTATTTTATTGTAGAAAACTGGCCCTCTCCTAGCTAAAAAAGATTTAAAATTAATGACCTTCATTTATACTATATATATATAAAAGTAGTACATGCTTTTTGAAATTTATATAATTTTGGGGAGGCATTGAGCAAGAGTGCTTTGCTGCTTTTGCAAAAATTGTATCGAGATATGTACATATCCACATCAAAGATTCAAAATGATTGTCCATATATTTATATATATATGATGTGCAGTAGAATTTATTAATAATAGCATCTAAAATTCTTATTATGCAATAAGATAACATAAAAGTAAACCTTTAATCTACAAAACTCAAAAACGAAAGCGAAAATTATAGGCAATAAGAGAAAATTTTGGTGCTTGATTTTTTTTTTTTTTTTTTTTTTTTGTGATCTTATACGTATTTTTATATGTTATAATAAATAACAAATCTAAGAAAAAGATACAATATTTGAACAAGCTAGGGAGAAAGTTTGAGTGGAATATAGAAATATTATTTGATTACCGAAGTTTTCTTTGATGAGTGTATTTTAATGTTCCTTTGTGTAATATAAAATGAGCAAAATTAATATAAAAAAGAAAAAATTACTAACTTTGGGAATGAATCAAAAAACACCCAAGCACAACAAATATTAGAGGCACCCATGTGACCTTCATGGTTGCTACAGAGACTTTGAATAAGCACCAACACTCAATACTAAAAAAAAAAAGCGTCTCGTATTAGTTTATAAAGAGTAAAATTGAGAGGAGAATCTCATGACATTTGAACAATTAAAACCATTAGATTTGATTTGGGAATATTTATTGAAAATGATATCTAAAAGATACACATATATTGGGAATATCATAAAAAAAATTAGTAAATATCTAAAATATTTTTTGTAATATCAGTTGATAAATAAATAAGAATTAAATATGAAAACCAAATTAAATAAAATAAAAACAAATATGCATTTAAAGGATATATTTGAAAAAAAAAAAGAAGATATTTCTAAAGTATTGAGAGATATATAAGATATTATCTTTACAAATTAAATCAGAAACTTAGCGGGAAGCGATTGTAGTGATTAATTCCGCAATATAAATAGAAAATATCATATAAAAGGTACAATGATCCAAAATATATACCATTTCCGCACCGCACTCAAAAACCTTAAAAAAATAATAAATTGAAAATAATGCATTAAAAGAAAATTTCAAATAAAAATATATATTACATTAAAATTCTCTTTACAAAAAATAGTATATTAGAAATATAAAAATATGCATGCAGAAATACAATATTAATGTACATGTAGAGAAACAAAAATCATAATTAATGTGTACATCTAATGCTAAAGTTACATTATTGCTCAATGGGTCCCAACCAAATGGATTAGGACAAAAAGTGACTCCGACGGAACCACCTTTCTCCTCTCCCCCTATCTTTTCTTACGGGTGGCGGAAAGGCTGGCGAGAGTATTAAATGAAGCGGTATAGAATGGACTAATAACTAGGGTTGAATCTTTTGATGAGGCTAAAGTATTTCTAATTCAGTACGCGGATGACATATTTTTCTTTTGTGAAGCAAAAGAAAGACAGGTTAGTAATCTTCGCTTTGTGTGGCATTTGTTTGAGTGGGCTTCAGGATTAAAGATTAATAGAAACAAGACTAAACTTTATAATTATTTTGGCAAACACGAATCTCGGGGAGAGAGACTTACGGCGATTTTGTCCTGAACAGCAAAAAAAAAATTTAAAATAATGAAGAGTTTTTTTATTTGTTTCTATATTTTTTAAATGTAAAATATAAATACATAATTTTTAAAAGTGTAACATAACTTATAAAATATATTTAGTAGAGTAGTTCCACATAAGAGATGATGCAGTACGAGAGGTAGAATTAGAATTTTAAGAATATATGTAAACAAAAATAATATATCATTTTAATTAAAAAAATATATATAAGGGTACAATGTGAGCGAAGATTTAAATCGGTTCAACCCAAATCAAATACAAAAGATTTAAACCAATTCAACTTGAATCCAATCTAAACAAAGGTTTAGACTAGACTTCAGGGATTAACCGAATCAAGTAAACTAGCTCCTTTCAAACTGAAGCAAATCAACGGTTAAAATTGAGTTGAATTCAGCTTAATCGGCTAATTCAACTTGGACCTAACCTGACCTACAAGTTGTTAAACTGAGCAAGACAAATCAAACTTAATTCAACTTGGCCGCGTAGTCGTTAAACTGAGCAAGTCCAATCAAACTCAACTCAGCTTAACTGCCAAGTCATTAAACTCAGCAAATCAAATAAAACTAAATTCAATGTGACCGCCAAGTTATCAAACTAAGCAAATAAACTTAAATTTAATCCAATTTGACCATCAAGTCGTTAAACTGCGCAAGCAAAGTTCAAAATCAAATTCAACCTAATTTAACGGCCAAGTCGTTAAATTGAGTAATCCGAATTCAAAATTAAACTTAACTCGGCTCACCTGTCAAGTTGTTAAATTCAACAAATCGAGTTCAAATTAGGCTGTTAGGATTTGATTATATTTGTAGTTGAATCCTAGTTGGATTAAGATTAATATTTAAATCTTAAAGAGATAAGTTTGTTAAGATTTAAATATTAATTAGAATAAAAATCTATTTAGATTAGGATTTGGATAGCTTTTGATGTAAGCTATAAATATAGCATATGTGTTATTATTTTGAGGTAGTGTTAAAGAGGATATACCCACGATAGTCGTAATACCCATGGAGGTGGTGGGGGTTAGGATTTAGCCACACCCATATAGTGGTATCCACAGCATGGTGGTGTTAAGGAAGATATACCCACGATGGTAGTAATACCCATGGAGGTGGTGGGGGCTAGGATTTAGCCACACCCATATAGTAGTATCCACAGCACGGAGGTGTTAAGAAGGATATACCGACGATGGTGGTAATACCCATGGAGGTGGTCGGGGCTAGGATTTAGCCACACCCATATAGTGGTATCCACAGCACGGTGGTGTTAAGAAGGATATACCCACGATGGTGGTAATACCCAGGGAGGTGGTGGGGGCTAGGATTTAACCACACCCATATAGTGGTATCCACAGCACGGAGGTGTTAAGAAGGATATACCAACGGTGGTGGTAATACCCATGGAGGTGGTGGGGGCTGGGATTTAGCCACACCCATATAGTGGTATCCACAGCACGGTGGTGATAACACTCATGGAGGTGGTGGGGATTAGGATTTAGCCACACCCATAGTCTTCTAGGTTTATAGAAAACGAGAGAAGGGTGAGAGAGATTCAGGAGGAGGGCTAGGGTTGAAACTACTCTATTGCAGAAGAGAAGTCTGTGTAATCGGTGTAATTCTTCTCTTGGTTAATGAATCTTATTTCACCCGCATATTTTTTTGTATTGGTTTTTTCTTCTCTTTGTGGTTGTATTGGTTCCAGTTTTGTTGAGAGGACGGGCTTATGGTAAAAATCTGATTTGACGTTTCCGCTGCGGAATCCCAACTCTAGGCGGTACCAGAGCGGATTGCGGTATCGAAGGGGGTTGCGGATTCAGAGAATCTGGTACCGAGGCGAGTACCAAATTTTTCCAAAAATTGGTATCAGAGCTAAAAGTTGGCGATCCTCAGGAGATATCGACATCAGAGTTTTGGATTACCGATCATCACGGGAGGCGATCACAATTTGATCTCACTTGGCGTGTTGGACTCAAAGGTATGTAATTTTTCGGCTTCAGGTGGAGCTAGAGAGTCCAAAAGCGAGATCGGAGATACAGTCGCTCAAGATGGAGCGGATGAGAGCTCGATGTAGCCATTGAAGACTACAAATCAAATCAAGGTGGAGATTGTTAGGATTTGATTATATTTGTAGTTGAATCCTAGTTGGATTAAGATTAATATTTAAATCTTAAAGAGATAAGTTTGTTAAGATTTAAATATTAATTAGAATAAAAATATATTTAGACTAGGATTTGGATAGCTTTTGATGTAAGCTATAAATATAGCATATGTGTTATTATTTTAAGGTGGTGTTAAAGAGGATATACCCACGATGGTGGTAATACCCATGAAGGTGGTGGGGGTTAGGATTTAGCCACACCCATATAGTGGTATCCACGGCACGGTGGTGTTAAGAAGGATACCCACGATGGTGGTAATACCCATGGAGGTGGTGGGGGCTAGGATTTAGCCACACCCATATAGTGGTATCCACAGCACGGTGGTGTCAATGAGGATATACCCACGATGGTGGTAATACCCATGGAGGTGGTGGGGGCTAGGATTTAGTCATACCTATATAGTGGTATCCACAGCACGGAGGTGTTAAGAAAGATATACCCACGATGGTGGTAATACCCATGGATGTGGTGGGGCTTAGGATTTAGCCACACACATATAGTGGTATCCACAGCACGGTGGTGTTAAGGAGGATATACCCACGATGGTGGTAATACCTATGGAGGTGGTGGGGGCTAGGATTTAGCCACACCCATATAGTGGTATTCACAGCACGGAGGTGTTAAGAAGAATATACCCACGGTGGTGGTAATACCCATGGAGGTGGTGGGGGCAAGGATTTAGCAACACCCATATAGTGGTATCCACAACACGGTGGTGATAACACCCATGGAGGTGGTGGGGGTTAGAAGCTAGCCACACCCATAGTCTTCTAGGTTTATAGAAGACAAAAGAAGGGTGAGAGAGATTCAGGAGGAGGGCTAGGGTTGAAGCTACTCTATTGCAGAAGAGAAGTCTGTGTAACCGGTGTAATTTTTCTCTTGGTTAATAAATCTTATTTCACCCGCATATTTTTTTGTATTGGTTTTTTCTTCTCTTTGTGGTTGTATTGGTTCCAGTTTTGTTGAGAGGACGAGTTTATAATAAAAATCCGATTTGACATTTTCGCTGTGGAATCCCAACTCTAGACGGTACCAGAACAGATTGCGGTATCGAAACGGGTTGTCAATTCAGAGAATCTAGTACCGGGGCGAGTACCGATTTTTTCCAACATAGGCGGAACTTCAATTGACCGCCGAGTTATTAAATTTAGTAATTAATTTTAATCAACTACCATATTATTAAACTGATCAAGCCAATTCAGATTGACATCAAATTCTTCAAATGTTAGGAGTCATAAACCTACAAATTTAATTTTAAATTAATACTTAAATAAATTTGATATGTACCATGAACAACGGTGTGGCAGCAGATAATCTACAGGCTATTCCATCATAATTCATACTCAATCTCTATCTTTTCTACGTACGTATTTTTATTGACCATGAAAAAAAATAATTGTTTTCCAAACAAATTTCACAACACCTTGTGATCCATGAACAATGCAATTTAATAATTAAATTTTAACATCAAAATTATCAGTCATGTTTATATCTGGGTGATTTACACAATTCCATCAATTCCATCAATTAAATATCATCACGTATGCTAGTTTCTAAAGTTCATAGCATAGCATGACTCGAGACCACGAGAGACGAGTCATAAAAATTTCAATTACGGCCACAAAATTGAGAAGTTGCATTAGTGCCTGCTAACACAATATATAACAAGGCATCTTAATTATTATTAGTTCCTTTAGTCCCATTTGAAAAAAAAGCAGGAAATATAAGAAACAAAATTTAACAAAACACGATAGAATTTAACACTTTATTGTTTTTTGTTATGACCAAAAGTAAGTAGCTACTACTTCATCTTCATGGTTGAATGAAATTGTTGTGTAGCTTGTGGTGGTTTTGGCTCTGACACTTAGGATCGCATACTGGACAATTTTGTTGGCACAGCACTCTGGTCTTGTAGCAAGGCTGCTTCGGCTTATTTAGGCAGCAGTAACATGTGGAATCATCCAAACTCCCACACGTAGCCTCGAAACATGGAATTGATATGATCTTGCTCTCGTTCCATGCACTTGTATTAGGGGAAGCGCTTTCTAATATTGTTGTTCCGATAATCTCCCGACCTTAATTACACAATAATAATAGTAATAATTATTATTATTAAATAAATTTACTATTTTTATTATGGATAAATATTATTTACCTTGGAAGTGTTCTCATCATTAGTACAACAACTACATTTTATATAGGAGCACTCTTCAAAATCACCTTGTTGTGCTGTTACAAGTTTCTTAAACAAAACTTGCCTCTCTTAGTAATTAAGAAAGGCTATATTATAAATAGTAACTTTCATTAATGAAAATATAAAGTGGAACATGCATGCTTTTTGAAGTGCTTTTTAAAATTTAACATGCTTTTGGAAAGATAGGACTCGTATTTTTAGGACAAAGAATTTGCATCGAGATGCGTGCATATTATACACATTAAAGAACATCTAACATATGCCAATATATATACATACCAATTGAGAGAGGTTTCAGTAGAATGTAGGAACATCATTTTATGACAAAAAAGAAAAAAAAAAAAATTGGTGTGTTTTTTCGAAGTTTTTTTAGAAAAAAAATAACAAGCTATCGGTTCTGTTCATTTTTTTAAAAAAATAAATTTAATTAAAATTTATAAAGCAATATATTTCAAACTAGAGAATTTTTATTTGTGCTAGGACTGTCGGTTTTTTCATAACGAAATTGATCATAATTGATTATTTGTGTTTGGCCGTGCTCTCGTCGTCATCTGTATTTACAAGACATTCTTTCAAAGCGCATTTATCTGCGGTGCGATAATTTTTGACGAAGGATTACAAATTAAGTTAACATAATTTTTTAATCAACGAGGGTTAACATTAGCGGGTCTTGTTTTATTGCAGAAAACTAGCCCTCTCCTAGCTTAAAAAAGACTGTTAAAATTAATGACCTTCATTTATACATATATATAAAAGTAGTACACACTTTTTGAAATTTATAGGATTTTGTGAAGGCATCGATCGAGCAAGAGTACTTTGCTGCTTTTGCAAAAATTGTATCGAGATATGTAGGTAGCCACATCAAATATACAAAATGATTGTCCATATATGTAATGTGCAGTAGAATTTACTAATAATAGCATCTAAAATTCTTATTATGCAATAAGACAATATAAAACTAAACCTTTAATTAATCTTCAAAACTCAAAAAAGAAAGTGAAAATTTTATAGGCAATAAGAGAAAATTTTGGTGCTTAATTCTTTTTTTTTTTTTGTGATCTTACAAGTATTCTTATATGTTATAAATAACAAATCTAAGAAAAAAATACAATAGGGAGAAAGTTTGAGTGGAATATAGAAACATCATTTTATGACCAAGGTTTTTTTTTATGAGTGTGTTTTAATGTTTCTTTGTGTAATATAAAATAAAATCAACAGCAAAATTAATATAAAAAAAAAATAAAAAAATACTAACTTTGGGAATGAATCAAAAAACACCCAAGCACAACAAATATTAGAGGCACCCATGTGACCTTCATGGTTGCTATAGAGACTTTGAATACCCACCAAGACTCAATACTAAAAAAAAAACGTCTCGTATTAGTTTATATATAAAGAGTAAAATTGAGAGGAGAATCTCATGACATTTGAACAATTAAAATCAATATTAGATTTAGCCAATTAAAACCATTAGATTTGATTAAGAAAATATTTATTGAAAATAATATCTAAAAGATACACATATTACATATATTGGGGAGAACATAAAAAAATTTAGTAAATTAAATTCTTTCCAATTCTAACAATTTTTTTTCTATATTCCTGAGTTCAACCGGTAAGCCAATTAATTTTTTATTTTTTGAAATATCAGTTGATAAATAAGAATTAAATATGAAATTAAATAAAATAAAAACAAATATGCATTTAATGTTTTTACTCTCAAAATCAACACATCATGGGTGAGGTGTGTGTGGGCCGGAAAGGCCCATATTAGCCGGGCCGAAATGGGCTAGGAGCCAGCCCCATCAGGCCCGGCTACGAATCTGGACCGGACCGGACCGTGCCAAGATAAAGCTATCAAGCCCAGGACGGCTCTCAGGCCCAAAAGGCACGGACTGTGCTCCGCGTTGACATTTTAAAATTTTTATTTTAAATTTTTTTAAAAAAAATATATAGAATTTTAAAGTATAAACAATAAATTATTTTTATTTATTATTTTAAAATATAAGGCCGGCACCTGTGCTTTAGCAGCCGTGCCTTATAGTCCGGATCTCCGGATCAACATAGTCCATAATACAAGTGTGAAAAATGAGGCACTGTTAGTATATTATACATATATTTAATATTTCTGTTAGTGTGTGTAAGGGTGTGTTGGAGATGCCTTTTTTATATTGAACTTTCTCAATGTAAGTTAAAATAATTTAAATTTTTAATTTTCAATTTGTAATTTATAATTTTAAAATTTAAATTTTATACTTCAAATTTTAAATTTTAATTTAGATTTAAAAATTTAACCAAAATCAATAAAGTAATATTAATTATTCATAAATCACTTTTTTTTTTAATTTAGGCCAAACAGTCTAGTACATGCTATTTTCAAAAAAAAAAAAAGTCTTTATCTTACTTTCGTTCCAGCACAAAATAATGCATTAAATTTTTTTTTCTGAATAAAAATATATAGTGCATTAAAATTCTCTTCAGAACAAATAGTGCATTATAATTATAAAAACATGCATGCAGAGATACTATATTAATGAAGAGAATCAAAAATAATAATTAATATGCATATAAAAATATAATAGACAAATAGAAACGAGGTGTCGTGATCATAATAGATAAAGAAACTGTAGCGAAATGAACTGTACTAATCTATCCTCAGCAACATCCCAGTTACACTTTCAGATCCTCCTATTACCTTCATGTTTGTAGAAGATAGGAGACGAGTGTGCGTATGGGTGTGTAGAAGATGTAATTAAGTATGTGGACGTATGTGTGGGTGTGTGTTGGAGTCTTGGAGATGACATATTTATATTGAACTTTTTCAATTTTTAATTTTTAATTTTTAAATTTTATATTTTATATTTTATATTTCAAATTTCATACTTCAAAATTTAAATTTTAATTTAGATTTAAAAATTTAACTAAAATTAATTTTTTAAAATAAAATTAATTATGCATGAATCACTTTTCTAAAATTTAGTACAAACATATTTGGGTGCAAAATAAATCTTATCTTACTCTCATTCCACGCACTTGTGGGGCTTCCCAAAGAAGTGTTTCGGATAATCTTGTGGGGCTTCTCAATTTTGAACAAAATTAAAATTAGTAAAATTAGTAGCATTTAGTGTATTTTTTTAATGTTGCTTTGTATAATATAAAATAAAATTAGTGGCAAAATTAATATGAAAAAATATTACTAACCTTGAGAAAAAATAAAAAAACATCCAAGGCAAATAAATATTAGAGACATTAGTGTGACCTTCATGGTTGCTACAGAGAATTTTAATACGCAATCAAGACTCAATACTATAGAAAAAAGGCCTCTCTTATTAGTTTACATATAGTAAAATTGAGAGGAGAATCTCATGATATTTTGACCAATTAAAACCATTAGATTTGATTAAGGAGATAATATCTAAAAGATACACATATATACATCGGAAAGATTCTAAGCGTTATGAATATTGATACAAGATACAAAATATGGGATACGGGACTCAGCTTAACTGCCAAGTCATTAAACTTAGAAATCAAATAAAACTAAATTCAATGTCACCGCCAAGTTATCAAACTAAGCAAATAAAATTAAATTTAATCCAATTTGACCATCAAATCGTTAAACTGCGCAAGCAAAGTTCAAAATCAAATTCAACCTAATTTAACGGTCAAGTCGTTAAATTGAGTAATCCGAATTCAAAATTAAACTTAACTCGGCTCACCTGTCAAGTGGTTAAATTCAACAAATTGAGTTCAAATTGGGCGGAACTTCAATTGACCGCCGAGTTATTAAATTGAGTAATTAGTTTTAATCAGCTACCATATTATTAAACTAAACTGATCAAGCCAATTCCGACTGACATCAAATTCTTCAAATGTTAGGAGTCATAAACCTACAAATTTAATTTTAAATTAATACTTAAACAAATTTGATATGTACCAATTCCGACTGTGTTGGACGGAACGGTTGGAATTGGGAAAAAATTCTGGCGGGTTTAGGGACTGGTCTCTTAGGCCTCGAGGATTTAATTCGAAACTTGAAGGAGATCACCTTTAGCCTGTCCCTTACAAACAGCAAAGACGAATTCCTCTGGCGCTGGACCAAATCTAGACTTTTCTCAATCAAGTCTATGTACTGCTTCTTACAAGATAGCGGGGAAGTAGACTCTCGCTTCGATAAACTCTGGAGCATCAAGATACCGCTGAAAGTGAAAATCTTTGTTTGGCTGGTACTTAGAAGGAGGGTTCTGACTAGGGACATCTTACAAAAAAAAAACTGGAGTGAGCCCAGCTGTTGTGTCATCTACTTAGGTCCAGATGAAACAGCGGATCATCTCTTTGTATCCTGTACCTCCGCAAAAACGCTGCTGGAGGTCTTACTGCTAAACAAACTGGAGGTCCGCAACGGTACAACCGTCGATAGGCTCTAGAATGCGAGCGCTCTCAAGAAGGGTGCCTTGGGAAAAAAAGGTTCTAACCACCATCGCGGCCACCTGGTAGAACATTTGGTTGGAAAGAAACAGAAGGACTTTCGAAAACAAGAAACGTTGCCTCGGTGCTATTCTAGCTGAAATTAAATTTTGCCGATCGAACTGGGTCAGGTTCTGTGCCTAAGTTCTGTGCCCTTTTTTCTTTTTTTGTTTTTTTTTTTTTGGGCCCGGCTGCTGTACTGCGGAAACCGGCTGCCCAGTTGCTAAGTACATTTACGTCATGAATGAAGCGGCAGCATGCTGTCTTTATTTCAAAAAAAAAAAAAAAAATGTTTGTAATTCATGCACAATCTCTATCTTTTCTACGTACGTATTTTTATTGACCATGAAAAAAATAATTGTCTTCCAAACAAATTTCACAACACCTTATGATGAACAGTGCAATTTAATAATTAAATTTTAATATCAAAATTATCAGTCATGTTTATATCTGGGTGATTTACACAATTCCATCAATTAAATATCATCGTCACGTATGCTAGCTAGTTTCTAAAGTTCATAGCATAGCATGACTCGAGACCATGCGAGAGACGAGTCATAAAAATTTCAATTAAGGCCTCAAATTAAGATTGAGAAGTTGCATTACTGCTAACACATGCAATATATAACAAGGCATCTTAATTATTATTAGTTCCTTTAGTCCCATTTGAAAAAAAAAGCAGGAAATATAAGAAACAAAATTTAACAAAACACGATAGAATTTAACACTTTATTGCTTTTTGTTATGACCAAAAGTAAGTAGCTACTACTTCATCTTCATGGTTGAATGAAATTATTGTGTAGCTTGTGGTGATTTTGGCTCTGACACTTGGGATCGCATACTGGACAATTTTGTTGGCACAGCACTCTGGTCTTGTAGCAAGGCTGCTTCGGCTTAGCTAGGCAGCAGTAACATGTGGAATCATCCAAACTCCCACACGAAGCCTCGTAACAAGGAATTAATGTGATCTTGCTATCGTTCCATGCACTTGTATTCGGGGAAGCGCTTTCTAATATTGTTGTTCCGATAATCTCCCGACCTTAATTACACAATAATAATAATAGTAATAATAATTAAATTAATCTACTATTTTTATTATGGATAAATATTATTTACCTTGGAAGTGTTCTCATCATTAGTACAACAACTACATTTTATATAGGAGCACTCTTCAAAATCACCTTGTTGTGCTGTTACAAGTTTCTTAAACAAAACTTGCCTCTCTTAGTAATTAAGAAAGGCTATATTATAAATAGTAACTTTCATTAATTAATGAAAATATAAAGTGGAACATGCATGCTTTTTGAAGTGCTTTTTGAAGTGCTTTTTGAAATTTAACATGCTTTTCGAAAGATAGGACTTGTATTTTTAGGACAAAGAATTTGCATCGAGATGCGTGCATAT
This sequence comes from Tillandsia leiboldiana, assembly GCA_029204045.2. Taxonomy (NCBI): domain Eukaryota; kingdom Viridiplantae; phylum Streptophyta; class Magnoliopsida; order Poales; family Bromeliaceae; genus Tillandsia; species Tillandsia leiboldiana. The sequence continues at coordinate 1,808,241 of CM055082.1, forward strand.
TATACACATTAAAGAACATCTAACATATGCCAATATATATACATACCAATTGAGAGAGGTTTGAGTAGAATGTAGGAACATCATTTTATGACAAAAAAGAAAAAAAAAAAAAATTGGTGTGTTTTTTCAAAGTTTTTTTAGAAAAAAAATAACAAGCTATCGGTTCTGTTCATTTTTTTAAAAAATAAAATAAATTAAAATTTATAAAGCAATATATTTCAACTGGAGAATTTTTATTTGTGCTAGAACTGTCGGTTTTTTCATAACGAAATTGATCATAATTGATCATTTGTGTTTGGTAGTGCTCTCGTCGTCATCTGTATTTACGAGACTTTTTTTCAAAACATTTATCTGCGATGCAATAATTTTTTGACGAAGAATTACAAATTAAGTTAACATAATTTTTTAATCAACGAGGGTTAACATTAGCGGATCTTGTTTTATTGCAGAAAACTGGCCCTCTCCTAGCTTAAAAAAGACTGTTAAAATTAATGACCTTCATTTATACATATATAAAAGTAGTACATACTTTTTGAAATTTATAGGATTTTGTGAAGGCATCGATCGAGCAAGAGTACTTTGCTGCTTTTGCAAAAATTGTATCGAGAAATGTACATAGCCACATCAAAGATACAAAATGATTGTCCATATATGTGATGTGCAGTAGAATTTACTAATAATAGCATCTAAAATTCTTATTATGCAATAAGACAATATAAAAGTAAACCTTTAATCTTCAAAACTCAAAAGCGAAAGTGAAAAATTTATAGGCAATAATAAGAGAAAATTTTGGTGCTCAATTCTTTTTTTTTTTTTTTTGTGATTTTACAAGTATTCTTATATGTTATAAATAACAAATCTAAGAAAAAAATACAATAGGGAGAAAGTTTGAGTGGAATGTAGAAACATCATTTTATGACCAAGGTTTTTTTTATGAGTGTGTTTTAATGTTTCTTTGTGTAATATAAAATAAAATCAACAGCAAAATTAATATGAAAAAAAAAAAAAAATACTCACTTTGGGAATGAATCAAAAAACACCCAAGCACAACAAATATTAGAGGCACCAATGTGACCTTCATGGTTGCTATAGAGACTTTGAATACCCACCAAGACTCAATACTAAAAAAAAAACGTCTCGTATTAGTTTATATATAAAGAGTAAAATTGAGAGGAGAATCTCATGACATTTGAACAATTAAAATCAGTATTAGATTTAGCCAATTAAAACCATTAGATTTGATTAAGAAAATATTTATTGAAAATAATATCTAAAAGATACACATATTACATATATTGGGGAGAACATAAAAAAATTTAGTAAATTAAATTCTTTCCAATTCTAACAAATTTCTTTCTATATTCCTGAGATCAACCGGTAAGCCAATTAATTTTTTATTTTTTGAAATATCAGTTGATAAATAAGAATTACATATGAAATTAAATAAAGTAAAAACAAATATGCATTTAACGTTTTTACTCTCAAAATCAACACATCATGTGTGAGGTGTGTGTGGGCCGGCAAGGCCCATATTAGCCGGGCCGAAATGGGCTAGGAGCCAGCCCCATCAGGCCCGGCTACGAATCTGGACCGGACCGGACCGTGCCAAGACAAAGCTATCAAGCCCAAGCACGGCTCTCCGGCCCAAAAGGCAGGACTGTGCTCCGCGCAGACTTCTTAAAATTTTTATTTTTAATTTTTTTTAAAAAATATATAGAATTTTAAAGTATAAATAATAAATTATTTTTATTTATTATTTTAAAATATAAGGCTGCCACCTGTGCTTTAGCAGCCGTGCCTTATAGTCCGGATCAGCATAGTCCATAATACAAGTGTGAAAAATGAGGCACTGTTAGTATATTATACAAATATTTAATATTTCTGTTGGTGTGTGTAATGGTGTGTTGGAGATGCCTTTTTTATAAATATTTAATATTTCTGTTGGTGTGTGTAATGGTGTGTTGGAGATGCCTTTTTTATATTGAACTTTCTCAATGTAAGTTAAAATAATTTAAATTTTAAAAATTTAAATTTTATACTTCAAATTTTAAATTTTAATTTAGATTTAAAAATTTAACCAAAATCAATAAAGTAATATTAATTATACATAAATCACTTTATTTTTGAATTTAGGCCAAACAATCTAGTACATGCTATTTTCAAAAAAAAAAAAAAAAAAAAAAAAAAGTCTTTATCTTACTTTCGTTCCACACACTTGTGGGGCTTCTGCAGAAAGCGCTTACAATAATCTCTAGATCTTGCACAAAATAATGTATTAAATTTTTTTTTCTGAATAAAAATATATAGTGCATTAAAATTCTCTTCAGAAAAAATAGTGCATTAGAATTATAAAAACATGCATGCAGAGTTACTATATTAATGAAGAGAATCAAAAATAATAATTAATATGCATATAAAAATATAATAGACAAATAGAAACAAGGTGTCGTGATCATAATAGATAAAGAAACTGTAGCGAAATGAACTGTGTCCTCCTATTACCTTCATGTTTGTAGAAGATAGGAGACGAGTGTCTGTACGGGTGTGTAGAAGATGTAATTAAGTATGTGGATGTATGTGTGGGTGTGTGTCGGAGTCTTGGAGATGATATATTTATATTGAACTTTTTCAATTTTTAATTTTTAATTTTTAATTTTTAAATTTTATATTTTATATTTCAAATTTCATACTTCAAAATTTAAATTTAAATTTAGATTTAAAAATTTAACTAAAATTAATTTTCTAAAATAAAATTAATTATGCATGAATCACTTTTCTAAAATTGAGTCCAAACATATTTGCCTGCAAAATAAGTCTTATCTTACTCTCATTCCACGCACTTGTGGGGCTTCCCAAAGAAGTGTTTCGGATAATCTCTCAATCTTGAACAAAATTAAAATTAATAAAATTAGTAGCATTTAGTGTGTTTTTTTTAATGTTGCTTTGTATAATATAAAATAAAATTAGTGGCAAAATTAATATGAAAAAATATTACTAACCTTGAGAAAAAATCAAAAAACATCCAAGCGCAATAAATATTAGAGATATTAGTGTGACCTTCATGGTTGCTACAGAGAATTTTAATACGCAATCAAGATTCAATACTATAGAAAAAAGGCCCCTCTTATTAGTTTACATAGAGTAAAATTGAGAGGAGAATCGCATGCTATTTGACCAATTAAAACCATTAGATACGATTAAGGAGATAATATCTAAAAGATACGAATATACATCGAAAAGATTCTAAACGTCATGATACGAGATACAAAATATGAAACACAGAACACGACACGCCTCGAACAATATAAATTTGTGCTATTTATTTTTTCTTTCTCTTTTTTTAGTTGACTTTATAAAATTACAAATTCCAATACAAATCGGTAAAAAATTTACAAGCATATTTTTATTTATACTTTTAAAAGCATATAACGTTCTATTATATATATATATATATATATATATATATATATATATACTTTTTAAATTATATGCACTATAAATTGATATTGAATGCGAGTTCAGAAAATATCCACATTTAATACGAATTCGACATGGACACGCAAGATTTATAGAAATGCCCTTCTAATTTTAGCAAATTTTTTTCTATATTTATCTCGTCACCGCGAGTTTAACTTGTAGCGATCGTAAAGCCTATTAATTTTTCTTTTTCTTTTGTAATATCTATTGATAAATAAGAAATAAATATGAAAATCAAATAAGAATTCTCCATATTAATGTTTTACTCTCAAAATCAACACATCACTTAATTTGAAGATCGCATTTATTTACGTACAATATAATCTTACAAACCAAGTAGTTTATAATTATCAGCATACATACAAGCACTTGAATTAGATCACCCAATTGAGTCTGCATACAAACAATATATGCATTCAGAGTGAGTCATTTACATGAGAGAGTGAGTAAGCCTCAGAATCTGATGAAAGCAGAGTTTGAACGACAGAATACATGCTTGGTCTCTTACTCATCTCCTCTTCCATGCATGAAGCAGCTAACTCCACCATGACCTTTGCTTGAGGGTAGCTGAAGTCCCCATTCAATCTCGAATCGACGAACTCCGATATCCACGATCGGTCTCTGCGCTCCAGTTTCTCCCTCAGCATCTTTGCCAACCTTTTGAGCACCACATACACCTGCTCTTCCTCCTCTACCAACCAATCCGACACTCGAAGCCCCTTAACAAGTTCGAGAAGCACGACTCCGTAGCTATAGACATCGACCTTCCCGGTGATCGGAAGGCTAGAAGCCCACTCCGGAGCGATGTAACCTCTCGTCCCTCGAATCCGCGATAGGCTCTGACTGCCGCCGCCTCTTTGTAGTAACTTGGCCAGTCCAAAATCCGCAATCTTGGGCTCGAAATCTCGGTCTAGCAATATATTCTCCGGCTTGACGTCGCAGTGGATAACCCACTCGAGGCACGAGTGATGCAGGTAGGCCAACCCCTTGGCCACTCCTAGTGCAATCTTAAACCTTTCATTCCATCCGAGCAGTACATTATTATCGGTCGCGTTTCGGCCGCTGAACAAGACCTTGTCCAGCGAGCCATTTTCGACGAACTCCGAAACCAAGAGCCTGCGTACGGCGCCTTCCGAGCAGAATCCCCACATTCGCACGAGATTCATGTGGTAAATACGACCGACTACGCTCAGCTCAGCTCGGAACTCCTCTTCTCCTCCGAAAACATGATCTTCCAACTTCTTCACGGCTACGACTCTCTCGTCATCCAAAACACCCTTATACACAGCCCCCGATCCCCCCCTTCCAAGCTCATCTTTGAAGTTCCCAGTAGCCCTCTCCAACTCTTTGTAAGTGAATCGGCGGAATTGACTCGATATCATTTTGTACCCTTCCTCTAGTGGCTGCTGATCCTTCCCGAAGATGAAGATAAACCACCAACCGAAAACGATAAAGACCGCCTCAATAACAAAAAATGCTGAGATGAACACATAAAAATACACCCATTTTGTCGATCCGCTGCTCTTCGCATTCGTATAAGAGGAATTAGCAATAACTTCAGCTTCCTTTATATTGCAAATAGGATCGTGTGCTTTAGGAGCGCCCGAAAGTTCTGAAGAAGTAATATTCCTAGGTTGTTTAAAATAAATGATCCCTGGCAAGTTCGGAGAGGCATTGCCATTGTAGAGGAGAGTCTTCGTATAGCATTTCCCAGATCCGCGCTTATACAGAAATGCCTCGCATGAACATTCGCTGATACATATCTTCTTGCAATCGTCCGATGATATATTTTTAGTGTAATGTTTATCGTAACCCCAAAAATCAGTATTAGGACTCGGCACAAATCTCAGGTTGTGTGAATCGACACAACTGATGTTGAATTTTCTCTTGCAGCCTTTTCTCCAGTCGCTCGGTTCGTTCATTTCGTAACCGGGAGGACAAGTACACGAAGGCTTTGGCGTGTAGACGCAAATTCCGTTTCTACCGCATAAGCCGTGAACGTTGCAGGGTTGCAGAAGAGCCACCCACGAGACCGACCAGGTTCCGCTCGACTCATCAAGGCTATACAACCGAAGATTACCGTCGTAGTCTAGTGTCAATCTCCTCCGAATCCCAGGACCCCAGTCAGAAGCGTTGAACTTTAACCTGTCGCTGGCAACGAACTGCCCAAGATCATCGAGAACTCCGTATCTACTACTATTGTAAGATGTTCTGCCGTTCTCCCATGTTTGTAAGCCGGGAGTAGGCCAATATATGCTAGAAATGTCGGGACCGTCGTATACAAGTGTAAGTACATTGTTGGTGTCAAAATAAAAGCTATAGTAGCCTGAAGAGAGTAATCCATTGCCAAAGGAAGATACCAGCTTTGTGTCTCTGGTGATGGGTTGCGTAGGTAAAAGTGTGTCGGTCGGAGAATCGAAACTTCGCCATAGAATGTTATTGTTAGAATCATTCACCACTAGGTTGCCGGCGTCCAAAAGTTGCGCTCGATCGGCTTTTGTGGAGCTCGTGTTAGTGCTCCACATGATAGTGCCGTCGAAGTCTGTCAGCAGCTGATGAACGAGTACGAACAGAAAGTTAAAATGCTAAAATTTTCACATATTGCATAATTAATTATATTTAAATTTGAATTTACTATAGATAAGATCAATTCTAAAAAATATAGAATTACTTGATATGGTATATCTTATTCCTTTTCCATCCATTTAAATTAAATATAATTCTAATCAGACTTTGATAGAAAATCGATCTGGAATCTATATAAAGGGATACTGGTCCTGCTATCTACTCATGTGCATTCTGGTAAGATTATCCATTAAATCCACACCATACGGAAGAACGCCTGAGAAAGGAGGAGAATTAAACCAGATTACCTAGTTCGGTCGGTACTGTTTAGTATTGTAACCGAATTTCTTGCTACCGCTGTTTAATCAAGAATTTTTCTCGATGACGCTCTGTAAGTTATTTTACAATTTTATTTATGATCCTGAATATTGTTATGTATTCGATTTTATTTTATACCATATAAATTTCATTAATTGGTATCGGGGCCAAATTAGATAAATTTAATATTGTATGCTTTATTAAATTGAATTAAATAATGATGAATTTATTAGATAAATAATGATGAATTAGATAAATTTAATATTATATGCTTTATTAAATTAGATAAATTTAATATTGTATGTTTTATTAAATTGAATTGAATAGTGATGAATTTATTTTTTAAAAACGGATTTTAGACTTTGAATCTAATTATATATAGTTAAGTTTTTTTTTAAAATATTATCACGTCGTATAATTTGTTCATGACCATCTTATTGTTGTTGATGTGCTTTATTTTTCTTCTTTAATCACCATTTTTTTAATTTGGATATCGTTATTTCTTAGTTTCTCAATTTTGAAAAAAAAACGTCATAAGGCCACTCGGTTTTGTTTATGTGTGACTTTACAGTACGACACCATTGCATCAGCATGGCTTGTCATTGTTTTGGAATTTTATGGGTTGTTTGAATGAAATCCAGTTAATTGAAGAAAAATAAATTTTTTGGTTTGCGTCTCTTTTTGGATCCGAAACAATGTAATTCGTACGATTGTGACTATTTTTCTTTTATTGGTCTCTACTCTGTTATTATTTAAACCTATTTATATGTTCTGAATTCATAAAAAAAAAAAAAATTACTTTTAATTATTAAGTTTATTAATTCATCTTATTTCGATTCATGAATTAATAAAGTATTGTGAACATAAAGAATCCGTTCACATAAGAATTTAAATTTTGCATACAATATTAATTTATAATAAATTTATTTATCTGATATTTATGGTGAAATATGAATATACATAAATTTTATGATTGCAATATTATATTTTAAATTATTGCATCTATATATATTTATGTATATCATAAAGTGTTATTTTGATCAGTCGTAACATGAAAATTAAATAATCATAATTGTTGTTAGATTATTTAAATATAGACGCTAAGTTAAATTAATTTATTATTTCGATTAATTAGGTGCAAGCCAAAGCGGCCCTAACTAAAGAATAATAAATTAATTTACTTTAAAGTAGTGCTCTTTTGGATAATTTTCATGTTAATTATACGGCATTAAGTCAAATTAATTTATTGTTTCAACTGTTCGGGTGCAAGCCAAAGCGGCCTCGTTCAGAAAAAAATAGTGAATTAATCGTTTTAAAGAAGTGCATGTAGAAATTGCACCCTATTGTTTTTATTTAGTATGATTGTAGACATAAAGGTATATGGGTGGTATAGGATGGTAATTTTTTTGTAACTCGTTTGGAGAAATTTGCCTGGCCAAAGCTGACAATTTCTTCATATGAAAAATTTGAAATTATCACGATCTACAGAAAGTCTAGATTAATTTCTGATAAAGAAATTACATATTTATGCTCGTAACTCTGCTCCCAAATGAGGGGTTATGGTGTCATATAAAGTATATGCATAAAGAAAGAAAGAAAAATATTTATGCTCATAATTTTGCTCCCAAAGGGGGTGTTGTGATGTCATATAAATTATATTTTTCTAATTTTGGTGTGGAATATTATGATGTGATTTTTTATTAATAAAGACATGCATTTTATTTTTCAGCTATGACTTCATCCTTTATTCCTATTGGTGATTCTGTTCCTATGCTTAATGGTTCTAATTACTCGGAGTGGAAAGAACAGATTATGCTTACATTAGGGTGTATGAATCTCGATTTGGTTCTAAGAGAGGAAAAACCTCTTCATCTTACAGATTAAAGTATGCCAATCCAAACAGCATCTTTGGAAAAGTGGGAGCGCTCTAATCGACTTACTTTGATGCTGATGAAGGCGCGTGTCGGTAAAAACAATTGGAACTCAATTCTGGAATGTAAGACAGCCCGCGATTTCTTAAATGCTGTGGAGCAACAATTTGTAAGCTCCAGTAAAGCTTTGGCGAGTACCCTAATGAATAAACTGTCTTCCATGAAGTACTCCGGAAAAGACTCGATTCACGAGCACATTATGGAAATGCGAGATATTGCAGCGCAGCTCACTGCACTTGAAGTAACCATCTCTGATTCATTCTTAGTGCACTTTATTTTAAACTCCTTACCATCTGAATATGGACCATTTCAGATCTCTTATAACACACATAAGGATAAATGGTCAATCAATGAATTGTTGACTATGTGTGTGCAAGAGAAAGGCAGATTGATACAAGAAAAATAAAATACAGTTGACTTTGTTTCTCACAAGGGACAAATAAAATATACTAAGAATGGTAAAGGCAAGAATGGCTCAAAAAAGAATAACATGAAAGTCATGTTTGGTTCACAAAGCCAATCAAGTAATTGGACTCCCAAGTGCTTCTTTTGTAAGAAAAATGGTCATATAAAGAAAGATTGTCTAAAGTATCAGAAATGGCTCCAAAAGAAAGGTAAGTTTCTGGTTTTGATGCATGAGTTGCATTTAGTTTCTGTTCCATCTAATACTTGGTGGATTGACTCTGGTGCCACATGCCATGTGGCGAATTCCGTGCAGGGATTTCTAAACCGCAGAAAATCGAATAAAAATGAAGCCACTATCTATACTGCTGAAGGAAATCCAACTAAAGTTAAATTTGTAGTAACATTTAGATTAGTTTTTTCTGGTGGTTATGTTTTGGATCTAAGTGATACTTTTTATGTTCCAAATTTTTTAAAGAATTTAATTTCTATTTCGAAACTTGCTGGTCTGGGATATAGTTTCAATTTTGATAATAAAGTTTTTTCGTTATCCTACAAATCTGAGATAGTTGGCTCTGGTGTTTTGAAAAATAATCTATATAAAGTATCTTTAGATCATTCGTATAGTGAAATCCTTCTTACGATGCACGGAAATGTTGGATCAAAACGTGGCATTAATAATGAAAAGTCATCCATGTTATGGCATAGGAGGTTGGGACACATATCGAAACAGAGAATCCAAAGGTTAATTAGAGAAGGAATTTTGGATGATCTTGACTTCTTTGATTTTGGAACGTGTGTGGAGTGCATAAAGGAAAAGCAGACCAAAACCTCCTCTAAAGGTGCCAAAAGGTGTGATGGAACATTAGAGCTGATTCATACAGATATATGCGGACCTCTCCCTCTTACGTTTACTGGCCATAAATATTTTATCACATTTAATTACTGATGACTACTCTCGATATGGATATCTTTACTTGCTTAAAGAGAAATCTGAAACATTAGATGCCTTTAAGACATATAAGGCTGAAGTAGATAATCAACTCGAGAGAAAGATAAAAGTGGTCAGATCAGATAGGGGTGGTGAATATTTTGGTAGACAGACAGATAACGGCCAAGTTCCTGGGCCTTTCGCTAAGTTTCTAGAGCAGTGCGGGATTGTTCCACAGTACACCATGCCAGGCACACCTGAGCAGAATGGTATTGCTGAAAGAATGAATCACACATTAATTGATATGCTCAGGAGTATGATCAATAATTCTACCCTTCCGATATCAATGTGGGGTGAGGCGCTCAAAACTGCCCTATATATTCTTAATCGGGTCCCTACTAAGGTTGTCACTAAGTGTGATGATCCGGACTCGCGCAGAAACTGTGCAACATTAAACAGTGACTGTAGAGAGCTCATACGGTGAGTCGGAGCTTGTAGAATCGAAATTGGACATTTAAAATAGACTCGGCACGAAAATCGGAGCAAATGGGATTTTCCGGGGACTTTCGGCAAAATTTCGGATGAGAATTTGGCGAAGTGGACAGCGGATTTGGACTCAGCACGCGAAAACGGTCAAAATGGTATATTTACTTGATTTTCGGCGCAAAATTACTGTTCACGCCGGAACAGTAACTCCGGCCGCCGGAATTACTGTTCCGGCGACCGGCGGCGGCCGGCGGGAGGCGGCGCGGCGGCGGAGCAAGGCAGAGGGCGGCGGCGCGCAGCGCGGGCAGGCGCGGGCAGGGGGCGCTGGTGCGCGGTCCACGGCATGGCGTGCACCGGGTGCACCGAAGACTCCCCTTGACACGTGGCGCTTCGCCATTGGTTGGCCGGCTTCTAGAAGCATGTGGGATGGTGACACGTGGCGCTCTCCTATTGGCTGACAGGATCCGGAAAACCCGGAGCGCGGAGCTGCACATATGGCAGATTCTGATTGGCCCTTGCACCGCTGTTTCCTGTTTTGTGGACACATGGCGCAATATGGTTGGTCCATTTCGGTGTTTGCTGTTCTGTCCGGGATCCTGTGTGGAGCCCGAATATTCCCTTGGCCCATTATAAATAGGGTCCCCCACCCCTCCTCATTCCCATCTCGGTTTGCGTGCTGTAGAGAGAGAAACAGAGAAGGTGCCCTATACAAAAATTCTTCCTCTCTCTCTTCTCTCTCTCTCCTCAAAATTCCAGAATTTCTGGAGTTACAGTTAGTGAGTTATCTGCGACGCGGCGCACTGCGACGGTTTTCTTTTTCGGCCCATTTCCCGTCGCAGTTCAGTCGAAAATTCCCTGTGTGCTAACCAGGAGGAATTTTTGGACGATTTTTGCGGCAGCGGGTTCCTAAGAGGTAAGGCTTCGATTTTTGTGTTGATCACTTCGCTTCATTTCGTACTTTTGGCACGATTCCCGAGGTCTCTTTGACCCCCCTTTTTGCTGTGGAAATTTCTGGACAGCATCGACTTCTCCGATTTTTATCTTGGCGTAGGAGCATCAGATCGAGGCGTTTAAAGAGTCGATTTTGATCTACTCTTCGCGGGGAACGCAACCGTAATTTTTCTGGATTTTTCTGAGCAATATACAGAGGTGAAAAACTCCTCTCTTTTCGTGCTATTTGAAAAACAGCAAAAGCTGTATTTTTTTTGAATAATATAGTTACACCCTGTGCAATGTGTGTTGCTGTAGGGCACCGTTTTCGGCAGACAGCAGTTCTAGGGGACTGTGGACAGCCAGGAGACTATCTGGGTGTGAGGTGGGCGGTTGTTGCTTACCTCATTTTTGACAAGCTCACTGGGATTATTAGAACTCTCCTAAAATACAATTGATGAAAACCATTGGGACAAACTAACAGGACAAACTAACAGGACAATTGATGAGAACCATTGGGACAACTAACAGGACAATTGATGAGAACCGCTGGGACGAACTCTCCTAAAATTTAATATAACCCCACAGATAACTTATATTGGGACACTGTGATTGGGACAAAGGCTATAATCTCGCATGCAATAACTTTTATAACAATCAATCTTTTTAAAATAAATATTTGACACTTTTCTACAGCTTTTAAATAATGGCATGCTTTCTTGCTCATCTAGTTAGCCACTATTTATTGCTACACTATCATCTTGGGATTTGTACATGTTTCATTGTTGTCCTGTGCATCCAGAGGCTTGTTGCTCAAGTGTGAGCAGGGGTTTGGGATAGTGTAGTCGAGATTGCATTAGATTGTGGATTTGTGGGGTATTGCGATAACCGCGGACAGTAGGCGGTCGACCAGATGTTTATCCTTGCATCAGATTGGGGTTGAGTCTGGTTTATTGCATCAGCTGGGGATTGGGTTTCTGTAGTGGATGGAGTTTCCCACTTTGATCATAGTTATGATCCAGTCCTGCTATATTGAGATATGTGCTACAGAGATACTTGAGATACTGATGACAGAGATGCTTTACTCGTGTGGGTCGCTCCCCTCGGGTGCCACTCCTGAGGTGGGCTTTTTCAGACCCAGCCGTGTGTGCCGGTCTGATACTTATGTTGGGATGCGAGCCGTGCGAGCCGATCCCGCGGTTTCGAGCCGTGTGTGCAGATTCCGCTGAGCAGGCAGTACCAGTTGTTACTGGTGTCTAGATTGGATTTATTTGGACAGATACCATTTCTGATGCATGCATACAGTTTTGACAGCATAGTAGTGGTAGTTTTCCTGTTTCAGCATCTTATGTATTTTACCACTTCCCCTTTTCCCTTTTGCCTCTAGTAGTCCTAGTGGATGCGTCAGAGTTGAGGTTTTACCCACTAGGGGAGGCTGCTGGTTTATCTGGTAGTTCTCACCCCCCATTGTTATTTTCTGTTTCTTTCTTCTCCTTTATTTTGCAGAGTCCCCTGCAGGAGCTGCTAGGCCTTCGGCAGCGGATCGAGGTAAGGGGATCGCCGAATAGATAGATCTCCTGTGAGATTGAGAGCTGTAAATAGACGCTGTACCCTTCACTCAGACTGTGGTATTCTCCTTTTATTTGGGTCTGGCTTCCGCCAGCGGGTTGTACTATTTGGTGAGCTGAGAGATTATTGTACTTATTACAGCTTTATTTGTAGTTCCAGTCTGAGATACTATGTGGTTCTTCTACTTCAGCTCTGTATTATGCTCTTTTATTGTTCATATTATATCGGAGCAGGTTACCAGCGCTTCGTGTACTCGGGAAATCCCGTGTGCACGGCGGATCTGTTGGCGAGCCGGGGTTCTGGGGCGTGACACTAAGACTCCTTTTGAGCTTTGGACAGGTAGGAAACCCAGTTTAAGATATTTTCATACATGGGGTTGTCAAGCTGAGGCCAAATTGTATGACCAACAAATAAAGAAATTGGATCCTCGAACCATTTCAGGATATTTTATTGGTCCAAAGGGTATAAGTTTTACTGTCCATCACTTCCTATAAAGATTGCAGAAACTAAAACGGCACGGTTTATTGAGGATGAAACAGTTAGTGAGAGCTCTAAACCTCGATTCGTTGAATTTGATAAATTCAAGAGCATTTAGATTCTATACAGAATATACCCATTATTGTTCCTAATAATTTGATGGTTCCAGTTCCAGTAGAACAACAAGTTATTTTGGAACCACAAAGTGAAGGTGAACCTATCATTGATAATCCACATCAAGATTTACAAGTGGATAATCAGATAGATTTAAGAAGATCCTCAAGACAGAGAAGACCGGCTATGTTTAGCGATTATATTATCTATCTTTATGAGAATGGTCAGAACCTTGATGATCCTCTTAGATTTTCCGAGGCCATAAATAGCAGTAATGCAACAGAATGGTACAATGCCATGAAAGATAAGATTGAATCCATGAACCACAATAAGGTATGGGATCTTGTTGAGTTACCTATAGGAGTTAAACCTGTAGGATGCAAGTGGGTTTATAAAATCAAATGGGACTCCAAAGGTAACATAGAGAAATACAAGGCCCGTCTTGTGGCAAAAGAGTTTACTCAGAAAGAAGGCATTGATTATAAAGAGACTTTCTCTCCGATATCGAGAAAGAAATCTTTCCGTGTGATTATGCCTCTGATTGCTCATTACGATCTCGAGCTATACCAGATGGATGTAAAAACTACTTTTTAAAATGGAGATCTTCATGAAGAGGTATATATATGAGTCAACCTGAAGATTCTCGCAAAAGGAAAATGAGCACTTGGTATGCAAATTAAAGAAATCAATATATGGACTAAAACATTGTTGATCAATGTATATATCTGAAGGTTAGTGGGAGTAAAATAATTTTCTTAGTCCTTTATGTTGATGATATTTTGCTTGCCAGTAATGATCTTGGACTATTGCATGACACTAAAGAATTTCTTTTCCAAAATTTTGAAATTAAAGATTTAGTTGATGCCTCATATGTTCTTGGTATTGAAATTAAAAAAGATAGACATAAAGGTTTACTCGGTCTATCTCAAAAGGCCTACATAAAAAAAGTTTTGGAAAATTTTGAAATGCATAATTGTAAACCGAGTGTTGCTCCTGTTCAGAAAGGGGATAAGCTTAATGCTTTTCAGTGTCCCAAGAACCAATTAGAAATTGAACAGATGAAGACCATACCATATGCCTCTGCAGTTGGTAGTCTTATGTATGCACAGACGTGCACACGTCCGGATATTGTTTTTGCTGTTGGATTGCTTGGCAGGTATCAAAGTAATCCAGGCATGGAGCATTGGAAGGCTGCTAAGAAAGTTATAAGGTATTTGAAGGGTACTTTGGATCATATGCTGATATACAGGAGATCAGATCATTTGGAGCTGATCGGATATTCAGACTCTGATTTTGCGGGATGCCCAGATACCAGAAAGTCTACAACTGGGTATATTTTTCTGCTTGCTGGAGGAGCGATTTCATGGAAGAGCAGTAAACAAAATATTACTGCTCCTTCGACCATAGCTGCAGAGTACATTGCATGTTATGAGACCACATCACATGCTATTTGGCTTAGTAATTTTATCACAGACTTAAAGATTGTGGACTCCATTACTCGTCCAATAAAGATTTTCTGTGATAGTTCAGCTGCAGTTTCCTTTGCCAATAACAACAAGATTACGACGGGGTGTAAACACTTGGACACCAAGTATCTTGTTATGAGAGAGAAGATAGATGAAGGATATGTTAGAATTGAATACATCAGTACCAAGTGTATGGTTGCAGACCCAATGACCAAGGGGCTAGCACCTGGGTCATATAAAAATCATGTTTGTAGCATGGGTCTAATGAGTTCTTTTGATGTATAAGATTATGACATTATTTTTATCTTTTTTCAATAAAGTTACAATTTTGATGCAGCTGTGTTGGACCGTTTAATAGACATAAAGCTTTGTCTGTTAACGAATGGACATATAGTTTAGTTCATTCATAAAGTTGTGCCATATAAAGTGCTTGGCTAGAAGATGAAGATGATATGGTAATTATGGAAGGAAAATTTTAATATAGAGAGGTGGACCGCCATAATTTCTATCATTATAGTCTTTTAGTTTGAGTTAAAGATCAAGTGAGTTCTAAGGTATTTGACCATAAAGTTTCCAATAATGCGCAATAAAGTTTGGAGTATAGAAATTCGTTCATGAAATATAATTAATATAAGCCAAGTGAGAGATTATTAGGATTTTTATATATGTGGCATAATTAATTATATTTAAATTTGGATTTACTATAGATAAGGTCAATCCTAAAAGATATAGAATTACTTGATATGGTATATCTTATTCCTTTCCCATCCATTTAAATTAAATAGAATATCCTAGTTAGACTTTGATGGGAAGTCGATCTGGAATCTATATAAAGGGATACTGGTCCTGCCACCTACTCATGTGCATTCTGATAAAATTATTCATTAAATTCACACCATACGGAAGAACGCCTGAGAAAGGAGGAGAAACCAGATTATCCAGTTCGGTCGGTACTGTTTAGTATTGCAACCGAATTTCTTGTTTTCGCTGTTTAATCAAGAATTTTTTTCGATAGCGCTCTATAAGTTATTTTAGAGTTTTATTTATGATACTGAATATTAGTATGTATTCGATTTTATTTTATACCATATAAATTTCATCATAAAATACTTAAAATACTGTAATCTGATAGCTTAAATTTTTAAAGAATTCAGTACTGATACCATCGAGCCATCCTTCTTGAACGTAATCCTCGATCCCCACCCGTTCACCGGTTGGTTGCGGTTTGCAGACCAGACCGCAGTCTTGTCGGCTGAGTTGGTGAACCAGATTGAGAAGGTGAATGCATTTGTGGCTACTTCTTTGAAACCACATGAGAAGGTGCCACTTGATGAGCTCAGGATGTTGGATTCATGATCCTCTACATGGATAGAAGAGCCTCTGAAAAGATAAGCACTATTATCTGCTGGAGAAGCAAAACGAGGGCAAATGGAGATGACAAGTAGTAGAGTGAAGATGGTGGAGAGATAAAAGCAATTCATATTGCTGCAAAATTTTATGAGGATTATTAGCATTTAGATCGACTTGTGCTTGTGTCCTTCCATGCTACACCGGGGTATATAATTAACGTTGTACGGACGTTAAATATTGTTCACTCAATTAAAAAACGCCGTACAGAAAGGTCAAGGTCCCGCTTGGACCTATGTCAACATCCAAAAATTATTGCACCATACCTTTTGGATGTTGCGGTACATTACCGTGCACGCAACGTTTTAAATTTTAACCTATTTGTTTTATTTGATTTTCTTTTCTTTTTTTTTTTTCTTTTTTTTTCTCCCGCAAACATTCCTCTCTTATCCTCTTCGACTTTTTCTTCTATCACCTCTTTCTTTCGCTATTTCCTTTTCTTCTCACGTTTTTCCTCTTTTTTTTTTCTATTTTTTCCTCCTCTTTCTTATTATTTTTTTAAAATCTTTTCTTTCTATTTCTTTTATTTTTATTTTGATTATTTCAATCTTAAAAAAACATAAAAAATAACATATCAAATTTATACTTATTAAATAAATAAAAAAATTTACAATTTAAATTTATTTTAATTATTTTAGATAAATCTAATATTTTGTATAAGTTTTAAAATAAAAAAAAATAAATAATTATAAAAGGTTTATTTTTATATTTAGAAGATAAAAAATACTAATAAAATTTAAAATTAAATTGAATCATTTTTTTAAAAAAAAAATGACAAAAAAATAAATCTAAGAAAAATAATAATCGAAACAAAAAATTATGTAATTCAACTACCGGCCTGCGTTTACGGAAAATAAAATAAAATAAAATCTTCATTAATATCAAAGATATGATAAAAAAAAATCTCTCTCAAAAAAATACTAACACTAAAATATATTCCATGAGCGCTATGCATATGGCATCTTCTATACAAGCACAGCCGCATATATACTAGCGGGTCTCCTAGCTCACCCAAAGCAATCGTACGGCTCTTCTCTCTAGCGTTGACTTAATTTATTAGAGGGTGACCTATAATTAAAGCGCGGCTTTATTAAAGTGACCGTAGTATATGCAATTTATAATGCATGACTTCAAAATATAAGTTTAATTTTAAATTTTTCTGAATTAGACTCTAATTAATATTTTATATATATATATATATAGTTTAAATTAAATTTAAATTTTATTTTATTTTAATTAAATTAAAACTTAATTTTAATTTAGATAATTATAAATTTAAACCAAATATATAACAAGCCAATTGATATTTATATTTGATTATTTTTTTCTCATATGATTTATTGTTATATTTTTTGTAGATAAATTATATTTTTTTAAAAAAAATTAATAAAAAATAATGTTATTCTAAGTTTTAATAAATACTTTTAAAAAAACCAAAATTAAAAAAAATTATTTGAACAATTGCAGTGTTATGAGGTCCCTTGTGGAATCAATATAAAAAAAATATTGCAGACTTCATAAAAAATTTAAGAAAAATAATTTTCTCTAATTTTAATTTTTTTTATAGTTTTTTAAAATAAGAAAAGGATAAAAAAAAACAAAATTAATTAATTTTAATTTTTATTCTTCATAAACTATCGTTCTATTTTACTTTTACATATAAAAAAAAAATCTATCACTATATTAATTGATGATTGTACTAAACTATGTATCTTCAATATTCGTAATTATTTTTTAAAATTTTTTTAAATAATATTATAAAAATTTAGTAAAAAAAATTAAAATAAAATTATGTTAAATCGTGTTACTGAGAAAATATGTAAATTCATCGACATACAAGTATGTTATGTGTCGGTACAGAGGATTACCGTCATACCGTATTAGACAACAATCTACACACTTACATATATAGCACAGCACTTTAGTAGTGGATTCTAACACAACATTATGTGGGCATTTCTTTTGATGTTAGATTTATACATTATGTGGGCATTTCTTTTGATGTTAGATTTATATAAGAAAATGGTGCTTCTATATTTCAAATGTGATGAATATTTTAGAATCCATCTATTTTATAGTGGGGCGAAGTTTACTAGTGTATCATTGTGACTAATAAAAAAATCTTCGAATGTGCATCATATATTTCAGATGCAGTGTATGAGTGGCCTTGCTCATTTATATATTAATAGTTTTAGCTGAAAAATACTAGATGTGTATTTCAAAATGGATGTATATCTTATATTCCATATATTTTAAAATGGGATAAATTTTACTGATTATTTTAAAGTGACCAATGAAATGCCCCACAGGCCTTGCACCTTCAGATTTGAAAAAGTCTGGCTTACTCGGAACGACTTCGTCTCGCTGGTACCCGTCTGGTGGAAAGAAATTGAACCCAGACAAGGAAGGCAAGGAAGCATCCTCACTTTTAACGCGAAACTCCGCCACTGCCGTAAGCGGATCAAAGATTGGTGTTCATCTAGCTTCCACAGCATCACCAAGACTTCGCGGGTCTTAACGGAGGAGATCCAGAGGCTGGATACCTTGGAGGAACACCGGTGCTTGACCGGCAGCGAAATGGAATTGAGAAGGGATCTCAGGAACCAACTGAAAGGAACCATAAGCGAAGAAAAGATCCTTTGGAAGGCCAGAGCCAAGCAACACTGGCTCAAAGAGGGGGATGGCAACACCAAATTCTTCCATGCTATGGCTAATGGGAGACACAGAGCCAACCGGATCGGACTCATTGAGGATGAGGGCCGCTCACTCGATAGGGAAGAAGATAAGGGGGACTACTTCTTCCGTAAGTTCAAAGACCGCTTCGCGCCAAATATCCCAAACCCCTCCTCGTTTGGGGACTGGCACGACCTCTTCCCCGACAACTCAGCGCTGAGTTCGGAGCATCTTACATCCCCGTTCACGCTTGAGGAGATCAAGCTTGCTACCTTCCAGATGAGTGGGGACAAAGCGCCGGGTCCCGACGGATTCAGCATGGTTTTCTACCAGAGGTTCTGGGATGTGATTAAGGACGACCTAGCTAAAATCTTTGAGGATCTTTTCAACGGCTCCCTGAACACTGGCCCTATAGACTACTCCCACATCTGCCTTCTCCCCAAATCGGAGGGAGCCAACTCTGCCAACGACTTCCGGCCTATCAGCCTTATCAACTGTATTCAGAAAATCATTTCAAAGGTGCTGACAAACAGACTTGTCAAAGAGCTAGATAAGATTATCTCCCCTGCGCAGTCTGCATTCGTCAAAGGCAGGTACATTCTGGACTCCTTCGCTACCGCGAGCGAGTTAATTAGCTGGGGAGTGCGCAAGAAAATCGACTTCGTCGGAGTTAAAGCGGATTTCGAGAAAACCTTCGATCATGTTAACTGGGCCTTCCTCCAACATATACTACGTTGTCTGGGCGCGAATCAGAAATGGTGTGGTTGGATCGACCAGTGCACCTCCAACGGCAAAGTCGCCATCCTCGTCAACGGCACACCTACTAAGTGGTTCAGAATGAAGAGAGGTCTTCGCCAGGGGGACCCGCTGTCGCCATTTCTCTATCTATTGGTCGCAGAGGGACTAGTGCGGATGACCAAACGTGCCGTTCAAAATAACCTACTACAAGGGGTAGGGCCTACGGGGGAAGCGAAAACATCTCTCGTCCAATTTGCCAACGACACAATCTTCTTCTGCGAGGCGAAAGTCAGGCAAATCCGTAATCTCCGCTTCCTTTGGCAGACCTTCGAGTGGGCCTCCGGTCTCAAAATCAACAAGGCCAAATCGGAATTGTTCTTTATGGGCAGTGCCTCCAATAAAGGGGAGAGACTCGCGGCGATGCTAGACTGCAAGTTGGGATCGCTCCCAATCAAATACCTGGGCTTACCACTGAAGCAGAGCCCCATCCCGAAGGACGACTAGCACCTAATCATCAACAGAATTGAGCAGAGAATCGCAGGTGGCAGTCTAAATTGCTATCGCAAGGAAGGCGGCTAATCATGGTTAACTCGGTGATCTCGAACCTTCCCTTATACTACTTCTCTGTTTTCGAAGCGCCGGTCTGGGTCCTCAAGCGAATCGACTCGCTGCGTAGAGCCTTCTTCTGGAAAGGCCAGAGCTCTGTTACTGGGGAAAGCTGCCTTGTGGATTGGAAAACTGTCTGCATAAGCAAAAGGGACGGGGGCCTAGGCGTCTTGAACCTGGAGAGCTTGAACATTGCTCTGCTAGCGAAGTGGTGGTGGAGATTCTTCACCGCCGACTGGACCCCCTGGGGGCCTCTAGTAAAGGGCCTCTACTATCGCCGCAGATGTCCGCTGAACGAAGGTCCCTCGTTCAAACCGTACTCGCTTTGGTGGAAAAGCGTGGTTGGAACGAGGGATCTCTTCAAATGCGGGACAACTCGGACGGTTGGTAACGGCGAATCGACGGGCTTTTGGTCTGATATTTGGATAGGGAGCTCAAGTCTATCGAGCCAATTTCCTGGCCTCTTCCAACTGGTTACCAACAAGAACCTACGGGTAAAAGACTGCCTCGAGCACAACGGCTGGAACTTGGCGAAGATACTGGATGGCGTAATCCCAGGTTCGCCGGGCCTGGACGGGCCGACTTCACAGCTCAAATTGATCACGACAAACTTCAGCCTAGCCAGCAGCAGTGACGAATTCCATTGGCGTTGGGCGAAGTCCAGGCTTTACTCTGTTAAGTCGTTGTATCGCTTCGTACAAGATAGCGGGATAGTTGACTACCGATTCGTCCTTCTGTGGAAAATTAAGTCGCCATTAAAAGTTAAAATCTTCATTTGGCTTGTCTTAAGAAGGAGGGTGCTGACTAGAGACATACTTCTTCTAAGAAACTGGACCGGGCCTTCCACTTGTGTTCTCTGTCACGGAAGCGAGGAAACTGCGGACCACCTGTTTGTCTCCTACACCACCGCTCAAGCACTGCTAGGGGCTCTGCTGCCAAACAAATTGGAAATTCGTAACAACCGTACTGTCGACGGTCTGTGGGAGACGCATGCTCTCAAGATTGGAGGTTCAGGCAAGAGAGCTCTCACCACTATCGCAGCCACGTGGTGGTTCTGTTGGTTGGAGAGGAACAGAAGGATCTTCGAAAATCAGAGCCGCCTCCTTCGCCAGACCCTCGGCGACATCAGGCTTTTTCGGTCGTACTGGACCAAATTTTGTGCCTTTTTTTTTTTTTTTTTTTTTTTAGGGCCTGCTGCTTCCCACAGCATTCGGTTGCCCCCCCATTGCTAAATTCACCACCGTAATGAATGAAGCAGCAGCATGCTGCCTTTCTCTCAAAAAAAATAAAATACACTCTATTATTGAATAGATGAAATATATATCGTACATCTAAAAATAGGTACGGATAGCAATTCTACTCATACACCTCAAAAAAGGTGTATAATGTACACCCCACTCATTTAAGAGTGAAGTGTTCTTCACTGGTCACTTCAAAGTGATACTAAAAAATTCACCTCATTTCGAAATGAATAAAATATTAGTTGTACAACTCTTTTAAAATATACCAATATGTATTTTTCTTGCTCTTTTTAACTAAATGTATGGAGATCTGTCAATTATAGGCCAGTTTGAATCAAGTCAACTCTCATTTGCTTAGATTTAAATAACTTCTGTTTATTGATGTGACAATTTCATTTACTTCATTAGATATTAATTGCCTACAGTCTTTTCAGCTGAAAAAATTACTAATGACTTCATTAATAACTAATAACGACCAATGGCTTGTAGAATTACTAAAACTAACAAACCAGTGATTCAATTGGCTAAATTAAAGCAAACAAACAAAAATTAAAGTTTAGACACCCATTTCAGAACACCCTATGATTAGAGCGTTCTCCATGCAATTTTACCAATGAAACGACATTCTAAATTAAAAAATGCTAAGTGCTAAGTGTGCATTTCAAATAGAATAAATTTTATCGATCATTTTAAAATGATCGATGACTAAATCTTTATTTTTAAATAAATAAAATATATAATAATTTAAAGTGTATAGATAGCATAGCTTATCCAAATTTGAAGGCAAAAGACCACAAAGGTTATGGAAGGATCATTGTCATTTGAAGGGGCCACAAACTTTAATTAAACTCTACACCAAACTTTGGACAGCTACTAAATAGGTACTATGTTATTTGTGTAGACTAAATAACATAAAGTTCTCCAATAACATAAATACATAGTTACTATATTATTAGCCCTTTTCGTACTAGTGTGCAGTTCATTGAATATTTGAGTCTACGTTTGGCCGGCAAAACCCAGAATCTTCTCAATTCATTGCGCAAGATAATATTGACTGACTGTAAGCCTACCATTTCCAGAAAGTGGGGGTTTAAAAATTAATAATATGCTTCATATTTTTGAATTTTTTTAAGTTTACCATATGGATGAATTTTTTTAAAATTTTAAATATTTTTGACATGCTAAAATGCATAGTACTATTTGATGACGTATTATTTAATTGATGCAGTTACCAAATCACTATGTTAACACGCTTTCAATATATATATATTTTTTTGCAGCAAATGTTAGATAATCAAAATGGCTAGATTGGAATCGTATTTTTACTTTCTGATGTACCAGAAGCTTCGTGCTTTTTTTTTTTTTTATAGTTAGACAAATATTTTGCTGAAGTTTGCAATGTTGCATGTAGAAGTAGGAGTTAAGAACTAAATAAATTTTTTATTTTACTTTAAATTATTTTAGATTTGATAAATTGGCTAGCGATTAAGTCAGAAGAGTAAAATTATGATAAATTATTCTATTTTAGAGAAAAAAATAGTATATTATTAAGGTTCAAATTTAAGATATGCCAAGTCTTTCGCCACTAACGACGGTCCGTAAAATTATAAGAAGTTATTATATACAAAATTTGACTCATCAGCTATGTTATGGTGTGCATGCTATAATTAATTAATGCCCATATAATTAGTTCACACTGCTTAGTGTTTAATTAATGCGATAGGATTTGCACAAAGTAATTAATAATTAATAGTAGAAGCGTTGAAGACGTAGACTTTAACTCTTAAGCTGAAATGCGATCGAATGCACCCATCAATTTGGAAGTTTTCTCTCTCTCTCTCTCTCTCTCAAAAAAAAAAAAAAAAAAAAAAAAAAAAAAAAAAAAAATCATTTAATTCCATGGAACTATTTACTCCGAGTGCTTGCGATATACGGGCTGTGGCAGCGGGAATTGGTTCTTCCAGAATGGCTATTTATCACCACATCTTTTTTTCTATCTTTTTTGTTTTTCTTTTTTTTTTTGTAGCAGCAGTAGTAGCGGCAGCAGCTGGTAGAGTTACTCGGCGTCTTTGATGAGGCCCTCTGTCGTGCAGCAGCGATGGCGGTCGGCCGTACTGAGGCGACCGCCGCTGAGATTGCGAATAGTGTAGCAGCAGACGGATTTTATGCGGTGTAAGCATGTAGCAACGTCATAGCAAGAGCAACAACGGCGGTGGCGGTTGTAGGTGATAGTATAAATTATGAAATGGTGAGCGGAGGAGATGGAAGTGGAACTGGTGGCTAAACATAGCAGTTAACTATAAACCATAGCATTGCCTCAATAAGGGGTGGTGGTGTAGCTCAATAAGAGAGAGAATTGAACGATGACGCATTTCTGTTTGTGATTTTAGCAATAAGCAAATAACAAATTAGATTTTTTTTTTTATTATTATTATAATAAAAATTAAAAAGAAATGTGAAGTTGAAAAGCAGAAGTTCTAACGCAAGTACTCTACATTTACACAACAAAATCTATTCCAGAGAATTTTATTCTAAAAGCACCACTCAACCTTTGAAAGTTTTCATTCTTAGGCCCAGTTTGTAATGGGGTGGTTATAAGCACTCAATGCGCTCGAAATCAGAACAACCAAAATGACATTATTCAGCCCATATAATGGTAACAAAAAAAAAAAAAAAAAAAAAAAAAAAAAAAAGGGGTTTCGTTTTCTCAGTTAAACATAAATTATTTCAATAAAAAGAACCAGCATGTGCTTTGCTGCTAATTTCATATAATTGTATGCTGAACTAAATAGTGCTATTGCTATATAAGAGGAAAACTCACAAGTAAACAAGAAAAAATTGGATTTGTTATGGCATTGAAGAAGATACAGAGCACAACAGAGGACAACAAATCATTCAATTTTGAACACATTATTCAATATGGCCACCATTCTAAAGGACTTGCTATTAAAAGCTAAGCGCAAGAAAAGGAGAAAAAAAAAATTAATAATAACCAACACTCTGCATTACACCAAAGTTATCTTAGCTTGTGAAAAATTCTCTTCTATGAGCTCCTGCCTGAATCAGATACCGCACACACAGTAGGGAAAGGAGAAAATGAAGAACCGAGTAATCTACACCACCAATTGAAAATTCTCTAAAGGCCGAATTTTGCTCTCTTCTTCGGGAGGAAAGAGATTTACCTAAGTAGAGCAGCATGTTCTCCTTGCACCCCCCGACGAATCGGTGACATTGATCGTAGTCCCTTGGATCGGAGGGCCGGCATTTCCCGCCGCCTCTTGCGCGGCGAGAGCCTTCTTGCTTATTATGTGGTAAATCTCAGTTAGGATAGTTTGAAAAGCTTTCTCAATGTTAAATGCCTCCAATGCCGAGGTCTCCAGGAATGAAAGCCCTTCCTTCTCGGCCAAAACCTGAGTGGCAAAAATTGTATACTTAAGACCTCAGACGATTGATAATTTCATGGACAGCCTCCAAAAGCTAAAGAAATAGTACAAATATGTCCTATAAAATCAAAATTTTCATACATGAGCATCATCCTCAGAGACAGATCGTAGATGGTTGAGATCGGACTTGTTACCAACCATCATGATTACTATGTTGGAGTCTGCGTGGTCGCGGAGCTCACGCAGCCACCTCTGCACATTCTCGAACGTCTGTTTCTTTGTAATGTCGTAGACAAGGAGGGCACCCACTGCCCCACGATAGTACGCGCTAGTTATGGCGCGGTAGCGTTCTTGGCCAGCAGTGTCCCATATTTGGGCCTTGATTGTTTTCCCTTCTATCTGCAACAATAGTTGACGAGCTAAATTTAGGAAAGGAAAAATAAATAACTAAAGGAATCGGTGTAGCAAGCTAATGACCAATAATTACCTTTTATTTTTCAGATATTCAACTATTTGTTCCTTTCTAAGTAACAAGCACTATATTGCACAACCCAGATAATGGTATATGCATCATGGTACTGTATAAAGGAAAGTTATGTTTTATACATACATAAGCATATCTGAAAGGATTCAAGGGAAGCATAACAGAGCATCGGACAGTAGTTATTAGATAAAGGAGAAGGAGCAAGATCATAATAGTTTGCATCGAATCAATCAAGCAGATCCAATATGAGATCATCAAGAACATAATGGCAGACTCCCTATAGCAATGGTAGAGAAGGTAAAAAGGTCACAAGGAAAATTCATTTAAATCAACAGAAAAACTGAGAAGATAAGAAGAAATATCATTGATTACTAGTTTCACAACAATCAGGATCGGAATACTTCCAATAAAGCTATTGATATTATAAGCTTCCGAGATTAACTATCTTAAAAAGACTACATGTGTAACAATGGTGGCAGCAAACAAACTCTTTTTACATCTAGTACTACACAGATCTACTACTGCAACCTCCACATAACCTCTTCTATATACTTCTCAAAACCTAAGACCGCAATCGCATCTACTAGACAAGATTGTAGTTCCCTCTATCATCTTCCCGAATTCTCTTTAAAAGAGAAAATTCTCAATTTGCCTGCACCTATACATAAGGCCCAAATATGACCAATCATTTTCTCATACATGTCACATTTATAATGTTGCTGATCTCTCTGTACCTCCCACGAGATCGAGATAAATTTAAGAACACACGTGCCATTCCACACTAGCAAATTGCATGGAATTAGAGGAATAAATCGCTCTTTCGAGAGAATTCACCATTGGAATCAAAACACACCAAAATTCGAATCAAAACAAAAATAAATCAAACAATTCGCCAAATGACGAGTAATAGTTACAATAATCAACAATTATTCGGTAGATCCTATCAATAGTTATTAATGGAACAGCAGTTTAAAATCAAAGGGTTAAATCGACCAAAAAGAAACAGATCGGAGAATGAAGGGTGGACCTGAAGCGTCCGGGTGGCGAATTCGACGCCGATGGTGGATTTGGACTCCAAGCAAAACTCGTTGCGCGTGAATCTCGAGAGGATGTTGGATTTACCCACGCCCGAGTCACCGATGAGGACGATTTTGAAAAGGTAATCGTACTCGTGATCCACTCGGTGCGCCATTTCTCCTCCTCCTCCTCCTCCTCGATCCTCCTCCCCTAAACCCTAGGATCTGGATCAGATCCGATCAAAACAACACCAAAATCAACCGAGATCGTTAGAGATCGATCGATCGAACCGAAAACAGAATTGCAAACGCAGGGATCTGAGATCGGGAACCGGAGAAACCCTACCTGATGCGGGATCCGATCGGACGAGCGAACACTCAGGGATTGGAGCGATCAATGGGATCGCGCGAGAGAGCGCGAGAGAGAAAGAGAAAGAGAGAGAGAGAGAGAGAGAGAGAGAGGTGTGCGGTTCCACGACGACCAATGACGAGAAACGGAAAAGAGCGAAGAAAGGGCATCTAAATTCTGAAACGGCCTACACGAATTTTAAGCCAATTTATATAAAAAATAAAAACACCCGCATAATTTTTCAATCTCCTCCATTCCAGTTGGACCATTTGGAGTGTGCATATTTTATATCTTTCAAATTAAATAGTTAATTTTTTTAAAAAAAATACTAAAAATTTTATAAATGTAAGTATATTAACTCATGTAAATTTTCATTTAGGTATCGAAATTCATAATCATCGACATCATTTAATACAATTTGTGTGATCTAACACTACTTTATTAGATAATTAAAATGGGTTGAAAATGACTATATTTAATATAATATATAATCAAACTATGCTTAATTTTTTATAAAGTATTCCATTCCCTATTTAGATCAATAATAAATAAAAAATTTAATATTCAATTTAAGTATAATTTTGTTTAGTTATAATATTTATAATTTCACCTCTTGTTGCATTGATAAATAATATTTAAAAATTACAAAGTATTTTTAAAATAATTTAAATATTTTTTTATCATATTTAATAATATTAATTTTTAATTTGATTGTCTATTATAAAAAATAAATAAACAGTATTATATATATATTAGCTGTATTTAGTGCAAGTAACAAACAATCTGATGGTTGATATCTGATATTCGAATTTAAAGTCTAATTACTTCACATTTTCAGCTAAATTTATTTAAAAAATAAACAACGGTAATATATTATCTTTCTCTAAAAAAAAAAAAAATTATATATACATATATTTTATAAAAAAATATTTGGAAAACAAATTTATTATCTCTTTTACATTTGGCCATGTTTTAATTTTCGAAGATGTCAGTGAAAGAGACAAAAGTGGAGGGCCTTTTGGTGTTAGTAGTTTGACCTACTTTTATTTAATTTTTTTTCCTTTTTTGGAAAGTGCTTTATAATGAGGGGTTAAGATGTAATTTTAGATTACTAATAGTATAATAATATAATAATACCCATGAATTTTACCGAATTAATGTTTAAAAAAATTATAGTTAATTATGTTTAAAATTGGCAAAAATGCATCGAGGGGCTCACAACTATACGTTATTTGAAAACGGTTCCATGAGCTTTTTTATGTCTTTGATGAACACTATTTTGAATTTTCAATTACTTTAATTTAAGTTATTTTTATTACTTGAATCACGAATCTTTGTTAAATTATGAGTACTTTTATAAATTTGTTAAACCTAATTATTTTTTCAATAGAGGAAATATATATTTATTAACAACCAACAGCCAACGCCCAATTAAACTATTAATTTGACTAAAATAATATAGATAAATTAAATTGACTAAAATAGTGTAATTAAAACATATAAAAGTAAAGTGTCAAAGTTTTGATGGCTATTTTAAAAGGAAAATGCTAGATGTACACCCTAAATGGGGTGTACATCTTACACTCATTCTATTTTGAAGTGGGATGAATTTTACTCGTCACATCGATATTACGAGCGGATGAATATTCACGTCAGGATGGAATGGATGTAAAATATATACTCTATTTGGAATGTACACCTAGCATTACTTATTTTAAAATGGCTTAATAATTTAGGAATGATCTATGCACACTTTTATTATTAAACTTTACTAAGTCTCTTGCAATGTTCTTTGTTTTATTCAATTATTACTATAGAATATGCTTTTTTTTTATTTTAGAAAAAATTAGCTCATTATTCGCCACATTCATAGGGCAAATAAATTCAGATACAAGAGTTAAGATAGCAAAATCTAAAAAAATAAAAATAAAACACAACAAAATAGAAAACACATATTAAAAAATCTAAAAAAATAAAAATAAAACACATATTAAAAAAATCCGTCAGTGACACAACTCACTTAATAATTTATAACTCATTCCATTCCCATCTTAAATTTTATATTTGTTTAACGATGACTCACTTAATAATATTATTTCTTTTTTGTCATATTATTCATCAACATACTTCTTTTCATTACAGTCTCTTAATTGTTGTTTTTCATTAAGTGCTCTCAATTAAACTCTCCTAACCACTACCACAAACCTTTAGATATATCCCCATTCAGAGTATCGGGTATCAAAAATCTACTAAAAACGTGTCTCATAATATGGATAATATAAAATATTTTTATTGATTCATTACAAAATAGTTTTGTTCGATTTATATAATGTGATAATATTTTGATTAGCTCATTACTAGCATCTAAAATGCCGTAAGCATTTGTAAAAAAAAAAAGGTAATAATAAAAAAAAAAAAATTAAAAAAAATGTCAACCAATTATAAGAAGCAATTGTGATTTCGTGGGGAAAGCAAAGTCATGTACCACATATATGACACAACAATGCATGGCTAGAAGAAGTAGTTGGTGGTGGTGATTCAAACGGGCGCTGGCATCATCTAAGCACGCGACAGCTCGTTCAGATTCTGCAGATTCTCTTTCTCTTCTCCTGCTGTCTTTTGCCCCCACACCAGGTGGATCATTTACACATAGCAAATTCTCAAGGTCCCCACACAAAGAGGATGAGGAAGTGCTAAAACAAACATGCATGCAGGTACTCTAGAATACTGTTTTTATATATAATCGTTTTATCTTGATGTGTGGGACTAACTTCATAGAGTTTGGGCCAAAATAAGTCCTAGGAATATCTTTCCAAACTTTTTGTACCTTTAGATATCGTTTGGTTTAGAAATAAATTATTCTTGATTATTCTTGATACAGATATAATTTATAGAATAATTGGGCTAGAACGAAATTAATTTTACGTTTGAATAAAAATTATACTATTTCTAAAAATAAAAAAAATAGTATTTGAATAGTTATATTGGAATGGTAAGAATACGAATAATTATAATTTTAAAATAATAATATTTTATCTAATTAAATAATAATTTAATTTAATGTATTAATTGACCAAGTAATTAATTTGTTAATTATTTATTAGATATATATAATTAGTTAAAAATAACTAAATTAGTCAAAATATTAATTACTTAATTAATATAAATATGAGTTATTATATAAACATAATAATTAATTTTTAAAATTAGTAAATTAATTATAAATAATTAATTAAATATTTATTATAGTAATAAATAAATAAATAAATTAGTATATAATACATTACTTAATAATATTTTACTAATAAATTCATAAAGGTACAGTTAATTTTAAAATAATTCGTTAAAAGGAAAAAAAAAAAAAAAAAAAAAAGCAAAAGAGCAAAATATTTTCTGTTCATTTTCTTATCTCCAAATATGCATGGAGCCGTCACAAAAACTAAAATCATATCTAATGTAAAAAACGTGTATTCGATGCACTGTATTCATAAAAATTACTTTTAATAGATTATTTAGGTCCATCCAACAATTATATATTAAGAGTTGTTTGCCAAGAATAAAATTAAACAAAGATAAAATAGTTAAGAAATTAAGTGGGGATTTGAAATTACTGTATATTTATAGAGTAGTGTCAATGCCATGATATAAATGAAGATCGATTATTATGATCCACTGGTCACCAACTTCAATTAATCTTCAATTATCCCAATCCGAAAAAGTTGTTTGACCAAACATACACACTCGATACAAATTCAACAACTAGTAAAAGCGTACAGAACGATACCAACGTAGATCAGCATGCCCGTGGGGACGAGGGTGACGAGGATCACGACGGCCGCGATGGCGGCGCCGCCACCTTCGCCGCCGACGCAGCCGATCCTGCCGAGCCTCACCTGCACCAGGTTTACGAGGGCAAGGATCAGGAACCCGACGGCCAACATCGACCCTGCGGCGGAGGCGAGGATCCCCGCGCGCAGCACCGCTCGGTTGATTTGGGCGGGGGAGGCGGTGCACCGGCAGTTCATCGCCTGCTTGAGGCATAGCGCGATGATGCTGGAGAAAAGGAAGCAGGCGAAGGCGACGACATGGAAGCTGATAAGATTTTCAGCCGTGTGGACTCCGGTGCTGCAGTGATTCGCTGACCGTTGAATATAAAACATAAAAATATAATTATTTTTTAAAAATATATTGGGATAGTGTGTTTTTTAAGATATACTGTTTTAGTTTTTAGAGTACTACGGTTGTTTTGTTTGTAATTCGCACCTTTGCGGTCGGAAGAGGTGGAGCGGCTGCAGGTGAGGCCGACGAAGGCCGCGAAGGTGAAGAGAGAGTTGGCATGGACGATGCCGTCGAGAGCAGTGACGTGGATGGCGATGGCGCCGCCGTTGGTGGCGGCAGCGGAGGTCGGAGTTACGCGGTAGAGGGTGGCGATGGCGTCGCCGTCCATGAAGTGGCGAGAGATCTAGAGATGGTTGGAGAAATGGGAGCTAGCTAGAAGCCATGCACGAGAAGTGCTTGATGTCCAAAAAAATAATAATAATACATAAATAAAAATTGAAAAGGAAAGAAGCTCATGTTGGATGAGTCACTTTTCAAAGTAATTTAATTACTCGGATTTTTTTCAATTTTTTTTTTGTTTTTCTGAGCTTAAATATTTTAGACATAACAAATTTGAACAATATCAATCTTATAATTTAGTTCAACCTAAAAAAAAAAAAACTCTTTTACTAGAATTTTTTATTTATTTTAACGGTGACAGATAACACACGTTTATGTTTAACGTATACATTTAAATATTAAAATTTTAAATAAGTCATAAAATGTGTTTATGTATGAATATTCAAATGCTTTTAATGCATTCAAGTCGATCATTTTGACACATTTAGAACTATCATCAAAAGCTAATAAAATTTCAAAATTATTGAATTTATTTGATATAAGATTAAAATACAAGCTAGCTTGATTCTTTTAAAATTTTAAAATCAGGTAAAGTGTAAGCGAAGTTTTTATAATTAAGCATTTTTTTCTATGTTGTTTAATGGAACAACATAGAAAAAAAAAGAAAAAAGAAAAAAGGGGTAAACATAGAATGAAGATTTTCTCACTCTTTTTTATTAAGCCTCCTATAAATTCATCATCTTATAGAGTGTTGAAATTTAGATAAAAAAAAAAATTATAATTTAAGCTAATATTTAAAATTCTAATTTGAGATAAATCTCGAGATTCGCCAAACTTTTCCAAAGAAATCTAGTTAACAAATTTCTTAATGAAGTAGCACACAAGTAGAAGAACTTTTGTTAACACTGATGCAATAGATGGACTTAATTAGATTTTAATAAATATGTTTTACCTATTACTAATTTAATTCATTAATATAAATAGCTGCTGAAAAATGTTTTATAAAAGCGCTTCTCCATAATCCAAAGTAATTTATTAGTGCTTCACTGTACTTTAATTTTTGTATGATTTGGTAAAAATAGTTTTAAAGAATCAATCCCACTACTATTAAGTAATACAAAAGATAAAGGTTAGTGCTTTTGAATATAATTCTCTACATACAATAAAAGTAGTACTGTGTACATTTAAAAGGCTCTGTTTGGCCTTAGCTATAAAATTAGATGGTTTTTAATAAAACATTAATATTTGAATAATATTATAAGAAAAATATTTTTAAATGTTGTTTGGACTTAGGTTCACTTCGTGAATCGTGGAATGCATATATATACTGGAGCAAAATTATTCCATCACCAATTTAAAAAATTAAGAAAATTACTTATTTAAGAAAAAATCATTTGCTTAAAATAGTAAGAAGATAAATCAGTTATTCATAATATTATTATTTTTTTTATCTCGTCAAATCTAAGCACACTCATAAACATCATGTGATATGAGTCGCGTTTTTCACGTTGTATAAATAATTCTGACTTAATCGAAATTCATATTATATTTTTTTGTTGGTGATTAGTTCTAATATCAACAATAATATTTTAATTTTTCAAAAATTATATTTCATCTTAAAATTATTCTAATCCCGACATGTTTAACTCACTTAATTTTTTTTACTTTAATCATAATTTAAAATATTATAGCTGAATTAAAAAATTTAACGAAACAAATAAAATAATTTTAAAAAAGATTAAGGTCAATTTCACAATCTCCTATTGTCTTAGTATAGAGTATAGAGTATAGACATGCATGTGAGGGAAAAGGATGGAATCACATGTGAGTCCCGAGTCCTCCCTCTGGATATCTAAAAATAGGCCAATTTGCATACATTTTTAAAATTACTAATTTATAGAAAAAAATTGTTTAATTGAGGAAAAGTAAATTTTCAATTATGAATGGAATTAATAAGTGCGGTTAAAGATCTTTTTGTATAATTTTAAAGTAAGTGTTTGCTTTTTATTATTTGAAATTTTTTTTAATATTCATAGTTTAATAAAAATAATTTATTGAATAATTTAAAGTAAGAGTTTGTAACTTTTAATAAAATAATAATAATAATAAGAATAATAATCTATTTTATTTTTAAAAATATATTATTTTATTTTAGACTTTTGAAGCCAGTGGTAACTTCCTTTTTTTTTTTTTTTTTTTCATAATTGAATAATTACTTTTCCTCAATTAATGAACTTTTTATAACAAATTAGTCATTTTCTAAAGGAAAATGCTATGTGTACACCCCTTTCGGGGTGTACATCATACACCCCATCCATCCAAGGATGGGGGTGTGATGATGGGTCATTTGATGTGATCCGTAAAAAATATCGTCACCATTAAAATGGTGGAGGTGTATGATGTACACCCCTTCGGGGTGTACATGTAGCATTGCTCTTTTCTAAATCCCTTAAATGGGTGATTCCATAATTGTGTCGGGTGGGGAGGCATCACGGGCGGAGAATAAGATTTTAATCTAGCTGACACTGATTTGATGAATAATACAAAAAAATAAAATTAAAATTATTTTTTAACAAATCAACATTGATCTGAATTTTGCCATTAGATGGGTCAGAAAAGAGATAGTTCTGTGAATAGAGTTGCGTTGACCGGTTAGTTAAGTATTAGTATGCTTTGGATGATATTACTGTTGTTGTTGTTTATTATTATTATCTTTTTTTCTGAGCCAACTGTTTAACTAATATTATTTAATTTATTTTATTTTTTAATGAGATAAGGTGATATTGAAAAAAAAAAAAAAAAAAAAAATTGTGCTGGGTACATGGCCGCACATCCACAATTTATGTGGGGATCCAAATCCAAACAATATTTTCTATAGGAGTACTAGGATTTAAAAATTAAAACCTCGAGCCTTAAAATGAATTTTCTAATAATATTGTGTTCGTAATATTTTATTACAAATACTCAAATGTATCAATAAAACTTCAAGTACCCGATCCAACAATAGTAGCTATAATAATTATTATTATTAATTAATTAATCATCGAGACATGAAAACCCAACTGGGATCGAATCTGATATTGATTGCTCTAAACCGATTAACCATATCCGTCGATTAATTAGACGGTTGAAGTCGGCAAAGATTTCAAATAATCCACCAACCTCTCGGCGCCCGCGTGAGAAGACCCCTCTCTGCTCACGCACGCCGACAACTTGTGCTTCAGCTCCCTCGCCCTCTCCCGCATCTCCTCCCCTTCTCTCCCCTCCATCACCGCCCCGATCGCCGCCGCGATTGTCCCCCGCTCCCAGCGCGGCACCTCCACCTCCACAGCGATTCCCCAGACGCGGGTGGCGTACCGCGCGTTCCCCATCTGGTCGCCGAAGCGCGGCGCGCAGATCAGCGGCACCCCCTCGGAAATCGCTTCCAGAGTCGAGTTCCAGCCGCAGTGCGTGCAGAAGGCGCCCACGGCGCGGTGCCGCAGCACCTCCAGCTGCGGGGCCCACTCCACCACCCTTCCCCTGCCACGCGTCATCTCCTCGAACCCTTCCGGCAACTTATTTTCAACCGCGCCCCCGCGGGCCCCACGGACGGAGCCTGGGCGAACCACCCACAGAAAAGCGCGGCCGCTGAGGGCGAGCCCGAACGCCGTTTCGAGGAAGTGATTCTCGGGAAGCGAGGCCAAGCTCCCGAAGCTGACGTACACTACCGAGGCCGTGGGCTGGGCGTCGAGCCAGGCGAGGCAAGTGCGGTCGGGGAGAAGCTGGTTGGGCTGGGCCAGGTGAGTGAACTTGTGGAGGGGTCCGATGGCAAAGACCTGAATAGGGGCAATTTCACGCCGGATTTTGTCGAGCTCAGCCGATTCCATGTAGTCGGCGGCGTTGAGGATCAGTCCCGAGGAGTTTCGGACTACGGCGACCACTTTGGCTAGCAGCTCCGCGAACAACCCCGGGTCTCCCTCGTGCATGCGGAACATATCTCGCACTCGCAGAGGAGGCAACTC
Source organism: Tillandsia leiboldiana (assembly GCA_029204045.2). Classification (NCBI taxonomy): domain Eukaryota; kingdom Viridiplantae; phylum Streptophyta; class Magnoliopsida; order Poales; family Bromeliaceae; genus Tillandsia; species Tillandsia leiboldiana. Next base: position 1,843,203 of record CM055082.1, read on the forward strand.
CTCCACTAACTCGTTTAATTGAGATTCTGGCGCCAAAATATTCAAGATAAAATATATTATATTACATTATATAAAATCAGTATTTAAGAAAAAAAAAAAAAAAGTAAAAAATAATAACCTAAATATTTAGCTACTATAAATAGTAGAAATAAAATTCTAGATTTATCTCAAATTTTAAATTCGGTAACCTTGCGAGTACCAAAATCGATCATTGCTTGGACGTACGCATGCTATAAAGTGTATTTGTTTTCTAGCACTAAAATTCATTGGCAGAGAACATTTGCAAACGAGTGGTGCTATTCTCGTCGTTGTCGATTCAGCGATGAAGGACCCTTCCCTTCGACGTGCACATGTGGGCCCTCCCCTCCATGGAATCAATTTGATTAATTATTGGAATCAATAAATATATATATATATATAGACATTTTTTTAAAAAATAAAAATAAAAATTAAATTTAAAATATTGAGTATCAATCACCAAGTCATTTGTTATTCATACACTAACACTAGCTCGCGCATTTACCTTTGACCGGAATATACCCCTTCTGTATGAGAAGCGGGTACGCCAAGAAGCTGCAGAAGCTCGCCGCGCTTCCGGTCCGCAGCACCATGCTGGGGACACCGAGCCGCCTCGCCGCCGCGTGCACTCCGAACCAGTGCGCGTCGGCGATCACGCACGCAACGGGCTCCTCTTCGGGGTCCTCGAGCATCGCCGCCACCCGGTCCCGGAACGATGGTTCGTAACGCGCGTTGAGGTTAAAGATGTGCCTCACAAGGTCTTCGCCGGCCGGGGGGAGCAGCTTGCTGTCGCCGTTGCTATTCAAAATTTCGTCGGGGGTGGGCGCTAAGGACACGTACCGGTAGGATGGGTGCATGGGGGAAGTTATGGGATGTGTTGTTGTGTCGATTATGGTGATAGAGAAGACACCGTCGTCGCCGCCGCCGCCGCTGCGGGAGTGAAGAAGGGCGGCGAGCGCAAACATGGGGTTGATGTGGCCCTGCAAGGGGATGGGGAAGAGCAGCAATTGCCTCCGGGACATTTTGATAATTTTACAGTCGACGAAGAAGAAGACGAAGAGGCGTTAGAGGAGAAAGAGAGCAAAGGATTATATTAGAAAAGGAAAACTCGGATTATATTAGAAAAGGGAAACTCTAAGTGTACACCCGTAAAGGGTGTACATTTCACACTCTCATTTATCTAAAAGTGAAAGTGTGATGAAAGATCATTTGATGTGAACTTTAAAAAATATCACCATCCTTAAAGAAATGAAAATGTAGGATGTACACCCATTTGGGGTGTACATATAACAATTCTCATTAGAAAAATTACTACCTACCTATGCATATGTATTAGATTAAATTGAATTACAGAAGATTCGGCATTCGAGCTGTGTAGGTAGTAGTAGGCTTCATGGATTTATTTAGAAAAAATATAAATTTTTAAAAAATATCAGCATGCATCATGCGCCTAAAAAAATTATAGGCTTTGGGTTTCCACGCATGTGTGTGTGTATAGACTATAGAGTCAAGCTATCATAATAAATAAATTGTCTTCATTGTTATTTATTTATTTTCATATTTATAAATTAAATTTTAATTTTTTTTAATATTATTAACATAATAATTAAGGGATTATAAAATTTATAATTTTAATTATAAATATGTGTATACAAAAATTAAATTAATTAAATTTTAATTAATTTTTTTAAAAAAATATTTAAAATAAAATTTATACTCTCATTTTTAATCACACAAGAGTTTGATCATATAACTTTGATATGAGAAAATCAGCTAATTATTGATATAAAATAACAACAAAAACAATAATTAATAAATGCAGTGAAGTTAGTGGGATTTGAGTTACCACATGGATGTGCGCTGTACGGGAACATAATTTAATTTAATTAGGTTCCACTTGTACAAAATTAAATATTGCAGCATCAACTGAGGGTAGGTTTTCGATCGAGCTTCTTAATTGTACTTCTAGTCAGGAAGATCCTTTCAAATATTGCTAATTAAATTAGTTATTTTAAATAATAGTTAAAGTAATTTATAATTTTTTAAAAATTTATAATATATAATTTGCCAAATTTGAGAGCGAGAGTAAAAAGTTCTTAATTTAAATGCCACTAATTATGATTGCTTTATCCTATATTTGAATAAGTTCAAAACTAACTCATCATATTTCAACATTATGTTTTTAGATATCCAAACCAGAATACTTGGGATCTGAGATCACTGCATGTGATTCCGACCTGGATGTTTTTCTTTTATTTTCAAAAAGTTTTGTTCATTTTTTAAAATTATAAACTTAGCTAAAAATTTTAAGTAATTAAACTTTGAATTTGAAACCTTTCACTTGAATGTCAAGTGTAGTATATTAAGGCAAGACTAGCTAGATCATGAAAATAATTACTATATTTGAAAAATAATTACTAAATTATTAAAGAAGCACCCATAAAATTGATATACAGGAGTTTATTACTTGAAGGTGAAGTTCACGTTGAAGTAAATTTTCAAGTAAACTAGAGTCTAAAGTACATGCAAAAAATATTTTTATCTTATTTTTTATTTGTATCGCTATGAAATTAAACTTCTCTCAATTTTATTATTTATTTGGTAAAAAAAAAGGTGTAACAACTGGAGACGCTAGAGATATATTAATATTTTATTTTATTTTTATAATTAATTTTGATTTGAAATAAATGGAAATCAATTCTGGTATTTTTATAAATTTATATTTAGACCGATAATATATTAAGATGAATCAAACAACAAAATTAATATTTTTAATCAAAAATTATTTTATACTTCTCTATTTTTGGTAAAAACAAATACACTCTTATATATTATAAGATGCTTAGACAAATCAGCATGTGATCCCTGAGGAAGATTTAATGGTGTTTGTGTTGGATTTTGCCTTTCTTGCTCTGACACTTTTGTCGTTTTAGGTGTACACTTTCCACGTATCTAACTCTTTTATTGGTTTGATTTGACCTTACAATTAATTACAAAAAATTTGCGATTAATTTTGTTGATAGCTCCTTATCCGTTAGCTATTCAACTTTATAATATAAATATAAAAAATCTAAGATAAAAAAAAAAAAAAAAAAAAAAAAAAAAAAAAAAAAAAAAAAAAAAAAAAAAAAAAAAAACGGAATTGGTCTCTAAATATATGATCATTTGTTCTTAAGCTCGTAAGTAGAGTGATCAATTTGTTTGTGCCTTGGTACGTAGCGTTGTTCAGGGACATATTCTTCAGCTCACTTATTATCCAAATTGGCTTATAAGACTCGAGTTTGGTTCAGTTGATCGATTAGACTTGGTTATATATATTTAATCAGTTTAGAACAACCAAATTAAGTTGGTTTGATTTGAGTTTGGTTTGGTCTTGTTGTAGCCGAATTGGACTAGCACGCACCAAGTCCTATTGATTAATTAAATCGAGCCTAAATTAATCCAGCTCGTGGGTTGGGTTCAACCAACTTGTTATTCGGGTTTAGCATGATTTTCATGTCTTGATTAATTATAGCTACTGTAGTATTGGCCTAATTAATTAAATTAAGGTACACTAGTTTAGTCGAGTCAACCCTCGATTTGTTGCAAGTAAGTTGCTAAATTTTAGTTTTCATTTTTAATTGAATCATATCATTAAACTATAATTTCAAATTTTTAATAGAGGATATTATTTTTAAAATTATCTAGTAACGATGTGCAAGTTGATTTAACTATCATATTATTTAAAATTATTTAGATTTAATTTCTATATTATATATCCTGAAAAATAATTCACAAATTAAATTAATATGCCATTAATTCCTCTATTAGAGAAGTCGAATAGTACTATATGATAGAGTAATAATTAATGGAAACAAATTTAAACTCGAGGGATAAATTTATTTCACACAAAATTAAAATTTAATAATGTAAATAAAACTTCATAACTAAGCTCAGTGAGGAGTAGCATATTTTACCCTTTGATGGAAAGTGGCTTTGATCAACAAGATCATAACTTTTTCTGAGATTGTGATGGCAAAATATAATATGCATGCATAGTTGCATGCATAACAGGTACAGTGCATGAGTGCATGATATCATAATGGTTGTGGTTCCCATTAGATTGTGTAGCATTCAAAGCCATATGTGCACACTACACAGCTAATAAAAGGAGAAAAAAAAACAAAATGATATAAATGGCTTGCACACTTTTACTCAACTTTAGCAAACAAAGTAAAAGATGCCACCAATCTCTCTCTCTCTCTCTCTCTCTCTCTCTCTAATTGTGTATTTTCTTTGTTGGAATTTGCTTTAATCCAACCTGTTACCAATAGTGACATGCACTTTCAAAAGCTCCAGCACTCTTTATTAACTGAATCACTAAAACACACTCATCTTTGTGAGAGAAAATTGCTTTAATAATTAGCTGTAGCACTCTTTATGAGCTACTTCACTAGTAATTACCTTTGTGGGCAAAAAGGGATATTGACAAGGTACAATTAATCTTTGTTGACGTGCTCACAACAAATCATGTAATGAATTAATGCAGCATCAGCTTTAAGAACAAATTTTAGTTTACGCTTCAAATTGAAAATATATATATATAAATATAAATTTTATAAACTTGTTTATTCTTAATCTAGGATACAGTACTCCCTAAGTAGTGCTATTAAGAGAAGTATCTGTAACTACTCAACATAATCTACGGTCCCAAATGTAAACATAAATTTTAAATTAGAGCTTTGAATTTTAAAATTCAAAAGCTCCGTACGTTTTCGGCTAACTAGTGTGGGAAAGTCAACTTTTTGGGCTTTTTAAGTGCAGTAATAATGAGAGAACCTTTCCACCGTCTGATTAACCTCCGGGAACGTGGACGGCGCTGATTAAATAATAGTTTTAGGACTTTGGACCGCGCGCGTCCGCATGCGGCCTACCGTTTACATGCTCCCCGGTGGTCCCCCGCACGGGAGTCGCCCGGACGTAAAAGCGGAAGCGGAGCGAATTCAGGAGAGTAGTGCAGCGTGATGACCGGGATAAAGTATTTTTCTCTTTATACATAAATATTTTTTAAAAAAATGTACGGACAATCCCTATAAGTTTTACATATTGTAACTTCATATCTAAATTTTTACTTAAAAAACACTTCGGTCTTTTTCTTTCGACTTGCTTATATGAAAACTACAAGCGCTAAATTGCAAATTTGGAAAGTTCGCGGACTATCCGTACATTTTACGATGTATATATAAGAGATAAACGGGCTTTCAGAGAATATACACTACTAGCTCGAGCTTAGAAACACACGGAGAGGGAGAGAGAGAGAGAGAGGAAAAGCATTGGATCTAACGACAAGTTCTCGCTCGATCTCCGTTTCCATGGGGATTAAGAGGCGATCCCAAATCTCTACGGTAAATCGTGCTGTAATGTGATAGATCTAAGGGTTTCTTCTTCGTTTTGGTTCGGATCGGTGAGTTGTTACTGCTACAAGCTCCTTCCCCTTCGATCGATCGATCATGGGAGCTCGTTGCTCTAAGTTTTCCATCTGTTGGTGGCCTCTTCACTTCAAACCCTCGGCCCTTGAATTGCACCACCTCGGTGAGCGATTCCTACTAATCTTCTTCTTGTTGTTGATATCCGATGTCGATGTTGACGGTGTTGGTGTTGTTGATGAGGATTTGGACGGGTTTGATGCAGAGAATGGGGGTGGGAGCGGTGGGGATGCGATCCCGGGGTTTGTGGAGTACGGGATCGACGAGCTTAGGGCGGCGACGGAGGGGTTCGCACCCGATCGAATCGTGTCGGAGCACGGGGAGAAGGCGCCCAATGTCGTCTACAGCGGCGAGCTCCGCGGCCGCGCCGTCGCGATCAAGCGCTTCGGCAAGGCGGCGTGGCCTGATACGCGCCAGTTCCTCGTAAGGATCCGATGCTGTGCCCTAGTGCTTTGGATCTCATTGTCTATGTTAGTTTGAGATTGAGATTTGGTATGGGAATGTTTGTGGTGGATTTGTAGGAGGAAGCAAGGGCGGTGGGGCAGCTGCGGAGTGGGCGGCTCACAAACCTTTTAGGTTGCTGCTGTGAGGGGAGGGAGCGGCTCCTAGTCGCGGAGTTCATGCCTCATGAAACCTTGGCCAAACATCTCTTCCACTGTATGCATTCTTTTCTTTTCCTTTTTTTTTTTGTTTTTTTGTCATTTTAGGTGAAATGTATTTGGACGGGTTCCTTCAATTATAGGCCATTTGGATGTAAGCCCCCAGCTTTGAATCTTCTCATTGACATCCCCTAAACGCTTGCTTTGATTTGAGTAGCTCCAGTTGGTTAACTTGGGGATTTTGTTGAAATTGAATAGCTCTATAAGCTGTTCGTTGTTAATTGTTTACAAAATCTACAGTTTCATTTGCTCAAAAGCAGTGAGAGTTGCTAAATTTAAAAGGAATCACAATTAATCTCCTAAATCCCTTGGATGGAATTACTCGTCAGGAAAAAAAAGGATCAATGTGAATGCATATATATTAGTGAATTTCTGTGGCTTATATTGGTAAATTTATTGTAGTAGCAATAGAATGACTTTTAGATAGCACTATCATAATGTTTTTTTGACATCATTTTTCCGAATTTATGTTAATAAAACTCTATTGCTTATGTGATACCTCAAATGACATTTTCAGCTCCATTTTCTACTATTTTACATATGGTAATTTTTGAATCGCGTCGTGGAATTATTCACAGTAAATTGATTACAAACTGATTTGGATTCTCTATTTCAGGGGAAACACAACCTCTTAAATGGGCAATGAGGACAAGGGTCGCACTGTACATGGCACAAGCATTGGACTATTGCAGCAGTAAAGGGAGAGCTCTATACCATGATCTCCATGCCTACAGAGTCCTGTTTGATCAAGTGAGTTCTCTGCTCCTGCTGCTGCTCAGGGAATCTTATCTCCTTTTAAGTTCTAACTACTTGCTTGCTGCTTAGGGAATCTTTTTCCCCTGTTAAGTTCTAACTAATTGCTTTTTCTTGTGATGATGGATTCCATGTGGGTAGTAATGTTGTTATATGAGGATTGAATTTGACAGGATGGCAATCCAAGGTTGTCCTGTTTCGGCCTTATGAAGAACAGCAGGGATGGGAAGAGCTACAGTACTAACTTGGCCTTCACACCTCCGGAGTACCTTAGGACAGGTATAATTGTGAAACATAAATTTGTGGGGTTGTTGCTGAGCCTGAAACACTTGCATTTTGTTAAGACACGGAGAATATGCAGTTGATGTATATAGTTGTAAACATGTTATAGTTGGAAATAGTTTCCTAAAAAACCTTTATAAATTTAATTCAAAATCCACATCTTGGGCCTATTTGAAGTCTCTAGTCCTAACATATTGGGGAGAGTTCATCTCAAAAGAGGCCACTCTCTAACAGACTAAGGTTTTAGAGAAAAGCTGTTTTTTCACTCTTGAAAAAAATCTCAACTAAGCCATTAGATCCCATGAGGTTTTCAGTTCAAATTATCTTGCCTCATGCCAGCTGAAGGACTTCTTACATGGCCTTTCTGAATTTTGCCTGTTAGAACTAGGAATGCTTCAAATTTTCCCTTCTTTTCTGCTTGGAAAATGAGATTGTAGGTTCTTATTCTACTAGTTTGGTTTACCTTTTAGTTTATTGTTCAAAATCAATTGGCTATACAATGAGCATGCAATTTAAAGTTTTTAATCCTCGTTGATGGAAGTAATCAGTTAACTTCCATTAGAACCATTTTGCAGGGAGAGTGATTCCAGAGAGTGTAGTGTACAGCTTCGGCACAATTTTGCTTGATCTTTTAAGTGGAAAGCATATTCCTCCAAGCCATGTAAGTTTCCGTCGTTTTATATATAGTGGAGGTGCTAACTGGGAGAAGTTTCTATTGTGTTTGTGGAACTTGAGCTATAGTATAGCATTGAGAGCAATAAAACTTTTGCTTCAATATTTTCTAGAACATAGTATACATTAAAATGCTTTATTTGCCATTATCCTTATATAAAGATCCTATCACAATAAGGTTAGCATAGTAATTCAGCTGTAGGTGTGATTGTTCTTCTCGAGTACATCATGGACTAGATGGAGTTAGTCTTTGGCTCTGGAGATTCAGTATCAGTAATTCTGGCTGTTTTGATTGTTTTAAGGCTTTAAGTTTTAACTTCAGCTTCAGTTTCCATCTATTACTCTTACAATTCATTGGTAGCACAAAGAGAAAATTGCTGATTCATGCGTATCATGGAAAAGTGAAGTATCTCTTTCTGATCATCACCAAGAAAATTTGGATTAGTAGAGCACTACTTTTCCATGGGATGTTTTATCTCGATGTTAACATTATTTAAAAGGTATTATTTTCTAGTTTCGGCTAGTACTTTTATTTAAACAAATTTGTTTCTTTTTGCCTTTCCACCATTTTATCAACAGCTTAAGTGATGTGAATTCTTTTGCTGCAGGCGCTTGACCTAATACGTGGAAAGAACTTTCTAGTGTTGATGGATTCTTGTTTGGAGGGGCATTTTTCCAATGCCGATGGAACGGAGCTAGTGAGGTTAGCTTCTCGCTGTTTGCAATATGAGGCTCGTGATAGGCCGAATGTGAAATCATTAGTGACTGGTCTCACATCTCTCCAGAAAGATTCCGAGGTAGTTTCTCTTCTTCTTTTTCTCACGCTCAAAGAAAAACTTATTGTACTTTCAACTGCATTTTACAATATCTTTCTTTATTCTTGATCAAGGAAACTACTTTTGAGGTTTCCATCTCCATCTACTTTTCATGCTATATGTTACTTAATCCTCTTCTTTTGTTGATTTTTTTTCATTGCTTATAAAGCTTTGATTAGGTTTTAGATTTACTTTTTAAAGTGAGATGGAGATATTGGTAAAAGCACGGTAATGACCTTAATGGAATTATGCTCAGCTTATGTGAAATCACTTATATTGTACTAAGTTATCCTGCAAACTTATTATCTAGTCTTGTTGCCTATTTATATTTTTATTGCCTTTATGCGCTATTTGGTATCATTCATTGTTTTTTCATTCCCTGCAGATTCCTTCATATGTATTGATAGGCATACCACATGATTCCTCGGAGCAAACACTTTTGCTATCTCCTCTTGGCGAAGCTTGTGCCACAGTGGACCTCAATGCCATACATGAAATATTGGAGAAGGTTGGGTATAAAGATGATGATGGGGCTCCTAATGATGTAAGATACCACACATACGTACACACGTACGTACGTACATATAAACATACCAACATGCATACTTACACTTCATTCAGTGGTGAGAACTATGCACTAAAAGAAATAATAAACTGCAACAAGCTATTGATGCATGGTTGGATGCTAATTGTTGATAATGCGACGGTCACGATTGTCGCTGTAGCTCTTTCTTTTGCTTGCTGATTTCCTTTCAGCTTGTATTCATATTTATTTGGTTAATTGCATTGTTTCCTTTGTAGCTATTTTATTTCCCCCCCCTTTTAAATGTGAATTTAAACTTTGTTTCAGATTGTTAAGGGATCATTTAGTTCCGCCCTTTCCCAAATAGTGTATGGATATCGTAAGTTACATACTAGTATTTTTCAACTTGCAGCTGTCTTTCCAGATGTGGACGGACCAATTACATGAAACCTTGAATTGGAAGAAGCACGGGGACGATGCCTTTCGATCTAAGGATTTTGGAAGAGCAATTGATTTTTACACTAAGGTATATTAAATCACACAGAAAGAAAGGTTCATTAATGTAGCAGTTATTACTTTTGATGATTTACAATACTCAAATAGCTCATCAATGATCAAAGCAAAGCTAACAGCCTTTTGCTTTTGAATATTTTGCAGTTCATCAACAGTGGGACGATGATCTCGCTGACCATAGTGGCACGGAGATGCTTCTCTTATCTAACAAACAACATGCTACAAGAAGCTCTGGGAGATGCCATGCAGGCTCAGATAGTTTCGCCCGAGTGGCCGACCGCATATTATTTACAAGCGGCTGCTCTATTCGCTCTCGGAATGGAAGGTGATGCAAAAGAGGCACTGAAACATGGTGCTTCTTTGGAAGCTAAAAAGCAGTAATAGGCATTCGAGTGTATAGATTTAGTGTTATCTAATTTATCTAATTTGGTGATTTGATTTGCATTTCGTACCTATACCATTGGGTTTGCAATCACAAGGGCTTTTATGATTTTTTTTTGTTTTTTTTTTGTTTTTTCTGGCCTTTCTCTTTTGAGGAAGTTTTAAATGTGTTTTTAGGTGTTAATTGAGCCTTTTGTTCTCAAGTGGTCATATTGCAAGACTATAATGATAAGCTATGTACCTCATTCTGTTCACTCCAAATAAAAAGACAATAATATTAAGTTATCCATGGACTCTCCTTGCTTAGAAGAAACAGTGTGTGTACTTCACTGTACTGGGCATACTTTTCATTGCTTTTAGATCCAATAATCAGCATTTTCTTTTATTTTATTTTTTGTAATTCTTGCAACTGCTTGTGCTGGGAAAAAAGAATAAATGAGGTTATGTTTATTTTTATAGATATTCATTAACATTGATTTGGATAGATTTGACTTATTTGAAGTGAATATTTTGTTAAATTAACTATTTCATTAGCTCTCAGTTATTAGTTATTAACATAATACATATTTTTTTAAGTTGAAAAATATTTAGAACTGCAAAATTTGACAAGATTACTCATAAACTTTAAACAAACTTTTAAATTTAATTGACTAGAGTAAGCATTCGTGCGTGTACACACAATTCAAACAATAAGTGCTTTATTTTGCATCAAAGAAAAAAACCTGAATGCCTAGCAACACCAGTAATTCCGGACCAGGTCCAGCACACAAAATTAGGAAAAAAAAAGAAGATAAATTACTGTTTCTCAATACGATACAATCTGGAATCATCTCCTAGTTTAGAGGTTCCAGTCAGTAATTGTATCCAAATGTCAAAAATGCAAGGCGACAATCCGCTTACAAAGAAGACAGTAAAACAAAACAGCTACTTGATGATTTCACATCGGTGGTCGATTGGAACCGAGAAGCTGCCCCACTAAATTAGTCACCTAAAATAGGAGGATTTGGCAAAGAAAATGGTTAGACAATTTAAACTAGATAAAATGCGTCCGGTTCTAAATACTAGAGCTTCAAAACAAGTGTTTTCTTTAGTCTGCAAGGATGAATAACTGTATTGTCCAAGAACATGAGGTGACACCAAGCTAAGGCTTCCTTGGAGAGGATTTTCATCCTTTTTTATGCCATATAGCTAGCTAATTAAACAAAAGACAATGGACAAAGAATACAACTGAATCAATAGCTAAGTATATACAGAGGAGCATGCATCTCAAATGCAGCCTCCACCACCAGTTGCTAAACTCAGGCTAAATGGCTGAGCTACAACAGTTTTAAAGAACTATACGGTTGAGAGGCCGCCGCATTTGACCGAGCAAACACTATGCTAGCAGAAGAGGTACATAATGGCGTAATGCAGATGAAGAAAATTTGAATTAGCATTTGCTCAATCAATAACGTTAAGAATAAACAGGTACAAGTATATAACAATTGAGTTTCTAGAAAATAACCCATGCTTTTTAATGTATAGAATAATGTCTAGAGCCACCTAATACTTGGCTCCATTCAAATACTACCCAGCATGCCAGGCTGTGTTCAACATTAAGCTTAAGCATTTTCATAAGAAACTACCTATAACTCACCTGCCAATATTTCGAAACACACCGATCGATACAACTATTTTCACCCATATTGAGCTCAGATTCCTTGTACCTAAAGAACATTATAGAAGATATTCAGACGACAAGCTTCATACTTATAGCAAATAATCATTCTAAAATTCATTGTTAAAAACTGCTGCTGGAGACGCACAGAAAGGACATTGTCATGTGTACTTTTAGAATTTAGCAATCCCAAAAATATAACACAACCACAGACAGCCTTAAAATTAGGAGGAAAGGGCACCTTTATGTACCTTTTCTCAACGCATTTCTCAAAACAAGTCTGTGTAAGCCTGTATAAAAGAGAAAAGTGTAATCATCACATATTTTGGCAAAACTTTGACAACAAAATATCAGAAAGAAAGTTATTTCTGAAGCACAAAGTATGAAAATCTAACAATCTGAAAGGCCAGGCTAGATGTCTATAGAATTGTTGCTTGAGTAAAGCTATATGAAAAAGCACTAATCGCTTTTTCATGACAGTTTCTTCTAAAGCTTCTTGATGTAGGAGAAGCAAAAGCCTCAAATTGAAGCTTCCACTTTAATGACCCAAAAGCTCATTTAAGTTCCGGCAGGAAGAGCTATAGATATCTATTACCCAAAAGTTCTTCTTCTAAGCTCAAAGAGAATTAGGATGGGTAGTGTGTTAAATATAGGCCTACACTTATTAGATCAACATGAAAAGAAAGTTTCTGAATATAATACAAAAAAAATAAACATTTACGAACTACAAAAACTGAAACTACGCAGCACACAGAATGTGCACTGTCCAAGCGCATTTTCCTTATAATAGCAAGAGACAAAATCTTAAATAGTGATAGGTTAAGCAAAATATCTGCCAATTTTAGTAAATCATGCATTCTAATGGTAATTAGAGCTAACTAATTACAGATAATATTTTCCTACAGAAGCCATGGTAAGGATAGGGAATCCACCTCCGAAAATTAAAGCTTCAAGTCTCGTAATAAAGTTAATTCACAAAATCGGATTCTAATCTATACAATGCTGTATTACCTGGTTTAAAAACCTCTAAAAAAATAAAAAAGAAATTCTCCAGAATTGACCAATGAAAACCAATGAAGAAGGATTATAATTATAATCACAAAAAGGATAGTTTGAGAAGGAGGGGTGAGAATGAAATTGCTAATAATTAGAAGTAAACTACGAAAATAAAAAAGATAATTTTGAGATAATCTTACTTGTTAAAAAGCTCTACCCTGTACTCCATCTCTTTTTCCGCCATCACAAAGATCTGCTCAATTAGGGCAAATGTTAATAAGCAAACAAACCGTAAAAAAAAAAAAAAGAAGGAAATTCTACAACTAACTTTAAATTTTATTGCCAACATATCAAGATTCACTAAACAGCTAATGAATGAAAAAGAACCGCCGATATTCTTCGTTATCCTCAAACTTTATACACCGCATTAGAGCTAATGCATAACCAACCAAAAAATTGCAAAAACCACATTGAAATATATTCAGAAATTAATGGACTTAGCAACAATTTTCCCATTTTAGCTACCCTAATTTGCAATATTTCTCTTTTTTACCAAACAAATTTGTTCAATAAATAGGATCAGGAATCATAAGAAGATGAACAATTTCACACCTGCTCTTTCTCCAGATTCGTTGGGCCATCTTTCGCCGCCATTGGTAAAATTTCACCTGGAAAATTAGAAAATCAGATGATGAACAACCAAAAAAAAAAAGTTAATTAACAAGGTTTCCCGAGACATGAAAAAGAGAAAAAAAAAAAAAAAAAAATTGGCATTGAAACAAAAAAAAAAAGGTGGGGGGGGGGGGGACACCTAATGGCGAAGGCGAAGAACACAGATCACGGATCGATGAGGAAAAATTGGAACGAAGGGTTTTATCGTGGACAAGAGCGGTGGGTCGTTTCTTCTACGTTGTCTAGGGTTTATAAGAAGAGTCGCTAAATGGATCGGAATTAATGTACAGGGTCGGGTCCGAACTTACTCCGATTTGGTGCTTATTGGGTCACCCAAATTGGACCTATTTTGGAAATTTCTAACTTATTTGAAGCCCAAGGCTTGTTGACTACGGCTAGATCGGGTCGGGTCAAATGGCAAAATTTCAAACACCGATAAAAATGGGCCGAATGGACCCTCAGGTATCTGCAGGTGAAAGCTCAACTTTGAGCTAAAAAATTCACTACAAATTTAAATTTTATAAAGTAAAGATTTCTAATGTAAAAAAAAACTGTTTCAGAAGTCAAGCCGAATAATAACTATATACATTACAAGTAAGGAAATGCAAAAAACAAAAGATCACGAGATATTTCATTTGAAAATAAAACTACCAACACTTCACAATGAAGGAAAACCATCGAGTAATGGAACCTTCGAACTTCAAAGTAAATACATCATGTAAATACACCGAAAAATACTCGTTCCAATCCTCATCTTCATCTCTAGTTTCTATCTTAATATTTTCTCCTAATCTTTCTTTCTCTCAATAAGAATGTAGCACTAACGAATGGCTCTTCATCTTCACAGAAATTTTATTAAAAAAAAAGAGACTTTGGTTCTTCCATCTGATCTTCTCCGCAGTTCTTAATTGTATGAGCAGTCATCTTACTATAATTAGAGGTGACTGGGAAATTTTCACTGGAAACTCAACCAGGAACAGTGAAGTGAAAGAGCCAGGAGATAACGAATGCGAAGACCATGCACGCGAGTAGGAAATTGAGAAACCGGTGGCCCTGCCAAAATCTCCGCGCTTCAGTCGCTGACGCTGGGGGAGCTGTGGTATTAGTACTGTTGTTTGCTTCATTCCATTGCTCGATGAACTCGGTCTCGCCAGAATCGACCACGTTGCATGCGATCGAGCCGCAAATTTCACAGGTCCTAGAGAGAGAATATAATGAGTCATAATTAATGTTCTCCACCAAGTTAAAAATTCACTAAGTTTATAATAAAACCATAGAAGTGAAGAGCATGTGACAGGTTTGGTAAAACTTTAATTTCACCATCTAACATGAAAAAATGGAAATGTGGATGCCTTGCTTTATAGGGGAATATTCAGCTAGTCAAAGAAAGCAAAGGAAATAAGAACACAAACTATCTCTACTTTAGAAAACTTTCACTCTAAGATTCGCTAACAAGGTAAACAAATTGCAACTTGAGAATGCAACTCCGTGTTTAAGTAAATCGCATCGACTTTAAGATTACGGGTTACCAACCAACAACAAGGATAATGCTAATTTTATGGTGCCTTTCAAGAACTGTGGACCATTAAAACTTACAAATTTAGTAATAAGGAGTCAGCATTAACAGTAACTCTTGATCAAAAGGTTGGAAAAAAAAAAAAAAAAAGGAATTCGGCACTAACTTAAGATATTCAATAACCCTAGTTATCTTAGATTTCTGCATTAAGAACGAATAAGCACCTAATTTAGGCTCATAAATAAAGTATGCTAAATCAAATTCTATTGCCCGTAAAGATAACAAGAGACAAACACATTCTGCACAGGTTAAACTCCAGCAACTCCCACTTCAATTTCCTATCTTCGTCGCATCCATTCGGCTATAAGCAATTGGGGCCAAAACTTTGTGACTAACAAATTAGTTTAATTACCGATAACCCAGAAACTCACAAATAATCAACTGAGCATCTCAATTCTTGAAAATAGCAACCACACATAGAAGAACGGAAAAGCTTGAATCCCTAATGGCCTGCATTTCTTAGTTGATACTAATTTAACAGTCCTAGTTATCTTCATATTTGGCATTACCATAAGCAAAGTGTGCTACATCAAATGCCCCGCACATTAAGATAAGCAACAAACAGATATATCATATAAGATTAAAACACCGATCGACAACCCCTGTTTGGTTTCTTATATTTTCCATCTTCATCTTCTCACAAAAAACTGAGCTGAAGAACCCAACAGTTTGTGGAAAACAGATGAATTAAATACCACAACCCACAACCTCCTGATCATTTTTAACATAATGACAATTCGATTCATGCGAAATACAGTAGAAATTACAAGCATTTACAGAACAATTTCAAGTAACAAAGTTATGAGATGAATCATTTGGCATGCTTACTTGTTTCCTCTAATTTTGAACCAAGTCTCGGCGCACTGCTTGTGCGCCGCGGCTAAATCATCCTTACAAGAACAGCCCAACACAATCGGCACGCCGGAGTCGGCTGCAGCACCCTCCAAACTCAGGTGGCAAATCCTGCAAATTCTCTCAACCTTGTGTGGGCTTCCCAACCCACTCTCAAGATCAATCACAATGGAGCAATCAGAGCTGTCGGATCTCCGGCAATCCTCGTAGTCCGACCCGGCCGCACAGTTCGAGTGGCAGTCGGAGAACCGGAGGGTTTCGTCGCTTGCCTGAGAAGCCTCTTCGCATTCGAGAGGCTCCTCTTCAATGTTTCCATTGGATTTCTCCCCCTTTCTCACCATTTGAGAACAATCCAAAGTAGCATGCATATAACAACACAAAGTAACCACCTCACAAAACAACTTACTTTAGAAGCACTGGCTCAAAAATGGCCCCAAAGAGAGGGGAAACTCAGCAAAAATGGCTTCTTAAAAAAGCTCTAATTTTTTATTTGTCAAATCTAACCTTTGATGGGTTTGAAGCAATGGTTTGCAATGGCTACAAAGAAAGGAGAGACCCACCACCCACCAAAAAATGGCTTCTTTGTAAAGCACTAAATACACTTCACCAGCCCAAAGCAAAACCGTAGCTTTAGTAAGCAATTGGAGACCTTCAGATTTTACAGCACAGCGCCGCAGAGAAGCCTCATAATGGAGAAAAAAAATAGAGAAAAGCATTCATTTTTGCTAATGTACACACAAATTGATGGAGAAATCAAAATGGGTTTGTCTTAAAAGCAAGAAAAATGGCATAAAACATCAAATAATTCTAAAAAAAAAATCCTTTCTTTTTAAACCCAGTGAGAAACAAGATAAAGGTGGGATCTTTGAGAAGTTTCTCAATACATGAAGCACAAAAAGAGCGAAATTTGTAGGAAATAGGAAAGAGAGAGAGAGAGAGAGAGAGAGAGATGGAAAGAGAAAAAGAGTACGAACTACGCAGCAAAGAGCAATGAAGAGGAAGTGGGAAACCAAAAAAGGAGAAATTGGTGGACTCAATTTTTTCTCCTTTGGATTTTAACTCTACGGAGAAGGAGCTGAGAACAAAAGGACTCCTACATATTAAATGCTGTGTGTGGTATGCCGTGGGCGAAAGTGATAAACCAACAATAATATCATGCATCAGTGTGCCATGCACCATTACTGCTTCAGATTTTTTTTAAGCATAAAAATATTAAAATTTAATTTTAATTTATTAAAAATAATTTAAATAGAATCAAAGTATAAACTAAAACTCAAATCAGTAACAATTAAATTTAATTCAGTTCCTTGTTGGCACATGGAATGCGAAGGTGGTGGAGTAGGTACACTGAATTTTACATAAAACACCAATAAAAGCAAGCAATGCTAATGCATTAATGAGATTCCGAGGGAACCAGTTTAGGAAGAGATTCAAAATTTATATTTTGCCAAAAGTAAATAGTATAATTTTATTTATTTTGTAAATAAGTAAATGGTTGAAAATCTTATTAAAGTAAATGGTTGATTATACGAAATGAGTTAATACTTTACTGTTTTTTTTTTCATAATTAATTTTTGACTGAAATGGACGAAACTTATTACACTATCTTAGAAAAATTAAAACTAAAAATTACTCTCTCTTTTTCGCTTTTGGTGAAATAAATACATCATAATTCTTCTATTGTGCATTTGATGTGAATTACCTTTATAGTTATTATTTTTTTTTTAATTTTTTTTTTGCTCGATAAAAAGAAAAAGTTTTATTGTTTCTCTAACAAATAGATTCCAAATTTACAAACGTCAAGGCAACTTCTATCTCTTTTGGAGTGCTTAATTTAGAGTCACCCTCCATATATAAGAGCATCTTTCTAGAGTTTCACCTTCTAGTACAAAAGGTGGTAGATTCCTCATATATGGTCCCAGTGCTTCATGAAACATAAGAAAATTATAGCGAAACATGAGATAGCTTATTCCATTGCATCATACGATTCTTATTTTAGATAATATCAATGACCTATATATATATATATATATATATATATATATATATATATATATATATATATATACACTTAAATATGTAATTAGCATGAGTATATTTGTGCCCAAAGTTTGGTCGATACAAATAGGACTTGGAAGTTTTGCCCTCATAGATTAACAAGTATTGTGATGTCCCAATTGTTCAAAAAATCATTTATTTTAGGACTACTTCAGTAAAAAAATAAGAGATGAATCTCGGCTGAATTAAAATTATATAGGTGATTATTATTCCGGCTGATAATTGTTGTGGGTGAAGTACGGCTCTCTCATAAAATCAGATATGCAAGACTAATTTTATATTGTCAAATATTTATAAGTGATATTCTAAAATTTAAAATAGTTTTATATAAAAATAATAATAAAATTAAAAATTTTAATCGAGTATAATGTCTTAGACGATGGATAGACTCAAATAAATTTTAAAAATTAAACATAATAATTTTAAAATAATTTTAAAATAAATATTTTTTTTACAATTAAGCGTGCTGAGTTAAGAAAATATATAATTATAACCGTTGGTTGAAATTGTGACCACAGACAAAACATTCTATTATACATAATTATAAAATATATTATTTCACATATTATAATATCCAGCCAAAAAAAAAAAAAAAAAAAAAAAAAAAAAAAAAAAAAAGAGAGAGAGAGAAAAAGGCAATACTACTTGTATACCGGTGTACAACTCAGATTTTTCCAAGAAAAAATATACTCGGGCATAATAGAAATTTCTCCCCACCGTTGCTTCCTCGTATCCCAACAAATCGGACGGTTCAGATCACATTTTCTTTTCTTTTCTTTTCTTTTTTTTTATTTTTGGGTTTGCAGAAACATACCGTTAATCGCGGAACAAACCAATCCGTTCATTTTTTTTTAGGGGAGGCGATATGAAGTACCCGACCCTTCTCCTTCCCCAATGGAGGAACCCTCCTCTCCGTTCTCCTCGCCCCCTCTCCCTCCCCAAGCGCTCCTCCTCCTCATCCTCCTCCTCCTCCTCCTCCTTTTCCTTATCCCCTCCACCGCCATTATCGCCTCCTCTCGCCACCTCCTCCCTCGGCGGCGGCGGAGGCGAGCTCACGGCGAGGGAGCGGCGGCAGCTGCGGCATGAGAGGCGCGAGAGCCGAGTGGGAAGCGTGAATTGGAGGGAGGAGGTGGAGGAGCGGCTAATCCACAAGCCGAAGAAGAAGCCGAGGGCGTCGTGGACGGAGGAGCTCAACCTCGACCTCCTCGCGCGGCTCGGGCCCAGGTGGTGGGTCGTGCGCGTGTCGCGCGCCACGGGGCACGAGACCGCGGAGCGCCTCGCCCGTGCCCTAGCGCGGGGTTTCCCCGATCTCGAGTTCAAGGTACGTTTCCCACTTCACCAGTTTCCAATTTTACTTCGATTCAGAACAATTAGGGCCGAATAGTTTGTTAGGAGTAATGTGGTGTGAATTTTATGCATATTTAGTTGCTAATATTACCGTAGGAAGGGGAAAACAAGGGTAAAAATGTATGTAGATCACGTCAACTGTAACCTACATGGCCAGCTCACATTGTGTAAATAGCAGTATATTATATTCTGCATGGTATTACAAGTTGATCCACTCAGAAATGGATGCTAACTCTTCTTTAGGAATTAGGAGTTGTTTGTGAGTTGTCAATATGTGTCTAAAATGTAAACGAAGAGCTTGGTTTGTTCTGGATAATTGTAAGTGTTTTAGATTCCAAAAACCATTGAATCATAAATGAATTTTCATCTATTAACTTAGTTCTGCTCCTTTTACCTGCAATAACAATGGAATTAATGCGACAAAACTTCATCGAGGAGGACAGGTGTGAACTGTTAGATTGTATTGTATCCGAATCTCAAAGCAAATTAAATGTAATCTGATGGCCACACCACACCTGCTTTCCTCATTGAGGAGCCCCCAACGAAGTATATCATAAATATGTTCTCCGCAGGAAAATTTCACCTTCCGTTTAATTTAAATTTGGCTTTTTTCAGGTTTATTATCCATCTGTCCGGGTGAAAAGGAAACTGAAAAATGGTTCTATCAGTATTAAATCAAAGCCTCTTTTTCCTGGATGTGTTTTCCTACACTGTACTTTGAACAAGGAGATTCATGACTTCATTAGGGAATGTGATGGTATTGGAGGCTTTCTTGGATCTAGAGTTGGAAATACGTAAGTGCAATGTATCCTTAAACGAGGCCCTAGCCCATGGTATTATATTTTCAATTCAGATTTTTCAGGTTTTACATATATTTATTTCTGTAGGGAAGCAAATGTATTTATCTCTCAAGGGAACAAATAAAAAGTTCTGCATCTTTATGTGTAAAGACCCGACCTATTAGCACCAATAATTCGTCGGGCCCAAAATAATTAAGTCCGCTTGTTAATATTCGAGTCTTTGATCCTTATATTTTCAATAATAATTTATTTTCCATCCTATGTGGGACTACTAGGGCGTCATATTATTCCATTGAATTGTATATGAACTCTATGTTTTTTAACTCCTTTTAATCTATGTAGAAAGCGGCAGATCAACAAGCCTAAACCTGTGGAAGTTGATGAGATGGAAGCAGTCTTCAAACAAGCAAAAGAGGAACAAGAAAAAGCCGATCAAGCTTTCGAAGAGGAGGAGCAAGGAGAGCATGTTAATATAAGAGAAAGCGTAAAGCTTCAGGATAAGATGATAAGTCGTTTAAAGAAAGAGACTTCTAATAGTGGAAAGAGTCACACATCTCTTATACCTGGTGTGCCTGTTCGTGTTCTCTCTGGCCCTTTTACGGAATTCACGGGCCGCCTCAAGGAGCTGGATCTGAAGAATGGAAAGGTAATTCTTGGATGGTAAACAAACATCTGCAACTCATACCTGATTACAAGGCTCTAAGATGATTCCTACAAGAAAATTATTGCTTGCACCCACTGCACCTCATCAGTTGAAATATGAGATGTACAGTACACTCCTAATGTTCTGTACCACGTTTCTCGTTCCCCACACTCTTAATATTATTATGTCAGTTACAAGCCATAAGTAGGAGTTAATATGCTATTCCAAAATAAAAAATGAGGGAATTTGGTACTTGAAATTTCAATTTGTAATTAATTACACCTATTCAAATCTTGCATTGATTTGATGTGCGAAGAACCGTCTCTTGCAGGCTACTGTTGGATTCATGTTGTTTGGCAAGGAGAGCTTTGTTGATCTGGAAATTGATCAAGTCGATACAGCTAACACACAACAGTAACAGGTGCTCTCATTGAACATTCTTAGATAGTTGATAGGATTCTCTTTACAGGAATAATATTGACTTTACGAGTGACCTCTTGCAGAATACATCACAGATCATTTCCTGTTTCATTTGATTGCCTTTAAATCGAAAGAAACACAAAGTACTTGAATTCTTTATGGAGAAGCTGTGCTCACAGTGTAGTTGGAGTAGAATTCACTTCATGTGATGGTGGTTATGCACAAGTTGCAGTTGTATACAAACATTAGAAACACTCATTTGACACCATCAATTTTATGGTCTTGAGCAGGCATAGTATCCACGGACTCAGCAATTGTTTCAGCGAAAGGAGCGCATACCAACGATCGAATCGAATATAATGCCACGGACCAGGAATTATTAGAAACATACAATATCGACTGCCATCGCGGCGGAGAAGATGAGAATGGCAGGATGGGATGGCATGCATGAATTGTAATATTCTTTTTTGATTGTCGCGTTGAATTGTATTGCCGAGTCTAAAAAGTTTCAAAAGAATGGTTAGTGGATTGTTCGATTTGATATTTTTTTTGTGTGTGTGGGAGTAAGTTCCATAATAGAAAACCAAGGACTTTTAAATATTGAGTATAGAATCTATATGTACGCCATTTTGCCTTTTAAAAGCAGGGTACGTGCATTTATCTTTCTAGATATTATTCTCGATCGGTAATTGGTAGCGTAGTATTGGAGATTACTCTTTCCTGCAAGAAAGATATTTCGAGATTTAAGACGCGAGGACACATGTCCGGACACGATTGGTCAACTCTGTCTTTATTGTATTATATTACGGCCTCATAAAAAAACTTTTCCGCACCGACGAAATTCCTCCTCTGTGTTTGTGCCGACATAAAATCCCTGCGACTGCGGAAAAGATTCTGGGTCAAAACCAGAAGTAGAATAAGAATCAACAAAAAAAAAAAAAAAGGGAAAAAAAAAAGAAGCTCGTGGTCCTGTTCTTAAAAAACATCTACGCCCCCTTGCCAAGTGGGATACGTCTCATCATCACCGCACCTCCAACGGTCGAGGAGAGAGAAAGGCGGGGGGGGCTCCGATTCTCTCTCTCCTTCCCCCACCTTTTTCTTCAATGGATGTAAGCTCTCTCTCTCTCTCTCTCTATCTCTCTACGGGGCCACATCGATCAAACCTTAATTAATCAAATCGATGCTGTCGATTC
The DNA here is from genome assembly GCA_029204045.2 of Tillandsia leiboldiana. NCBI lineage: Eukaryota > Viridiplantae > Streptophyta > Magnoliopsida > Poales > Bromeliaceae > Tillandsia > Tillandsia leiboldiana. Next base: position 1,865,498 of record CM055082.1, read on the forward strand.
CCCCTTTTTCCTCTCTCTCTTGCTCTCTGATGCCTACTCTCTTTGGGAAGCCTCGTCTCCCAAACTTTCCTTTATATAGGTGGGGAGTGCGCGTTGGGTGGCCACGCTGGAGGAGGAGGAGGAGGAGGCGTCGTCCTCCTCTTCTTCTTCTTCTTCCACTTTCTTTTGCTTCTTCTCCTTTCGAGCTCGCGCCGAGGAGGGATCAGAGAAGGCGCCGCTGTTGCGGGAGAAGGGAGGAGGAGACGAGGTGGTGGAGGAGGACGCCATGGCGACGGCGATCGAGGTCGGGGATGGGAAGAGGAAGGCGCAGTGGGAGGAGACCGATGGGGTCGGGGTCTCCGATGACACCGCTCACCAGATCAGCAATGGTTTGATTTAATTCCCTTTTTCTTATTAACTCAAATCGTTGATTCGTGATTCTGAAAAGAAATGGAATCGGTGCTAGTTGTGATGATTTCTCATTTTAGTGGATGATTCGAGCTATTTTGCCTAATTGCTGCTTTTAATATCATTTACAGTGTTTTTATTATTTTTTTATTTTTTTACGCATTTGTTTATTTGCATCTGATTTGAACTTCTTATTTTCTTATAAAATGTGAAAAGTTGTTACTAGGAGTATTTTTTTCTGGTTATTTTTAAAAAAATGAACAATAAAGCATTTTAGTATAATCATGATTTGAAGAAGACATCTGAATTTTCAATACAAAAAGTCCCTTGACAACTTGCACTATTAAATTATCTGTTAGATTTGTGTGCCGGTTATTGCATTTAATATATTTGTCTAAGGATTGTGACTCTCATCAATTTTGATATTTTCTTAGGAAATTCACTTTCGATTTATGAATAAATGCAGTTTATTGGTAAGTTATTTCTTATTTATTTTGTTATTCAGATCCTTGGTACCAAGTTGGATTTGTCCTGACGACTGGTGTGAACAGTGCATATGTATTGGGTTATTCTGGGTCAATTATGGTCCCTTTGGGATGGATTGCTGGTACTACAGGTTTGATCTTGGCCGCTGCCATATCGATGTATGCTAATGCTCTCCTTGCCAGGCTCCATGAAATCGGTGGTAAACGGCATATCAGATACAGAGATCTTGCTGGCCATATTTATGGTACAAAATCATTTTAACCCTCTCCTCTCTACTATAGATTGTCATGCTCTCCATGCTGCTTAAAAAGCCAATTTACACAGTGCAGTAATACTTATTCTCACTCTCGTTCGGTATATGCCCTTTTTTCGTTTATATTAATAGAAATTGGCATAATTGTGGCAGCTTTACTTAAGTGTTTTTTTTTCCCTTGATGCATGCAGGTAGAAAAATGTATGCTCTTACTTGGGCTCTGCAATATGTTAATCTCTTCATGATTAACACTGGCTATATAATATTGGCTGGGCAAGCACTAAAGGTAGGATAGAGACAGTATTCAGTCAGTATTTAATTAAACTTACAGCGTAATTTTTTCCTTCCTTCTTTTTTCCACCCTGCCCTGCCTACATCCTTTGCTTTAGATTTTTTTTTTTGTCCATGACTTCTGCAAGTTTTGTTCTTATTACTGTTCACGTTAAACTGATGACACTGTCATCATGGCCTTCCTTACCCTTCCTGTGATATTTGATTAAAAAAGAATTTTACTACATTAAACTTGTAAAATATAAGTGTTGAAGAACTCTGATTTATGTATCGTATTCCTGACCTTAATTTTACTTCTTTGTTCAGGCTATGTATGTCCTCTTCAGCGATGATCATGCCTTGAAGCTCCCCTACTGTATAGCAATTGCTGGTTTCGTCTGTGCTCTGTTTGCCTTTGGGATACCACATTTATCAGCTCTCAGGATTTGGCTGGGATTTTCAACATTTTTTAGTCTCATATACATTATAGCGGCATTTGTGTTGTCTCTTAGAGATGGTACTATTTATTCAACTCTCAAATTTACTAGCTTATTTCATAATGATTTACTATCTTATAGTTTTTTTACTTTGGAACAATAATCACTTGTAAAACGTTTCTACAATCCATATAAAGTGTTTTCTAATGCAAACTAAACTTCTTTCTCGATTTTCATCCAGGAGCAGAGTCTCCAGTCCGGGATTACAGCATTCCAGGGACACACGCGAGCAGGATCTTTAGTACTATCGGCTCCGTTGCTAATCTTGTTTTTGCTTATAATACAGGAATGTTACCAGAGATTCAGGTAAGTGAACAAAACTATACCTATTAATTCAGTATGTGAAATCTTACTTTTCAAATTTAGCACGTTTGCTAACCTCCTTTGCAACCTTCAAAGTTTTAAATCCTTGTGATACTGTTTCAATGTACTCTTATTTAAACTCAGAATATATGTTTATTTGATAAAATCTGACTGTCTCTGATTCTTATTTCAGGCAACAGTAAAACCTCCCGTAATAAAAAACATGGAAAAAGCTCTTTGGTTTCAGTTCACTGTTGGTCTCGTGCCACTGTATGCCGTTACCTTCATGGGATACTGGGCTTATGGTTCATCGACTTCAACCTATCTCCTCAATAGTGTCAATGGACCTACTTGGGCGAAGACATTAGCCAACATTGCAGCCTTCTTCCAAACAGTTATAGCATTACATGTACTTCACCCTTCCCAAATCCCACTATGAATCTTTTCTTTTTAAGACTTAGGGCTTGTTTGATCTGACGAGAGCTCCTATAGAACTGCTGTTCAAGTAGAACTGCTCGAAAAAGCACACTTAGCTCTTTCACTGCAACCCTACTCAGCAACTTCTAGTTGTGCAGAAAGAGACGCTTCAAAACCAAAGCTTCTCCTTTGGGGTCCAAAAGCTCATTTTAGCGAGGAACTCTTGGGACTATTTGTTAGTAAACAATGGCTTTGTAATCTAATGGAATATTCTGTTAACTTATTTGTTGAAAACTGTGGAGTCATGACAGAGTTAACAGAATTTTCTGAAATAAAAAATAAAGGTAGGTTGGGTACCTTAGTTGAAATGATTTTGAAGTTGAAGTACCCAATTCAAAAATCATATAGTCAGGGTTAAGGTCTCTACGTTTTTACCTAGTAGTTAGTACATAAGTAAATCTCATTAAGCTCACTAACACATAATTCTCCATTTCTGTCAGATATTTGCGAGTCCAATGTACGAATACTTGGATACAAAATACGGAAGTGGACATGGAAGTGCTTTTGCCCTCCACAATGTCTTATTCAGAGTCCTTGTGAGGGGAGGATACCTGGCGATAAACACACTAGTGGCTGCATTGCTTCCATTTCTCGGGGACTTCATGAGCTTAACTGGGGCTTTAAGCACTTTCCCTCTCACCTTTGTTCTCGCAAATCACATGTACCTGAGAGTGAAAAGAAACAAGCTTTCGGCTTATCAGAAAGCTTGGCATTGGATTAATGTGGTGGGATTCAGCTGCTTATCTGCGGCTGCGGCAGTCGCAGCTCTAAGGCTCATCATGGTTGATTCCAAGACGTATCATTTATTTGCCGATCTATAAAGGTTTTCTTTTTCTTTTTCTTTTTCCTCCACATCTATTTTTCCAGAATAAAAAGCTGGTAGTTTGATCCAGCAATTGTACAGTAGTTGTTGCTAAGGTGTAATGTGTTGGTGCTTGTAACTCTAAATTTTTACAGTGTAGAATAATGTACTGGGTATGCTTGCGCAGTTTACATAGTAACTGTAAGAATGTGTTGGACCTTCTATTGGAAATCTCTGACCCTTCAAAATCCAAAAATGAATAAGTATGTACTGGGCCTTCTATTGGGCACCGAGAAACTAAAATCTCTAAGGCAGCGTTTGGTTGGGGGATAAAGGGGGAATAACCCCCTTTATCCCCCTATTCTTGCCAAACAACCTACAAAAAAGACAGGAGATAAAATTTTATTTTATCCCCTTCTTAACGGGTTATCCTAGGATAACCCGTTAAGATTTATCCCCCCACCCCCCCGGAATAGGGGTTTATCCCGGGGGCAGTGGATGGGAATTTTAATGTGAAATTTTACATTTTAAATTTTAAATTTTAAAATTGATTTTGAATTTTAAAATTTTAAAATTTTAATGTAAAATTTTAAATTTTAAATTTTAAATTTCAAAATTAATTTTGAATTTTAAAATTTTAAAATTTGAATGTGAAATTTTAAATTTTAAATTTTAAATTTCAAATTTGAATTTGAATTTTAAAATTTTTAAATTTGAATGTAAAATTTTAAATTTAAAATTTTAAATTAAAAAATTTCAAATATAAATTTTAAATTTTAAAATTTAAATTTAAAATTTACAATTAAATTTTTAAAATTCAAAATTTAAAATAAAATTTGAAAATTAAAATTTAAAATTAAAGTTTAAAATTAAAATTTAAAATTTAAAATTAAAATTTAAAATTAAAGTTTTAAATTAAAATTAAAATTTATAATTTATAATTTATAATTAAAATTAAAATTTATAATTTTTAATTTTTAATTTTTAAAATTTACACTTTCATTTCCAATCTAAAACTATCTACAACTTGAATTTTGCATTTACTAAAATATACTATAAAATAAAAATTATTATTTTTTTAGGTAAGATATAATTTATTACTTATAATTAAATTGCTTCAAATTAAATATAATTTTAAAATTAATTTTTCTACAAAAAAAAAGATAAGGGCAAAGTTGGTATTTTGAAAAAAATTCTATCTTCTTTTTCCATTATCCTCCACTATTCCATAATTTCAACCAAACACTATTTTAGCTATTCCAGAGAATACCAACTTTTCAACCAAACGCAATTTAACTTTTATACTTCTTTATCCCGGAATAGCAAGCTATCCCAGGTATAAAAAAATTTATACCTCAGAAATTAATCCCCGAACCAAACGGGGCCTAAGACTTTCTAAATATTAGAATCAAAATCCAAAAATAAATATCAAAATTTACATAGAAGCAAAATCCAAAAATAAATATCAAAATTTACATAGAAGCCTCTCTGATTATCAGAGCCAGGTTTCGATCCTGGGACCTGTGGGTTATGGGCCCACCACGCTTCCGCTGCGCCACTCTGATTTATAAAAATTATAGCCCATATTATTTTATTTATTTATAAAGTGAAAACTAACAGAAAATAGGTCGGGGACCGTCTATACCCCTCCCTGCGCGACGAACGCGAGGAGAGGAGGCGTTATGTGGTAAAGCAGAAGCTGAATCCCCTCGCGCTCTTCTTCTCCGATCACGGTAGATCCCCTCAGGTGTACTCTACATATCTAAGGTTTCTCCGTGGAGAAGCTCCGATGAGGGTCGCCGCCGCGCTCATCGTCCTCTCCTTTGTGGTCGCCGCGTCGTGGGGCGTCGTCGATTGTGCGGGGGCCGAACCCAAGGCGGAGGACGAGGGGAAGAAGACGAACAAGTTCCGGGCGCGAGAAGCGAGCGATGATATGCGCGGATACCCTCATTTGTGAGTTCGATTCGTTTCTCTTCTCGGAGATTTAGTATTTGATTCAGTTTTGCTGTTGTTCCTCGCACTAGGGAGTTACTCGAGCTCGAAAAACGAGAATTTCGGGGTTATTTCGATCTAGAGGTTTAATCACCATGCTCGGAGTCGAGATTTTGTTAATTGTTGATCTCGCTTAGCACTATTTGTATAATCACTCTATCACTTCAAACCTTCGGTAAAAATCACTCTTTGTTCCCTTTCTGGTATCCTCTAATCGAAGGCGAGAGAGTCCAACGTTGTTGTTATTGGTTACGTTGAGAATGATGTGCGCACAAAAAGGGAGAATAGTCTGCTAACCTGCTGTGTTATGGCCTAAACAAACTTAGTATTTTGTAACTTCTTTTGTATAATCCAACTATTAGGGCTAAAGATTTGCTGCTTTGTTTGTTTTGTTTGCTTATGTTTTTGAGGATAGAAGCTAATGAGTTTAAATCTAGTTTAAACTGGCACCATAACATTTAATCAGGATATTTGTTCAAGCATTTCCTGTTCAGCTTCTTCCTGAAGGTACCATGCACGATCGAGTTCATTTGTCATTTCATTAGAACCTATTTACCTCAATATCTGCAGTTTTCTCATAAAATTCGGTGTTTCCTTCAATTTCTAAGTCTTGCCTCTTATGCCACTCTAGAGTTAAGCAAGGTTCACTAAGAACATCATGCATCTAAATTTCATTGTTCACATTAGACTGTCATTTCTTTTGGTGCAGCAAGCTTTCAAGGTCCAAAATACTTTTCATTACGATCTTCCAGTTCTGAATAATTATGAAAATACATCTATTTTGTTACTGCATATATTTTCCTTCTTAAGGTAAAGGTTCATCTAGCCATACATTGTATAAATGGGACTAGATATACGAATATTGAGATCTCGTATGATATATGAATCTTATGATAGAAGATGTGCTAAAAGACAGTAATATTTTGCTATGTCTTCTTGTAGAGATGAAGACTCTTTATTGAACAGTAAATGTCCTAAACATGTCGAGTTGAGATGGCAGACGGAGGTTAGCTCCAGCATTTATGCGGCTCCTTTAATTGCTGATATCAACAGGTGAAATTGAGATTATTTTATTTCATATGCAATTTTACATTCTTCGTTTTGTCTCTTGTACAGTAAAATTTCTTTTTTTACTTGTTGTTGTCTCTTGCAATGTCTTTTTTTTTGTTCATTTTGAATGAAGTTATCTTATTTTAACTTCATAGTTGAGAAATGACATTTTAGTTGTCCGAGGAATGCTATGACATGAACAGCTTTTCTTTATTCTGCCTTAGTGATGGGAAGCTTGAGGTAGTGGTGCCATCGTTTGTTCATTACTTGGAAGTGCTGGAAGGTTCTGATGGAGACAAACTACCAGGTGAAGAATGAAAACCTTTCTTCTACTTTCTCTTTTTTTTGTGGAGAAATTTTGTTCTCTAATAATTACTGATTATGAAATGCTTCTAGAATATTCTACAATTTCAGAGACTATGCTTGTTGGTAAGATGTAGGAGTTGCTACTTTATCACCTTGTTCCTATGACGCATGGACACAGACATAATGGGCACAAACTGACGAGGATCTGCCAAGAAGTAAAAATCACTTAAATTAAGGAAGAAATGATTACCCAGCTATATATGCATTTTAAGCTTTAATATCCAACTATGTAACATAAATAAGCTGGCATGTATTTGTGAAGTATATGACCAGTATCACGGCAAATACAGTAACCAATATTAATGCATTGCAGCTTTTCTCTTGCATCTAACCTTTTTTTTAAAAAAAAAATCTTATCCTGTTCGAGGAAATTTCATCATGCGATTCATGTTTAACTGTTTATTTATCATGTTGTGTATTTTTTTTCTCTTTGAATATTGGACTTATCTCGGTGATTAATGTCCGTGCACCATATCAGGCTGGCCTGCCTTTCACCAATCTACTGTGCATTCTAGTCCACTCTTGTATGATATTGATAAGGATGGCACAAGAGAAATAGCTTTGGCTACTTACAATGGCGTGATTAACTTCTTTAGGTAAGTAGCTCTAGACCATTGGTGTTTTTCAACATATGGGTCGTGATTTGATTTCCTTGTTTTCTTTATAGAGTTTCAGGTTATATGATGATGGATAAGCTTGAGGTACCACGTAGAAAAGTTCGTAAAAATTGGTATGTTGGTTTACATCCGGACCCTGTAGATCGCTCTCATCCAGATGTTCATGACGAGTCTATCGTTCAGGAGGCTTCTGTTACAGACTCTATATCTCGTAAGTAATTGAACTGCCATTATATCTATCTTTGGTGCTTATCATTTACATTAGGAGCTTTCCTGTTTATTATGCCATTTATAAATTTAGATACATTTTTTTCCTCCATGTTATGAATATCCTTCTCATGTAGAATAAGTGAGTACCCATAAAACAAGGAAGTAGTTTCTGGCTAATACAACTATTGTCACAACAGTAAAAGCGCATGCTTGTTGATATTTGTTTAGATGTAATTTTATTGCAAAACATACAACATTTGAAGACTTATTTAACTTCATTCTTAATTAGCTTCTTTTGTGACTGATGGGCTGAAGTTTTTGATTCCTTACTTAGTTAAAGCAATCAAATATGTACAATCTGCATCAAACATCTCTGTAACACAATTCTCTAATATCTGTGATCACTTCGCATCATAGATGTGACAGATACACTGGCATTATTTTTTTTTGTGCAGGGATGGATGGAAATAAATCTGGGTCTAGTAATTCATCGACAATTGCTAGTGTTGATTCCAAGATGAATGCAACTAACAAAGAGGATGAGATCAAACATAATTCTGCTGAAGAACAACAAAACAAGGGGTTATCCGACAGTGTTAATACTACTGCCGGTAATAATGTCCCCATAAAAAATTTAACAGGGGAAAATACAACGCATACTCAGCGCAGGTTACTTCAAGAAACTGATCGAAGTGGGTCTCAAGAAGGAAACTCTGATTCTAATGCCGGCGGTGATGGGGGGATGATGCAAGGAGCAACTGTGAAAAATGACGAGGCTCTTGAAGAGGATGCTGACTCATCTTTTGACTTGTTCCGCGATGCAGAAGATTTAGCGGATGAGTATCATTATGATTATGATGATTATGTTGATGAGTCCATGTGGGGGGATGAGGATTGGACAGAACAGGAGCATGCGAAAATGGAAGATTATGTGGATGTAGATGCACACATACTATGCACCCCAGTAAGTGTATAGAAGAAGAAATTCTATGCAATTGCATACATTGGCAGATGGATGGAGTCCTTTGTTGTTTTTGTTTGTTAGCTGGTAACGAAATAGAAGAAATAGAAACAAAGAAGAGAAAAACACAAACTACTAAATTATTGTTTTTTGTTACCAGACAAAGCCCATTGATGTATTATTTTTGCTATTTGCTGTCATTCAACCTCATTGAATTAGTCATGGAAAAACAGAAAATAAAAGTAAGTGTCACGAAACAAGGCCTTGGATTTTGGTAGTCATAACTGATACGTCTCATTTTTTTTTTCCAGGTGATTGCAGATATTGACAATGATGGTGTCCAAGAGATGATTGTTGGTGTATCCTACTTTTTTGACCGTGAGTAAGGCTTCTTTCCACTTTAACTCAGTGCTTCATTGGAAAACATACCTTTTTTTTTATAGACTAAGATGGAACAGTTTGCCAGGTTAATCCCATTTTAGGAACATGCGGTGTTTATGCTGTGATATTCTTCTGCACTCTTGGGAATATAGTTTAAAAAGTTTTGCTTTGCACATGTTTCTTCTCAATTGCTTTTAATTTGCATGGTATCAGCAGTTTCCTTGTCATTGTTTGAGGCTATTGCCTTAACCCCAACTCAACTGCCCAGCCTGTGCTGTGCACATTCAATCATACCCCTTCCAAAAAGTTGGCCGATGGGCCCTTTTCCCACTGTTTTCAGACTTTTTCTCTAGCCACAATTGATTGAGTTGAAACGGGTTTATTAGTCTAAAATTCTATCCTTTGTAGGGAATGATAGATTTATATAACAATCTATTCTAAAACTGATTTAAGAAATTCGGAATTTGTCTCAGATGCAAAAAACAATAAATATCGTAATGTTTTTGTGCATGGACCAGCACTGTGCTGTAAAATTGGCAAACTTTAAAGGGGAGCCATTTTCATGGAAATAATCGTGATACAATTATGAAGTGTTAAACTATTGGATGTCCAGTATATAGTTTACGTTTTTACACCATATAATGAACCTGATAATTCATCCAATATATAGTTCGTGTTTCGTTCAAGCTCTTGCTTTATTATTGACATCCCTTTATTTCCTACTGTATTGACTTGCCAACTGTTTACTTGACAGATACTATGATAACCAAGAACATCGAAAGGAGTTAGGAGGCATTGACATTGAGAAATATGTAGCAAGTGGCATCGTGGTATTCAATCTCGATACAAAACAAGTAAAGTGGACTGCGGATCTTGACCTGAGTATTGATTCTGGAAACTTCCGTGCCTATATTTATTCTTCCCCAACTGTTGTCGATTTGGATGGTGATGGAAATATGGATATTCTTGTCGGAACTTCATTTGGCTTGTTCTATGTTCTGGATCATCGTGGTAAATTGAATGGCATCATAAGTTTCTCTTTTTTCTTTTTTTGTAACCTTGGTTGTAAGGTTCTGGCTTTATCTAGTATTATGAGGGTTTTGTAGCATATATACCCTTGAAAATATGCAACATCACATAAATATTGCATGCTTGCCCCTGATAATTTTATTTATTTTCATTCATGCACTTGGCAAAGGCATACATGCAAAATTGTTTTTGCGTTAACACCCTCATTAGCAGCATGAACATTAATAAACAAGATTTTCAGGGGTGCATGCACAATCAGCAACTTGCAGGGGTATTAGCGAGAATTTGCATATGCCCTGGTTTCTTATATTCCGAAGGCCTTTTTAGTTTTGTCTGACCATATTTTCCGTTAATTATATTTTTTTTTCGTAAATATAGATTTTTGTCTTATAAATTATGAATTTTTAAAATTTGACAATTCTGATTATCTGCATCATACCCATTCTCAGATCTTTTTTTTACTATTAGTGGTCATGCTTTACTTACATTTCTTTAACTATGTGGTTTCTATCTTCTCATTATATTCATCAAATCCAGGTAGGGTTAGAAATAAATTTCCACTTGAGATGGCTGAGATTCAGGGACCAGTTGTGGCAGCAGATATTAATGATGATGGCAAAATTGAGTTAGTTACAGCTGATACCCATGGAAATGTTGCAGCATGGACTGTACAAGGGGATGAAATTTGGGAAGTACATCTTAAGAGTCTAATTCCCCAAGTAATCTTTCTGAACTTATCATATCTTGGATTTTTTTTTTGTTTTCCTTTTGGGTGCCCTTGCAAACATTGAAAAATTGAGAGCATACACCTGTAGAGTTGGTATTTGCATGCTTTCCTGAAAAAAGTTTGCTGATTTTTTGTGTGCGCCCCTGCCTGATAATCTATGCAGAAATACCAACTTTATGGCAAAAATTGTCAATTTATCATATTTGCAGGGATATACATTCAAATTTCTTCTTCTTTTTTTTTGTCGCCTTTATCTGCTTTTGTTTATAGACAATTTGATAATCCTTAACTCTAATAATTCTTACCAAATGATTCACAGGGTCCAACTGTGGGTGATGTCAATGGAGATGGCCGTACTGAAATTGTAGTCCCAACTATATCAGGAAACATATATGTTCTTAGTGGAAAAGATGGTTCGCTCGTCCAGCCCTTTCCCTATCGAACCTATGGAAGGATTATGAGCCCGGTTCTTCTACTCGATCTAAGCAAACGAGAGGAAAAGTCAAAGGGGTTGACCCTTGTTGCTACTTCGTTTGATGGTTATCTCTACTTAATTGATGGATCCACTGCTTGCACAGATGTTGTTGACATTGGAGAGACCTCGTATGTGGTTTACTTCTCTCTCAACTTTCATATGATCTTTGTTGTTCCTTGGAACTAAGGGTTTGTTTAACCCAGCTGGTGCTATTGCTTGTGTAGAACTGTTCAAATGAGCGTTAATAGCCTTTTTCATATAAAATCTCCAAACAGCTTCTCGCCGCAGCAGAAGCGGAAGCTTCAGTTCGGTGCCTAGAATATATTTTAGTCTCTTGTTATATAGTTGATATCTGAGTTTTGGAGTAGAAAAGCTATTATAGAAGTCTGATCAAGCATGCCTAAGAAAGCGTTACCATAAAGAGGGTGTGTGTGTGTGTGTGTTTGTGTGTATGTATTTGTGCTGATAATCCCTCTCGTGATTAACAGATACAGCATGGTCTTGGCCGATAATGTTGATGGTGGAGACGACCTCGATCTTATTGTTACTACAATGAATGGCAACGTTTTCTGCTTCTCCACTCCCTCGCCACATCATCCTCTTAAGGTTGGCTTGTCTTTATTTTAAGGGTTTCTTGCTTAAAATTTCAACTTGAGTTCAATTAATCCAGATAGTTTCAATAGCGACAATCTAGTCTTGAAGATTATTATGCATTACTGCTAATTCCTTATGTTAGTCTACTATCTTGAAAAAAGGTGCCATGCCGACAACATCATTAGGCTTCGCTTTGTTATAATTGAAATTGAGGAGAAAACTGAAATTTGGGTCAAACTTCATGAACTAGGTTGTTAATATTGAGATCCTGAGGATAAAAATTGAAATCAAATCAAACTTATAGGCTATATTGTTACAGTTGGCACTCAGAGAAAAAAAATCGACATCCTGGTTAAACTTCAGGAACTTAATTAGCCTTCTTTCAATCAGCTTTTGTTGGTTTACTACAGTTAGTGCTCTTTAAGTTCGAGGTCCTATTTAGGTCATTAGATTTCCTTCTTCCTTTCTGCCACTGGATAGTTGTCTTAACTTGTCTATGGGAACTAATATACTGCATTTTAAATTTTTGAGGTTTTATCTCTTTGTTATTTTGTTGTAGGAATGGAGGTCGCCAAACCAAGGGAGGAACAATGTAGCATACCGACACAACCGTGAAGGGATTTATGTCACACATGGATCGAGGATGTTTCGAGATGAAGAAGGGAAACAATTCTGGGTGGAGATTGAGATTGTGGACAAGTACAGGGTGCCTTCAGGGTCTCAAGGACCATATAATGTCACTGTAAGCGTAATCTCTATTCTGTTGATGATTTCATTTTTGGCCAGTGTTTAAATCGAAAGATTTTGACTTGGGACGTTTCTCAAAACCTCCGATACGTGGGAGGGTGTTTTCTACATGTTTGCCGTACTTTTTGTTCATTTTTTTATTTGGATGGTTGTCGTATTTACTATTTACGCTATTCATTTTTTTTTTTCGTTTGTTTTAATTCAGACAACTTTACTGGTCCCTGGGAATTACCAAGGAGAGAGGCGAATCATGGTGAACCGGGTCTACGACCAACCCGGAAGGCAACGGATCAAGCTCCCGACCGTTCCGGTTAGAACAACAGGAACTGTTTTAGTAGAGATGGTGGATAAGAATGGATTATATTTCTCCGACGAGTTCTCACTTACATTCCACATGCATTACTATAAGCTACTTAAGTGGCTCGTTGTATTGCCGATGGCTGGTATGTTTGCGGTTCTCGTCCTCCTCCGCCCACATGAAGGCGCCCCTTTGCCCTCGTTTTCAAGGAATATAGATTAATGCTTCAGTGTAGAATTTTCAAATTATATGAGAGAAAATTTTTCCTTCCTTTTATATTCTTCTCATGATACAATGATCAACACAGTTTTTTTTTTTTTTTTTACATGGTCGAGGGTGCAACTCTCTCTCTCTAATGAGTTGTGATTGGCGCGACGATAATAGTAGAGAAGATTGCTTATTTGTTGTCGCTTTAATCATGATTTTAAGTGGAAGAATGCATGAGTATTATCTTTTTGAGGGTCGCAATGTAATAAATATTATATAGATGCTTTGATAAAGCAGGTGAATCTGGGAGATGTATGGATCAATTTGGCTGGGTTTGGTTAGGCAAAGAACACGCAATGGATCAACTGCTATTTGCTTAAATTTATCTCCCTGATTAGTAATAGTCACCGAGAAAAAAAAGGAGAGGCCTAAAATTTTAAGCGTGGTGCCCCATAGTTGACGCATACAAAGATCACTTACAAGAGAATGATTTTTTTTTTTTTTTTAAAAAAAAATGTTTCTTATCTGCAGTATTGTCCAAAAGCAACATCAATAGTTGTATTTGGGCAACGCTTAAGTGTAAGAAAACAACTTCGACAAAGAGGCTGATATGCATCAAGATACAGTTAGATAATGAACTGACACGAATCCTTCCGTTTGCTCCCTCTCTCCCTGGCCGCTTTATATTCACCTGCATCAAAATGACCACGCTACAAATATTCAGATACTCCCTTAGCACAAAGCTATAAGCTCAAGTAATTCAAGGATCAAAACTGTAGAGAAACAGAAAATAGCTTCAATGGACTTACATAGAACCAACCGTCGACCTCATACTTAATCTCAAGCTCTTCCCCAGCAGTCACAGTTAACTGTTAGAAATGTGTCCAGATTAAAAAGCTCCTTCGACTTGTACTCAATATAAACAAAGCCGTAATGCAATTTTTAAGAGTGAATTGTATTGGATTTTTATGGGAGTAGGTTACCAGAATAAATCAGCATATCATTTCAAGATGAATGCAAGGAAATAACATTCACCAGCGTACCTCATTTTCACCTTCTGCAGTGAAGTCATATAATGCTTTTCGCCAACTGCAGAATCTCAGAATCATCACCTTCATCACCCTGCAATCAAACATTCTTTTTGGAGTATTCAATTTGGCCCCTACCTTTTCAATTGTTAGAATTGGTTCCTCGAAGGAACTTTGCATTCCATTACAGCCTTGCACAGATAATCTCCATATGAGTAGTCTGAAAGTCAATCTTACGACAGTTAAATGACGAACAGATTCTTCTTTTTGATGGAGGAGTTTACAATCGTAATGGAATGTAGAGTTAAGACGCCCCGGCTGAAGCTTCAAACTTTTTTTATTTGCCAAACACTTTGTTAGAGATACTGAAACCAAACAAACATAGGGACCAAACAGGTTCCTCAACGACCTGAGGAGGCTAAAAAAATTAGAGGGGTGTTTTTTTGACAGAGCGTCGTACCTGCTCCAGAATCTCACGCGGAGAGAGATTGTGCCTTAGGTATTGTTTGGTAACGGAATAAGTCAGAACTAGCTATTCTGGGGATAGGTATAAAGTACGGAACAAGAGCGAAAAAGCGTTTGGTTCGGTTACAAGGATAAGAGATTTTGTGTTTGGTATGAGAATGAAGAATAAGAAGAATAAAGAGGTTGTGATGATGAGAGTGTATTGGAAAGGAAAAGAGAGAGAGGAGAGAGAGGGATTTGTGATGATGAGAATGTATTGGGAAGGAAAAAAGAGAAAGGAGAGAGAGAAATTTGTGATGATGATAGTATATTGGAAAGAGAAAAAGGATGGGAGGAGGAGTAGTTTGATAAAAAAAAAAAAATTATAAAATAATAGATAAGAACTGTTGTTCCGGTTTATTCTGCTTGTACTAGAATTACTGTACCGAATAATTCTTGATGCGTTTGGTACAATAAGAAAGATAAACCTGTTATTCCCTGTTCTAGCCCCGAAACAAACGGTTCCAGTACACTGTACACACTACACACCCGGCCTAGCTAGCGAACTATCACCAGTAAAATTATTGCTATAATAATAATAATAATAATAATAAGTGTTCATTTGACTCTCTACCCGAACCCGAATCCGAAACACTATCCGTTTCCGTGCCCTCTTCGCTCCCCGGCGGCGGCGTCGTTTCTCACAAGAAGTCGGCTCTCTCTCCGGTGTCGCCGCCGACTTCTTCTTTCGGTAAGCCTCTCTCGTCACTCCGCGTCGACGATCCCCTTTCCATTTTGATCTCTCTCTCTCTCTCTCTCTCTCTCTCTCTACTGGAGTGGGGTTCAAATATAAGATACCCATTTGGGGGGTTATTGTAGATTTGGGAATGGGTTTTAAGGTATATACGTTTTCATATTGCTCGGTAATTAGCTTAGTGAAGAGAGTTTTTTTTGGGGGCATATATGTTGCTCGATGAAATGTCCCAATGATTTGCGACTTGTATGTAGAGTTGCTTGTTAAGCCTGAGTTTATCAGAGTATTAAATGTTGTAGATGTGATGTTTGTGAGCAAAAAATGAGATGGTTGTACTCGAGCAGTCACAAAAGGCCTTCTTGAAATGGCTTGGAAATTTGAGGAGAAGCGCACTATTTAGGTTCCTTATTTTAATTAGTATGTGTTGTTTTTTGAACGTGAATCGTTGGTTCTGATTTTTTATGTTGTTGAATTAGTTCCAGTTTTGGTTAAGAATGAATAGTGCATGATTCTCATTTTCATTTTACTATCGATGAATTTGATCTTTTCTAGCTAACATATTTTCTACTAGCTGTATCGATGATGGAGAAGTTGCTATATCATGTTCATTTTGGTTGCGGAGTTTTTGTTTGTGTCGAGTAATCACTTCCTTGGACTGTGATTTGCCTCAGCTTATGATCGAACTTGTTTATGATTTTGTTCATTAATTACAGAAGCTGTCGAGAACCATGCAATCATTCTTGAGGAAGACCTTCTCCCGAGCTGGAGGATTAGGATCTTGTTCAAAGATTGGGCATTTCATATCTTCTGAAACTACTTTATCTTCTATAATTGGAAAGGAAACAGCTATAAGTTCAAGCTCCGTCCGAGCTTATGAATGCTACTCAAAAGATCTTTCTTTGATACAGAACCTCAAATGTTACCACGGAAATTCTCTTATAATGGTATTGTCTTTTCTCTTTTTGTCTTCCTCTGCCCCCGGATTATGTGCAGTAACTAAAAACATATAAACATGTTAAAGTGCGTAGAACTGCATATTTTCCTTTTTGAATTTCTTGTTCAGAAATTCTTCAGTTGGCGTGCATTTATTTCTAACTGGCAATCTGAATATCCTCATACAGGTAGGAAAGTTTCTAGATTCAACCAGAACTTATATAGGGTTATGCATGTTTAAAGTATTACATCTACGCCCTTGTCATCTCTCGTCTTCTGCTCAACACTATTTGTGTTATGTTTTGGAAGAGATGAATTTCAATTTTGGCATGATCTACAAACGTATATTCCTGATAGCTCTGAACAATAATACTGTGATGTTGCCAGTGAACTATTATTACTATTGTGAACATTGGGTTTCAGTTACCTAATATTTTTATTTGTTATTTCAGGAAAGTAGACTACACAGCGGCAGGGATTTGACCGTTCCCCGTTGTGGAATGTTCCCATCTTCGTATACAGGAAATCAGTCATCATTTAGGTGCATGACAACGATGAATAATCCTGAAGTGTCTTTGGAAAATGAAAATTCTGCTTCATCCCCGACCATAGAGCGTCCCCCTCGCATCAAATTTAAAAGACTTGACAAAACAGCAAAGCACATCATGAATGTAAGTAAATGCAATCTGTGATGATTTAAACCATTTTGACAATGAAATATATTTATCTTTCAATTTTGCAACTGTGATTACCCCCCCAACCCCCCGCCCCCCCTTTTTTTTGTTTTTTGCAACTTTGAACCAAATTATTTTTTTATGGACCAAAATTTCTCTCGCTGATATCTGTGAGTCATATATTCATCACAAGGATCGCTAGGGTTATCTCTGCCCATAAAGAAATGTTTCGATCCAAAATTATAAAAACAATAAAAATGGATAAAAGCTGGAAAATTCACAAAAAAATCCCGATGGATGATATCTGCAAAAGCCCCACAGAATTGAGCTATTATATGATCTCGTGGTATTGGACTGTGCTCTTTCATCCTTATCAGATTTTGATATTTTCAGATTTTGGATAAAGAAGCGGTTGAGAAAGTACATGCTGAACGAGAAATTGCTGATATCAGGCCAGGGTGTATCATCCAGTTAAAAGTGGTATGTCATTTTGAGTGTTGGTTCTTTTCATTGTTGTCCTCTTCTAATCCATATTTTAAACAGGTAGTCCCTGAGAACAAGCGTCGCGTCTCCACCCTGAAAGGCATTGTGATAGCAAGGCGCAATGCTGGCTTGAATACTACTTTCAGATTGCGTAGGCTGGTTGCTGGTGTTGGCGTTGAGTCTGTATTTCCTCTGTAGGTTTCTCTTTACTCTTACGCTTTAGCTCTCTTGCTCACGAGTTATATTGATAGCACTCTAGGAACTATCTTATTCAAAAGTCTTTCTTTTTAGTTAAATATCTTACCATTGTTAAGCGAACTTCGACGTAAAGCCTGCAGAAAAAAGTTCCCAAAGTAAAGCTAAGATATGATGATTGAAGTATCTTAGGCATGGAATTCAATTCTAGCTGTTGTATTGTGCTACTCCTAAGATATGATAACTGAAGTACTGGAATTAGGGAAGTGCAAGAGAAGAGGAAGACAGTTGATTGTGGTGCTATAAAAGATAGCGCAACTTTATGGTTGCTTGTCATATATAATAGTAACAGTTGAGCAACTTAATAGAAAATTTCTTTTCACAATCTGAAAAGCTTGATTTCATGTGCTAGATTACATAATTCGACTCTCATTTTTATGAGTTGAAATTTATAACTGATAGGAACAATGTCATGGGCCTTAAGAAATTTTCCAGAGACTTTGGTATGAACTCTTAGTGGACTGATTTTTATTATTTCTACTTGATTCTTTTTTTTTCTTTTTTTTTTTTTTAGTCCTTGCATTACAAAATGGAATGTACAGCCGATGCAGTTATATCTTTGGTTACTTGGAGACGATAAGAACTTTATGTCCTTATCCTGCTTGCTTAATCTTGATCTCAACCTTTCCATTTTATTTATTTGTTTTTGGTGCGGCTTCTCGTTCTTTACATGTGCAATTCTCTCTTCCTAAAATTTTAAAATTATGATTTGCTGATATTTGCAGGTATTCGCCAAACATTAAGGAAATGAAGGTCTTGGACAGGAAGAAGGTGAGGAGGGCAAAGCTTTATTACCTCAGGGACAGGATGAATCCTCTCAAGAAGTGAAGAGAGATAAATACCAAGCCATGTGTTGCACTCCTCTTTATCTATATTCCGGAGGTCCTCTCAACTTCATATTTTTCGTGTTACAGTGAAGCTGCCCCTACAAACTATTTTGCTTTTGTGTGGACCTGGGCATTTTTTGTTGTTGTTCTCTTTTCCCTTTTCTCTTTTGGGTGGTTAGAATTGGATATAACAACAGATGCAGTGGATCTCTAAGCTCTCTGAGTTCAAAATTATACTGTAATAAGGTCTTGCATTCTTTTTTCATGCTTTCCAACAATGTTTGCAGTGATAACCTATACCTGGGGACACTAATTTTTTTTTCTGGCAAAAACGATACGAGAATATGTTAGGCTCAAAAGTTGAAGCTGATTCAGCTCTTCTGGCGCAGCAAGATAATGTTAATGATAAAAGAAATCGTTGTTACTTCAAGAGTTGGAAGTAAACGAGCAAAATGCATCTGCAAAATGCGTCTGTCTGCGGGAGAAACAAAGAGTGAGTTACATCATTCCCAGTTCCACAAAAATTGAAATTGATCTACAAATTTGATTCAACAGCTCTGTCATCTTCATGCATGAATAAACACAAGCATCAACAAGCTATACATCATCCAATCTTCAACAAAAATTTGAAGTTGATCTACAAATTTGATTCAGCAACTCCGACGTCTTCTTCGTACAAAAATAGACACAGAAATCAACAAGCTATATGCAATTCTAGCAATTCACACCCTTCTGTTGTATTGACAAACACCATCATTTCTAATTCTCACCAACCATGCAACTACAATTGTCCTAGTAGTAGTAACTTCTACCGGTTTTGCTTCGGACTCTTTGGTGTTTTCTCCTCCATCTCTTCAACATCTTTTACAGAGCTTTCAGCGGCGTCGTCGGAAGAAACTGCGGTCGGCATCTGCGGTGGCTGTTGCTGTTGTGACTGCTGGTCGTAGTCCTTTCGGATGGCCCAAAGCACCTCGGTGCATTCCTTCATCGACGGACGCAATTCCCTGGACAGTTCGAGGCACTTCACTGCCAGCCCCATTATACTCTCCACTGCTGTCAAGGTTGCGCGGCTGCGCTTCAGCCTCGGATCCATCGTGAGCACCGCATCTCCTTCCAAATACTTGCGTACCGCCTGCATGTTTTAAGCCAGCCAAGTCAATTACTTGAACAATTAATGCTCCTGTTCTTCTAAATTTTGATCGGCGATCGTGTTATAGCATTTGGTCGGGAAATAGAGTGTGCGAATAGTATTAGATATTTCGACTGTCTGTGTCCTAGGGAGAAAGTTACCTTCTGCCAAATCAAGCAATCAGCAACTGACGGATATGTTTAATGGTTAAATGGTTAGAACAATCTCAAGTGTTATCATGCAGTAAGAAGAAAAAAAAAAAAAAGATTCTGAATCTTAGAAAAATGAGCTCTAATTGAAACTTCAGGCTCTACCATACGGTAAGAAACACTATTTGCGATGATCTCGTGAACAAACAACTCCAGATGGTTAGAATGCATCCAGCAACTGACGGATTACTCGCACGTAGTTGTACTCAATATGTTCTGCCAATATTGTGTAATCTTTTAGTAACGCTATTAAGTCGAATCCAATATGATTTCTTCTACACGGCCTCTGATTTTGAAACTTATACAGACTGTTTCAGAACCTGACGCTTCAGAATTCATGCGTCACGTTTAGAAATCCAAGTTTCTGGAACATACTAGGATTCTGCAGAATGTACTCCAAATACTTTAGAACATATTTCTCCTCTGTGAAATCTACTGAAAACGTGACTTCAACTGGATCCAACAGTGCTGCGACATGAGAATCCACAGCTAGGCCAAAGAGGCCTTTACCTCCACAAAATCCGACACTCTCTTCAACGGTTGAGGAGAATAAGCAGGCGGTAAGTTAGGGTTTTGGAGGGTGAGTCATGTCGAATCGTTGGCGCTAATCATTAATCTCAAATATTCGAATCGGTAGAAATACGTAATCAATTCACTTAAAGCGTACAGACATCTACGGATATCGATCGGACTCAATCCATTTGGACGTATTAGTCTTCTGAGTCTATTGTTACCGGACAGAAAATTTCACATATTTTTAACTCATAAATAAATAACCAACAAGTCATACCCATCGGGTGGTGACGCGCTCTTTGAGGCCGCGGCCGCGCTCGATGGGGCGGCGCCCGGAGACGAGCTCGACGAGGAGGACGCCGAAGGAGTACACGTCGCTCTTCGGAGTGAGCTGGTACGTGCGGAGGTACTCCGGGTCGACGTACCCCGCCGTCCCCTTCACCTGCGTCGACACGTGCGTCCTCTCCGCCTCCCCCTCCCCCACCACCCGCGCAAACCCCATGTCCCCCACTTTCCCCTGCAGCGCCTCCGTGAGTAGCACGTTCGACGCTTTCACGTCCCGGTGAATGATCGGATCATCTTCGCACACAGCAGCAGCAGCAGCAGCAGCAGCAGCAGCAGCAGCAACAGCAACAGAGTACAGTCACTAAGAATGTTCTAATTAGATTAGATGCAAAATTACTTTTACAATAAAATCAATACCTGCATATCCATGCAAGTAGGTGATTGCATGAGCCACATCAATTACTATGTTGAGCCTCTGTCCGAGATCTAAACCATTTCCGCGAACTCCTGCGTCGGCATAAACGTAGCTTTAGTATTCCATTTTTTATGGAGCAATGCTCTCAAAATTTGTAACTAGTTTTTTTATACTGTATTTTGTTGTATTTTGTTGTTGCCGCGGCTTAGCCGGTTCCCCGGCTTGCTTTACCATCTAAGTGTTCTCGAAGAGTTCCGTTGCCGACGTACTCGACCACGATTATGCGCTCGTCCTCGTCCTCCAACCAACCCAGAAACCTGACCAAGTTCATGTGCTGCACCTTCGAAAGTGCTTCGATTTCGCTCTTGAGCCAATTTGATTGGTGCTTGTCATACTTGTTCTGCCGACGAAAAGAGTTTAGTATATAGTCAGGTTCAATCCTGTAAATTCATTTATAAACATATACATATATATATATATATATATATATATATATATACTCCCTAAATCTTCACATATGTATGACATTTTAGATTTTGCGCAGATTTAGTTGAAAATTGGTCATTTTTGTAGAGTTCCGCATGCTTCATAATCTAACCTTTGCGGCACGCTTTACAGCAATCAGAGACCCATCCTGAAGCTTCCCCTTGTAGATGGTGCCGACGCCTCGTTCCCCTATTTTGTTCCGAGGATTGAAGTTTTCAGTGGCCTTGTATATTTCTGAGATGGAAAACTTTCTTGTCTCTTTTTGCTCTTCGCTTAAACTGCTAGAACCTCTCGTCTTGATATTATAGCTGCTGCTGATGCCTCTGATGCTTAGTTTTGATATCTTTGAACCTGTAGGACATCAAAAATATAGCATAATTTAGAGACAGGGTCATGTAGAGTAAAGACTTGTTTTAAGCTATTAGTTAGCAGTACAGATGTGCCTGGGAAATACTATTCTTGGAGAAAGTCTGCTTACAATCTAATTTTGCGAAGAACTATTTAAATTGTTAGGATTTGCGGCGGTCGCAAGCTCCGAGCACTTGTAGATAGGAAGAGACACATCTTCTATTGACTCAGAAACTAAGCATGAATAAGGAAGATGAACTTACTACTCGAAGTTGTGGAAACGAAGGAGTTGTCGATTCGGTTGTCGCGATCGACCCCTTCGTCAGCTTTGATTCTGGGGACGAAACAAGTCGTGAACGCGCCTGCTACTTTCCGGGCTGCGATCCTGAATGACTCCGTGCTTCTGCGGCGGAACTTTCTGTCACCGTGCTCCTCCGAGGATCTTGCACTACAGGTGGATGTATAGGAGATATCTGGATCCCCTGAAAATCCTGGGCTGGTTTCGTACGTTTGACTCATCGGGCTGGAATTGAGCTGCGAGTTGCTGGATATCTGCATAAGGGAAGCTGGATCTTCCAGCGGAATTTCGATATTTTCATCCACCAAATGCAGGAACGCTTTGGTTATGTCTATTATTCTTGATACAAATATGCAGAGCACAATCTTTAGTTTAGAAGACCAGTTCAAAGTTTGGAAATTCCAGGGGTTGGTGACCAAGTCAAATGATTAAAGGATTGATTGTCACAGTACTACCTAAACTCTGACAAATTTTAGCTCAGGCCTCTAAATTTTCATTTAAACAGTTTAACTAGTTCCTGAAACTCTAACATCTGCTAGTGTATTGTGCATCTGATACACCCAGAAAAAAAACAAGGACAAAAGTTGGAGGATGGTAAGGAAAAGTCCATGGACAAATCATTTAAGCAAAAGGTTAGGGACAAAGCATAGTATATCTACTTTTTTTATGCATGAAATATATATATATATATATCTATTACCAATTGTTTGTAATAGGCATGCTTTTAATTGATTTGGTTGCTAGATAGGAACCTTCTTCGCGTCATTCATAACCTGCTGGATTAAAATTAACAGGAATCAACTGTCGTTTTCTGGGTCGATATATTGCTGTTTATCGATGAAATATTCAAAACCTGGAGCACACATCAATGAATTGAATGCTTCATGAGGTATTAATCTAAACTTAATAAGGCCTGAAGATTCTAGTTCCTAACCCCAGATATTTATTCCTGGTTTTGGACTCGGGTTTTTATATTTTACAGTAGTTCTTTAATTCAGGATGACATATTATGCGAGTATATACATTCGCTTATTGCTCGAAGAATAAAATTTGAACAAATTATTTTGCACCGCGAGAATGATTTTTTATTTATTTCAATAAAAAGTAAATATAGAATTAGACTAGAATATTATTAATAATACGGAGTCATTACTACTGTTGGATTTTCGACTTACTGTTGGATTTTCGACTTTCGAATAAAGAAATGTTCACTTAGAATAATAATAATAATTTTTTAAAATTTAGTAGAAGAAATAAAAATAATTAAAATAATAGATCTAAGGGGGAACAACGTGGAAAAACTTAGCAGCATAAAAAAAAAAATTGGTATTATTGATCTCTCCTATCTTTTGTGGAATATTTTGATCTTAATATATATTGGCACTAATTTTTATTTATAAACAAATGTTACAGTTCTTTCTTAATATGCCTCTTAAGGTTAAGTTTCCTTTTGTTCTTAAAAGATAAATACTCTAACAAAATAGCAAAGAGGATCTTACATTAACTTATGTTGAAAGATTTGTTTGATTTTTTCCTTTTCTTTTTTACCCCCCACTCTATGGACCTAAACTAATCTAATTGAAGGCATTATTTATCTTTCTTTTCATGCAGTGGTGCGCCAATTAATTGATTGGTTGAACGGTGAAGGAGTGAGCACATAAAAAAAGCTGAATCAAACCAATCCAATTAAGTTAATAAATGCATGCATAATCACTTGGTGAGTGTTGACTTTTTTTAAAGACTTCAATATTAGTATTTTGAATAGTTTTCGATCTCCTCCTGTTCGTGTTCGAGTGCATCGCCTATTTATCGATGCGGTGCTATTGAATCCATTCATCGTAATATATCTAATCTCTATTATACGTACATGTGAACAGAAATGTTAATATTAAATATTGCACCCATCGATCCAACAATACATAACTCGATCACTTGCAACATACCGATCGACTAATGTTAGATCCAACAAACCATCAGTTAAGAAGGATCTTTATAACAAGAACAACTAGATTGGCCTGATTACTAAGACAAGAAGACATTCCTCGTATATCAATACTACTAATTACTACATACGTAACACGAGAACGAGAACAAACACAATGAACAACACGTACGGAACAAGTACGTAGGTGCAAGAGGGTGGGTAACTAGGGAGCTGCGGGGGCGTCAGTGACGTGGGCCTGGCGCTCAGAGAGGCCGCTGCCGGATAGCGTAGGTGCGTCGGTGCCCCCACCGCCGACTTGGTCGACGGTGGGGAGGTGGCCGTGGGCGCCGTAGCCACGCATTTTGTAATCCTCCGTGTCCTTATACCCAACGTAGGGACTACTCTCCAATGGTAACTTCACATCCTGCTGCTTCTGCTGCTGCTGCTGCTGCTGCTTCTGCTGCTGCGGCTGCTGCTTCTGCAGCTGCGGCTGCTGCTCTCGCCTCTCTCTTGTTGCTTCCATTTGGGGATGGTGACTATATATGTTTCTTAACAATATATATATGTTTCTTAACAATATAATTCTATGTGTGTGTGTGTGTGTATATATATACTGCGAAGTGTGTTAATTGGAGAGAGAGAGAGGATAAAGGTTTGGGATTCATAGGCTATTCTTTCACTCAGCGGTGGATGTACACGTGGTGCGCGGAGAGCGGGGCTGCTTCCACGCGGCGCATGCAGCGCAATGGGCTCTGAGATTGTTACCGAGCTTTGACCCCATCTTAAGAACCAAAATAAAAGGTCCATCCGTGTAGGTTTCGGTTAGCGGGTCGGACCGGTTAGCAAATAGTGATATCCATCACCTATTTTACTTTCTGTATCTTTATGTACTTACTTATTATGAAGGGAAACATGTGGAATATTACTAACCCACCAAAATCTATTTGTGCAGTGATGTAGCGAAAAAAACATCTTAATAATATCCTATCAAAGGCATAAGTCCTGGATTTTTCTTTTTCCTAATGCAAAGTTTTACATCCATTATGCAACAAATTAAGCATTCAGCCCCGCCCAGGCATTAAAACTCATGATGTGATAACAACAAATTTTCAGTGATTAAAGATGTACAGTAAATGCAACAAGAAAGGTAAAAAGTGCAAGGCTAAATTATTGGGATTTTTCATTTTCCCCATACATTTTCAGCCCGAATCCAATCGGAAACAAGGGATCGTATGAACCGTGTGAAGCATCAAGTGGCAATTGATTGATTGATCTAAACCATGACACCGGTAAAACGCCCTCAAAATCATAATCTCCAAAAATAACATCAGCAACTCCCCCTCCCTCGCTTCCTGGTAGCCATGCCGCGACCAAAGCATCTATCTTCTCGAGCAGCTCCGGCTCAAATACTAATGGCCTTCCGGATATCACAATTACTAAAGTCGGAATATTAGAAGCTACAAGGGAGATAATATCTGCGCCGTTAAGAGGAATGCTAAGATCTGTTCTATCACCCAAGAATTCGGCATAGGCAACCTCCCCGACGACGACTATTGCAAATGAGTACTCTTTTCCTTCGAAAGTGGCGACCGATGGGCTCTCCTCGAATATCACTTCGGTTTCCTCTTCTACTGACTCTCTAATAGCCTCCAATATACTTGTGCCTGCAAATATGAATGCGTAAAAAGGTATGCAATATTGAAACTAAGTGGCTATACTATCCACATAAACATCTTAATATCTTATTCTATGAACTCTTTCGAATTTTGCAATTGCATCTCTGAAATCCTCTTGCCATCTGATCCGTCGAGTCACATGCTCCGGATATGAACCCTTGTTCATAAATGACTAATTTAGCCCTTTCCCATTAGGCGTAAAGAGGTCATTTAGCATGGATTAAACAGGATCAGGATTACACAGAAAACCAGACTCAGCCAGGGATGCATTATGCAAAATGTATAAAAATTCAGGAAATGAAATGTCTAAGTGAAAAGTTCAGGATTATGTTGCAAACGGCAAGAGTAAGCGCATTTTACCCTTTCTACCATAAAACTTGTGTACTCAAAGAGAGAATCTTAAATGTATATTCTGATTCTTGCATTTCTATAAAATGATAGACTATTGATAGTAGCGAAAATAGCCTTGATTGATAGCAATTTTCAAGTACAATGATCATATAGGAAAACACCGTACCAATTGTTATCCTCCCGCTGGTTCCATGCCAAGTTATTGTCCATCCTCCACACTGATGTCCAATGTCATCAGCATGACTCCCGGCAACAAGTATTCTTTTAGCATTTTTCTTTAAAGGAAGAAATGGCCGCTTTGGCTCTTTTCCATTTTTTAGAAGGACCAAGGATTTTCGAACAGCCTCTTGTGCCAACAGTCGATGCTCCTGGAAAGGATTATGATATCATTCAACAGAAATAAACTTAGCATGGACGAAACATCTTTATAATGCTTTTAAGAACATTCAAACTGCATGCAGTTGCTGGAGTATTCCACTTCCAAACTGACCAAAAACTGAATACAATTTGCACAAATAATAGTATTCCAAATTATGAAGCTATTATTTAATCAATCTCAATTCCGAAACATCAAGAAATCAGCGATTAAATGAGTCACATGTGATTAGTCAAACTGTAAAACAATGGTCTTTGTCAAATCACATTTAAACTGTTACAGAAGAAAAGGGTTGAGGCTTCAGCATATGAATGATGGCCCAACTATCTGCCAGTTAAAAAGTAGCAGTTCAAAAGTAATGCTTCCTAGCTTCGCTTTTCAACAGGAATGTGGAAGGGTGTTATCAGATGAAAATGGAAATTGAAATGTTTCCCTTCCACAGTCTAGTTGTCTTAGCTCTCATAATAATGGCTAATGGCTGTATCGCAAAAATGCATCTAATGAATACAGTCGGCACGAACAGAGAGTGAAATTCAAATAGAAATTAGAAAGCATTGTATCAAAGGAAGATCACAGTTTACCCTTGCCATAACAATTTTGATGTATCAGTAAGCACTCTTTAAACTATTTGACACTCCTTGTAGTGCATTATCCTTTTGCGCAATACAAGTAAAACCACTCATTTACATATTGAATCAAGGTTAAGGTCAAGCAAGCAACAGATACCTACTAGTAGGCAGTAATGGGATTGTATTCTCTAATCAAAAGCTTCCAGCTCACCTTGCAACCAACTACATTGAGCAAAGAACGATCAGAGAAAGGCTGCTCAAAGAGTCCAGAGACAAACTTCACCCTCAGGATCCGCTCCACAGCATCATCGATCCTCGACATGGGTATCTCCCCCAACTCCACCAGGAAAACCAAATCTTCTAGAAACTTGTCGTATCTGTGAGGCACCATTATCTGTACATTTCACAGGTGCTATTTTTAGTTACCAATAGTTGAGGTGTACTTTACATATATGATCAGTGACTACCATGTCGATTCCAGCATTAACTGATGCAGAAATGCAATAACGATAGTTCGATCCTTGAGGCTGGCAGAGCCTATCAATGCCTTCCCAATCTGATACGACAAAACCCTGTAACATATGCAAGAAAGTAATTGAATCATGCCATCTAATCATTGATATTTATAATGCACCCAGATCATATTTAGGATATTTCTACTTTTAGGCCATAAAAGAACAGTAATAATGCATAGAAACCTCCTCAACTACATGCCATTGTGACATATACATGGAAAATTTATGTATTTCTTGTTTCAGACAGATGCCACTAAACTCTCATTTCTTATAGTTTAAGGAGATTCTGTAAAACTTAATAACCCTATTAGTTGTCAGCTGTTAACTATTAATGGAGTCTGCAGTTTCCATCCACTGAAAAGCGGGCATAGCCATTAGTACGATTAAATCCCCACTAAACTTAGCTAAATCTCTAATTCAACTGAGAAAACTAACTCAAATCAAAAGAAGAAAAAGTTAAGTTGTCAATAGAGCAGACTTGAGAGGTACTCTAATTTAGAATGGCCCAAAGTTGAGATCTATATACACTTTCACCTTAAAGAACAAAGAAGAGTAAAATTAAGAAGTTTTAGTTAGCTTTAGTACCTTGAAGCCCAGCTTGTCCTTCAGAATATCAGTTATGAGGAAACGATTAGCGTGTAATGGTTTCCCATTCCAGCTAGTGTATGATGCCATAATAGTAGAAACCCTCTGGGCTAAGCAATCAAAATAAGGACTCATATGAATCCTCTCCAACTCTTCGTAGCTGCAAATGGTGTTGCCTTCATTTATTCCTTTATGTGTGCCCCCATCTCCCACAAAATGCTTGGCACATGCAATCACATTCCTCCTGCAATTATTTTAGAAGCTCACTTCCATATTTATTTCTGATAGCTCTTAAGAACAGAAGGGTTAATCACAAATTTTGTCCCTGAAGTTTTGACCTGGGTTTCAATTGTAACAGTTGAGTCTCTGAAGTCTGACCCCAACTTTTTCATCTTTCAAGTTTATATCCAAAATTTGACCTCAATTTCATTTTTGCTCCTCAAGTTTAAGCACAGTTTCAATTTTATCCTCAGTATTTACATTTGAAGAAAGAAAGACTAGTGATGATCAAGACTTAATCATTACATATCAAACCGTAAGGACGAACTGAAATCCAGGTCAAAACTTCAGGAACCAAATATGTAATGAACAACAAAGTAAAGATGTAGAACAAATGCCAAATAGTCGGAGTGAGTTTCGGAACTTGCATCACCAAAAATCAGTTGTTATACTGCTTATAACAAAGCAATTCATTGGAGGCTATTATAAAGGGTAGTGTAAAGTTTTAACTTTTTAGGGGAAAATTGTGCACCTTCCAGCAAGAAAAGGGTAGCCAGGAGGATGCCCTGGAGGCGGTGATCCTTGCAACCCAGAAACTATAGAGGTCATTGTCCGAACGATCTCTGTGTCCTCGCTATAGCATTCATAGCATCTCCCCCATCTCGGATCTCTGCAGACCTAACACACAAGTCCACATATGACCAATAGAGATCAAGCACACCAAGCATTCGAGAAAATGCGCATGATGAAATCCAACTTACCGCAACACAGGGGGCAAACGTCCAGTGTATGCCGGTCGCTCTCACTTCTAGAGCCGTTGCTTCTCCAATCTTGCGCGCCAGATCCGCATCTCTAGGGCCAAATCACACCCACAAAGGATCACGTTTACAGTAAAAACAATAAAATAAAAAAATATATCAGGCTTAACACCACAAAAATTCATTTAGGGCCTGCTCCCTACTATATGGTGTAGTGATTGTCGAATGATGCAATATTGTTGGATAAAGTGCTAGCAATACAAAGTGAAGCACTTCACCCTGTAGCAGAATCAGAGCTAAAAGCAGATACAATACAAGGGGGCCAAACAAATCCTTCTGTTTGGTGACGAAAAGTTCCACTAACTAGTTGGCTATTTATTTATGTGTTAAAAATAAATCCAACTTTCTGTCATGTGGCATGTGGCAATAGGCTCAGAAGACTAATAAGTTGAGTTGGATGAGCTCAATAATTTGATTGAAATTGCGGTCCACAATAAATCTAACAGCAAGAGGCTAAACAATAAACCTAACATTCAAATGTGTTGAGTTCGGTCGAGACCTGAATTGTGATCCCAATTGATTGCGTATTTCTACCTGCTCGAGCTTTCGATAGTTTCAAACTAAGACTATCGAAATGCAAGTTAGATAGCAGAATGCTGAAGGTATCAAATTTCTATAATTTTCCCTCCAATAAGAATCTAAAGGAAGGGTGAGAATACCTTGTGGCGCCGAGGGCGACGTTGTGGGGGAAAATGGTGGCGCCGAAGACGTTGTTGTGGCCGTGGACGGCGTCGGTGCCGTAGATGATCGGGATCGAGAGACGCGAGGCGAGCGCCCACCGCTGCATCGCGTCCACCATGTCGGCCCACTCCGCCGCAGAGGCGGCGCCGGCGCCGGCGGGGAGGGGAGGGCCGCTGCCGCCGGCGTTGAGGACGGAGCCGACGGCGAGGCCAGTGAGGGCGGCGGGGGAGGCGACGCAGCGCTCGACCTGCGCCATCTGCGCCGCCTTCTCCTGCAGCGTCATGCGCGCGAGGAGGTCGCCGACGCGCGCCTCCACCGGCTGGGACGAGTCCTTGTAGATCAACGACAACGACTCGCCCGTCGCCATGGGAGAGGGGGGGATCGTCCTCTCTCTCTCTCTCTAGACTAGATCTAGATCTAGATCTCTCCCGTTCTCCCTCTAGATCAGGGGTAGCTTGGGGGAGAGCAGATGATGATTTAGAAATGGATGGGCTCGGGAGGTAGGTGACGAGCCCGCTTGGACACTGCAGTCAACATGTGCGCTCTTAAGTCGGAAAGGAAGTTAGAAAAGCAATGGTAAAATATCTTCATTATCAAACCCAAAATAATAAATAATTTTGGACCTTATTGTTACAACTCGTAGTCCATGACCATCAACTTTTTCTCTAAAAAGGCGAATCTTATCGTGACAGCTGGTACTTGATGGAGAACTGCTGCCAAGAGGCAGGCACGGAGGAATGATCCGATAAAAATATTATTATTATTATTATTATTTTGATCCATTTATATAAAAAATTTATTAATTTTATGTATTAAATATGAGCAATGCTACATGTACACCCCTTAGGGGTGTACATGTAGTATTTTCCATTATATATATATATATATATATATAATTGTATTATTTCTTCTCCTCCTACTCTTTCTTTATACTTCATGATGTTTCTTCTGCGCCCATTCGAGACCGGCTATGCACGCAGTAGAAATAGACGAGAGCGCGACGATGCCAGAGAACAGAGCGGTGGAGGCGGCTTATTTTGCCTCCGCCTTGCGAGAGTGGTGTGCTTCATCGTACAACTTCTTCTCGTCATCCTCATTTCTTTCTCTACATATAATTTTTTTTCGTCATCCTCATCCCCTTCTCCAAGTCCTCGCCATCCTCATTTTTTTCTCCACGTATAGTTTTTCCTCGTCGTCCTCATAAGTCCTCATACTCCTCTTCACACCTAATACGAGAAAGCGTACTAGAGTTTCACTTAATTAAAATATTTACTTAATTACGAGAAAATGTACTAGAGTTTCACTTAATTAAAATATTTACTTAATTAATCGTAGGCGGACACAGGGTATTTGTCTACACCCACACCGATGCACGCAGGCATAGTAGAGGCGAGACAAGGGATTCTCGCTCGCTCCTGCACATCTTTGCCCATGCACCCCCACGGGGCGGAGCGACCTCCGCCGCCATCTTCTCCAGTGTTGCTGCACTCTCCTCCTTCTCCACCGCATGCATCGCTGGTTTTGAATAGGCGCACAAGAAATACAAGGAAGCGAAAGAAAACGAGGAGAAAGAGGAGAAATAGTATAACTCTCTTATGAAAAAATGTAATTTTTGTTATGAATTTTTTTTTGAAATAATACAACTTCAACTTCTTTTATCTTCTTTGGTTCATGATCTTTCGAGAAAAAAATAATTTTTTTATTTTTTTCTATCCTATATATTAATTTTCATCCGCAGTTGTCATGAACGCCATCTGAGTGCTATCCCTCGAAGTCGCGTTCGATCCTGCCTTGCTTGCGCATGCGCCCACGATGTTATGCCTATCAGATATGTGATATGTGTGAGTGGGTGTGGGCACGGGCGGTGCTAGAGTGGGCGCGATGTCGAGGAGTGGTGCGCCGACGAGGTCCATGACGGTGCCATGAACTTCGTCGGATTGCTACCTTTCGAAGTCGCGCTCGCTCTGTTTGCGTACGTGCCAATGATGTTGTGCCCCCGCGGGCGTGGTGGGAGTGGGAGTGAGTGGGAGTGGGAGTGGGAGTGGGAGTGGGTGCGGGCGCGGGCGCTGCGGGCGTGAGTGGCCGCGGTGTCGAGGAGTGGCGTTCTGGTGAGGTCCATGATGGTGACGATTTGCGGCGGGAGTGAGTGGGCGCGGTGTCGAGGAGTGGCGCTCTGGTAAGATCCATAACGGTGACGATTTGAATTTTGTTTGGAGTGTGAAAGGGAGGCTGCGGGTTTAAAAAAAATAAAAATAAAAGAAGAAAGACAAACCTCAGAGAAAAAATAAAAAATAAAAAAAATAAAAGAAGAGAAAATAAAAATAGTTTAGTCAATCTTTTCTTTGATCAAGACCGAATATACACAAATAAAAAAAAAAAATAGTAGATTTTTATCGATATGCAAAATAATAAACTTTTTTTATACAAATAGGTCTTTTTAAACTTTGAAATTGTTTAAATGATGAAAATGATCTCACCTTGCGGTCTACATGCTAAAAATTATCTTCGAGCCACTTGTCATGCACCACACCACGTGAATTAGATATTTTTCTCCCAACTGCAAAATATTCGGTGTGATAAGTTCACCCTCCCATTTTTTCCAATACTTCTACTCCATTTGGACACTTCTAACTCTTTAATTTCAAAAAAATTGTTAAATGAAAAGCTCTTCATTCAATAATTAAAACATATTTTAAAAATCTACAAATAAAATAAATAGTTTATTAAAAAACTTCTCAGCGAAGCTGCGGTTTTCATTATCCTGCAATTTGTAGTGTGAAGGTGTTCGTAGCGTTGAAATAACAACTAGCAAAAATATCTTCCTAATCGAACGGTCACAATGACTTCGGATTAAGGGTAAGCACAAATTAACCGCCTCGGCTCACGGATGACGTGGCAGACTCGGTTCAGGATCGAATTTTCCGGAAGCGCCACTTTTAAAGGAAAGCCCTAAAGAAGAGTTCCTCACCACTCTTCGTTATCTCCTCCCACCGATCGTTCGCTCTTCAAGCTGTCCCATTGGGATAAGAGAGAGATTTTGATAATTAGGTACGCTTTCCATTAATCTTCTCCACAATTTTTTCTTTTTTTTTGTTAAGATTCTAAGTAATGGACCTGATTCATCATTTTTTTTTCAATAATTTTAAGTGCAGTTGTTTTGCAGTATTTTACATCATCATTTTATATATATAGGGATTTTTTTTTTTTTAGAAATGATGGTATTCTAATGAACTAGTAGTAAATTGTATGGAGCAAGTTCTATAACTTGTCTATATATCTCATTTGATTAAGAAGATAGAGTGGTTGTAGTTAATTTCTCTATGTTACTCAAATGCAGATGCAAAGATTGTTGGACAATTTTTGTTTTTTTTTTATATTTTTTTTGATTTTTTTTTCATGTTCATAATATGTTAATACTAGTCATTGTTATTTTCTAGTTCACCAAGAGATGGCGAGTGTACAACCTTCATTTACATCCATGTTTGCTAAGACGAGTTGTCGATCTCCCTTTAAGTTGCCCAAAACTGCTTTTTTGCCTGGATTTGAAGCTGCGGCGCGGGTTTCTGATATCCAGGACAAGGAGATAAGCCCTAAATATGTTACTTTGACACCGAAGGCCACTTTGGCGGTTGAGCATTCGATCGCGGAGGCACCAAAATCCAAGCAGAAGAAGCACACCATCGATCCTTCGGCTCCCGATTTTCTCCCCCTCCCTTCTTTCGAAGAATGCTTTCCGAGGAGTACGAAGGAATGTAGGCACGTGCGGATCGATCGCAGTAGTATATGTTGCTTATCTTGGTTTATTTCATTTGAGGCTATGAGTATAATTTATGGTTGTCTCTATTTTGTTTTACAGAGAAATTATTCATGAGGAATCTGGTCACGTCCTTAAGGTTCCGTTTCGAAGAGTTCACTTGACTATAGAAAACGAGTGCTTTGATACATATGATACCAGCGGACCGCAAAACATAAATCCGACTTTGGGCAAGTGCATTAACCTCACGGAATTCGCAGTTTTTAGAAACTGCATCTAATTATTCTGATGTCTGATTCAGACATAATTCGGCAGTTATTTTCTGTGATTTCGTGGCCTCTTGATCTCATGACGACTACATTTTTTTCAGCGACAAAATTTAATTTTAGTTCAATTTTTGGTTTCAGTTGATCATAATTACCTAATTGACAGGTCTTCCTAAAATAAGGAAAGAATGGATCGAAAGACGAGAGCAGTTAGGCGGCCCGAGATACACACAAATGTTCTATGCAAAAAAAGGAATTGTAACAGAAGAGATGTTGTTTTGTGCTGCACGGGAAAAGCTCGACCCTGAATTCGTGCGCTCAGAAGTAGCACGCGGGCGTGCTATCATCCCTTCCAACAAAAGACACTTGGAGTTGGAACCAATGATCGTAGGAAGAAAATTTTTAGTTAAAGTGAATGCAAATATCGGTAATTCGGCAGTCTTGAGCTCTATTGAAGACGAGGTACACAAGCTTCAGTGGGCAACAATGTGGGGTGCTGACACTGTCATGGACCTCTCCACAGGTTGGTTTTAATCCTTTGATCCCTATCTGTTCATTTGAGTACAAACAGTTCAAAATGTCCCTCATAAAGTGTCAACCTCTCTACAGGTCGTCATATACATGAAACACGAGAATGGATCATTCGCAACTCTGCAGTGCCGATCGGGACCGTACCTATATACCAAGCCCTAGAGAAAGTAAATGGCATCGCTGAAAACCTTAGTTGGGAAATTTTCCGAGATACTCTAATAGAACAAGCTGAGCAGGGTGTGGATTACTTTACCATCCATGCTGGGGTGCTACTCAGATACATTCCTCTCACTGCCAAAAGAATGACCGGAATTGTTTCACGTGGGGGTTCCATTCATGCAAAATGGTGTTTGGCCCATCACAAGGAGAACTTTGCTTATGAGCATTGGGATGAAATACTTGATATATGCAATCAGTATGATGTGTCGCTGTCGATCGGTGATGGGCTGAGGCCTGGTTCGATTTATGATGCCAATGATAGCGCTCAGTTTTCGGAGCTTTTTACTCAAGGGGGGCTTACACGCCGAGCTTGGGAAAAGGATGTGCAGGTGTATATATAGTATAAGTAGCGATTCCGGTTTAGTATTTGTTGTTCCTTTCTTATAGAAAATGTCATCAACTCTGCTAATATTGCATAATCTATTTCCTAATTATAGAGAATAATCATCAAATTTGGCAAAGCTTAGCTCAGACATTACAGTATAGTGCAATGTGCACATTCCCGTCAAGAGAATTCTTAAAGATCCTCCCAAATCTTTTCATCCTATTAGAGTTTCTGAAGCATCATAGTTTCTCGCCTGTATCTCAAAAATTAGTGTCCAAGTTTGTTCTCCCAGTTTTCGATTTTGAGATTACTTACCCTGTGCTTCACTTTTGAATCTTCAATATGGCTGTGCAGCCCTTGTAGCTAAAAATAACCCTCCTTTTCATCTTTTATGTTCTTTTCTCTTGCGTTTACTTGTTTTTCATGTATACCCTCCTGTTCTAATGATTACTGCAGTATAACATATCTGAAGATGTGAAAGCCGAAAATTTTTAAACTGTCCGTCTTACCGCTAACTTTTACATTCATGCAGGTAATGAATGAAGGACCTGGCCACATTCCGATGCACAAAATCCCCGAAAATATGGAAAAACAGTTAGAATGGTGTGACGAGGCACCATTTTACACGCTTGGTCCACTAACTACTGATATTGCTCCCGGCTATGATCACATCACTTCCGCCATCGGTGCTGCTAACATTGGAGCTCTTGGAACTGCACTCCTGTGCTACGTAACACCTAAAGAACATTTGGGTTTACCTAATCGCGATGATGTAAAGGCCGGAGTTATCTCCTACAAGATCGCCGCCCATGCTGCCGACCTTGCAAAAGGCCACCCACATGCACAACAATGGGATGACGAACTGAGTAAAGCGAGGTTCGAGTTTAGATGGATGGACCAATTTGCACTTTCTTTGGACCCTATGACTGCAATGGCTTTTCATGATGAGACTTTGCCCTCTGATGGGGCCAAGGTCGCACATTTCTGCTCGATGTGCGGGCCTAAGTTTTGTTCGATGAAGATAACAGATGATATAAGGAAGTACGCTGAGGAGAACGGGTATGGAAATGTGGAAGAAGCTGTAGAGCATGGGATGGACGCAATGAGTGCGAAGTTTATGGCTGCTGAGAAAACTGTGAGTGGGGAACAGCATGGTGAAATTGGAGGAGAGATTTACGTGCCTGAGAGTTACGCAGCTCGCTCATGAAGGTCAGTTATTGATCTTCAAATTATGTAGTCAATGAAAAGACAATAGGATGTGATTATGAGGCACAAGATTGTACCTTGAAGTCACTAGATCAGGATTCCTTTTGTTTTAATATTATTCATAAAATGGAGGCGACATTTGTTTTGGATAGCGTCCCCTCTAAAACTCACTAACAATCATATCTCTTACAGGAATAGCAATACAACTTATCCATGGGAGAAGAAAGGACATAGAAGTGTTGAGGATCGCTAGATATTGTGAATAACACTCCTTAGTAATGGGAGGTTGGTAAGAAGTTATGACATAAATAAGTTATCTTTACTTTACCTTATTTCTCTGCATTATCTTTAATTCGCAGCTGTATGAAAGAATACTTTGTGTGCTACATTAGTTGCTATTTTCTTTTGCGTCCATTTGTTTTTTTGTTTCTTTGATGGACATGTTAGTAATGAGGAATTGCACCAGGGGTGCTTGTATCTGCTAAAAATAACCAGGCAGGACAGGCTGAGAAAGTCCCTTTGAACCTGAGCAGGATAATACCTGCGTAGGGAGCGTGCAATCGTGTTTTTCTTTTCTTTTTGTGCTTGATCAGGGAAAGCACCTAATTGAAGATACTAAACTAGGCCGATTCCTCGAGTGCACCAGTTGTTGCGGCTGGCTAAAATCTGTGACTGTCGGTGGGAAGTAACATTTTGATTATTCTCTTCTGATTAGTTTTTATTCTGTGGTTGTCAAAGAGGGAAGCTCTCAGGTGTTGTGGTTTTGTTCAAACAATGGTAGATATTTGTGACTGTTTGGCCCAGCTAAAGCTTTGCAAAAGTATTTGCAAAGCTTTTGCAAATATTGGAAGAAGTTCTAACAGCTTTCTCATTTAGAGTTTCCTTGTAGCTTCTTGCTGTATGCTGTAGCAGAAACAGCAAAAGCTCAACTTAAATTCACCCACAGCAAATGCTCTAAACTATCTGTTGGCCAAAAATGCTCTGTTTCTACAAGTGTCTGCTGTTCGGAGCAGAGAAGCTGTCCTGAAACTCGGGTCTAGCAGATACTTTGTATGATTCTTTTGTAATTTCTTCAAATGGTTTTCGCTCTCCGTCTACCATTGTTTGTTTTTAGCTAAAACTTAAATTGGTTGTTCTTGCAAGAGAGTGTTTTTTGAATGAACTTTTGAGAGAGATTATTAGACTATAGCGAAGCAAACTTTTTATTAGCTGTTCTTGTTTGGAAACTAATTTCAGTAAGCACCAGGGGTGCTCCGCCAGTCGATCCTACAAGTGATAAAATGACTGGTGAGGGCTGAGAGAGTCCCTTAGAACCTGACCAGGGTAATACCTGCGTAGGGAGTGTGCTTTTTTATCTTTTTTGTTCTTGGAAACAGATGTGAGCTTGGAATGCAATCTCGCTCTCTGATCAAACTGCGACTTTCCTGTGCCTTTGCACTCGTCGAGGGGTTTGAGGAAGAAGAGATTGAACTTGATCGTGTGTTTTAGTTGTTCTTGGGCTCTAAAGTCGGTGAGAATGAAAAATGATTAACAAGTGTGGTATAATTCTCATTCTGTTAGAAACTGGAAGTAATTATCAAACATGCGTGTGTTTGTTTTGTGCAATTGGATTAAAGGCGAAGTATTGTTGGTTTGGCCTTGGTAATGAATCAGTTTTTTCTTTCTTTTTTTTGAGAGAGAAATGAAGCCGAAAATTGTTTTCTTTTGTCTCTTAAGTACATGTATTTTAAGTAACTTATTGCGGGTTTAAGTATGTGTTTAGGTATCAAATAAGATATGAAACAGCTTACAATGCCCTTACAATGCCCCATAGAAAATAAGCTGATGATTTTCTAAAATTTCTCGTTGTTATATTTTTCTTACTGAAATGTGTGTTTAATTAGATACAGTGAAAGGTTCGAATTAACATCTCTCAATAATTATAGCGTAGCGTGGATACCACTGGTGCATTTCGAGCTTATAAACAAATAATGAAAAAAAAATTACAATAAAATTGCTTCAATGAATCAAGCTAATCTACTGTAGTACAACATAGTTTAATCAAAATTAGATATGGCTATGAAGGGAGGGACAAGAAATAAATTTCATGCAACATTTACTGATGCTATTTTGCTTTATTCATTCTATTCGCTACTGGAAAAAAATTTTCCTTGGTGAGTACCTCAAGAATAGTATCTCACCACAGTATGAAGACATAGTCTAAATATATAAACTCTTTCTTTTTTTCCTCGGGGCTTCGCTTCGGAGAGCACCATTCAGGAGACTCAGGCTAGTATTCGGTATTTGATGAATGAGTTCAATTAATTCGCATGTACAAATGATAAGGTTTCTAAAAGAACTTACTGTAAATTGAATGGACTGTATATCGAAGTAAATCAGGACATTTTTGCCTTTGCAAAGAATATCCCAGCAAAAAGACCTGTCAAAATTTAAATAAAATGATACAAATATTAGACTGCAGAAGTAGCATAAGATAGAAATAAGGCGGAGACAAAAATGCTCACCAAAAAGTATGCTGAATAAGTTGGGCACACTAACAGGGACCTTGAAGAGTAAGATACCAGCAATTGAGATAGGGATCTTGTTAAGAGAGCCCACTAAACTGCAACAACAAGAACAAGAGATACATTTGAGAATCATTTGAAAGTTATATCCATGAGAGAGAGAGAGAGAGAGAGAGAGAGAGAGAGAGAGAGAGAGAGAGATGCAGCAAGCTTAAAACCAAAACTGACATTAAGAAATGAAACAATGATAATCTGAACCAAACATGATTAGCAACCGGGATCGCCGCCCCTGGTAATTGTTAGATCTTTCTAGTTTCTGGATCAGTTGGGAACATTACCTATAAGTTGTAGGGCCTGTTTGGTGTAAAAACCATATGGATGTGAAGCTGATGGCGAGACCCAAAAACCCGCTCGCTGTTGCCACCAACCAAAACATAGGTATCCGAATAACATCCCTGTTATACATGGAAATGAGGGGACGCGCATTAGTGCAGAAATTAAGTTCAGCAAAGGGCAAACTTTAACATTCTCTGACGAAAATGATAGGTATGGGCACTAAGTTTAGAATAGCTAGTAAATTCTAATTGTTACAACTCTTGAATCAAGCACTAACAAAGTGGACTTAATTAAGAAATGCAAATAACAAAGCTTAGGAAATCAAGACGGAGTGCTTACGTGTTGTAGACATATTGCCATTCATTGAAGACAATAATCAGCAAAATTGCAAATGGTATGGAGAGGGAATTGTTAAGTAACACCATGGAAATTTCATTTAGTGAGCCAGATTTAGTTGATTGCTTTGCTGCATCCATCACCCGCCGAAGGGTCAACTGCATCAAAACAAATGAATAGATATTGACTATTGACACTCTAAAACCACATAAAATGAAGGATGTTCAAAATACCAACCGAGTAGCTTGCAGTCAAAATGCAATTCAAAATTTGCCACGTATACCCAACTGCATCAAAAGACAAATCTGTAATTCCTCCACACAAGGCTGATCCAATCTGTAAAATACAGAACATGTTAATACTTATAAAGAATAATCTTAACAAATTAGTATCAGAGGCCTCAAAAATAAGCTCCCAGGTTTCATGCCAGGACTTGCCTTCTCTCATATAATTTGAAATGCAAATTGAAAAAATATATACAAGGTGAAACTGGCAAAAGAGATGTAAATAAATCAATAAGGGGACACTGTATACCATTAGAGAAAGGGCAGCCCAAACTTTCTTATTCTGACTCTTCCTGAAGAGATAGGTCTCTCCAATAGCTGTTAAAATGTTTGTCATGTTCTTTAAGATCGTCACCATTGCAACATTTATGTACTTCAAACTGAAAACAAAGGAAAAAAAAGAAGAAATGATTAGGGGCCGAGCCTTGGATTTTATACAGGATTAAGTTTTTATGTCTTTCAACAACGCATGATATTTTAAAAATATCTTAACCTATGAGTACTGTGATTTTCAATTCTTCCTTTAGCCCCCTAAAAAGGAGATCGCGCCTGATGATGGAAAAGCAAAAGAGTACCTGTACATGCCTGTCACCAGCATTCCAATAAAAATAAGATTGACTGGAATCCAAACTCGAATCAACTTCCATGTGAGTTTTTCTGTTGAGACTACTCCCAAGAACCGCAATACTACGATAATGATGACACATATAAAGTTCTGCATCATATAATAGCATTACCTTCATAGTGTTAATATGTTTATCCATTACAATAATTTGAAAGGACAAAATAAGATATCAAGAGACATTTTATTATGTAAAATTGGAGAAGAATAACAGAAGCACATATCTAATGTCACTATTCTCAACCTACTGATGAGGGTGCTTTTCTTTTTTTTCTTTTTTTCTTTTTTTTTTTTTATGATAACCAGTTTTAAATCATGGCAATAAACCTCAGCCGGATTTGTCAAAGCGAGTGAAAATAAATTTTGCATACAAAGCAAAGTTATTCTATAGCCATTGGAGCGCTAATGTTTGTGGTTAGTGCGCTTGCCCCTGTTGGGGTATCTATGCACAAACGGCTTTGTATATTCGCACCTGGCAGGGGAATGGATGCAAAATAAGTACGATAATCAAAATGATGAAAGCAAATACCAACTTTGCAAGGGTATTTGCACAATATCACATATTTACAGCTGTAAATATGCAAACTTAAAAACATTGAATTTATCCCTGTAAACTTTAAAATTCATTTTGCACGTAAAACACAGTGCGCTAAGGCATAATCATGTAATATAAGCAAGAAAGTAGGGTGAATGATGATATCGTATCATTTTTACCAGCATTACCTGGTATAGCATAAGTGATATGCCACCATTAAAATCATAGCCAGAGAGGACAACTTTGTTCAGCAATATCATGCTGCAAGAAGCTACGCAATAAGCTAGCCCAGACGATACTGGTCCAGGATTTTTCTTGAATTCACTTTGCTGTTTTTGGTCGTCTTCTTCAAAGATGTTGTCGGATGATGCTTGAGTCTTGTTAGATAATCTGGATTTGTTCAAAAAGTTAGGCATTCATACTTTCCAACAAAAACAAGTCATTTAGATAATATCTAAATAAGTCATTTTAGCAAAGCTAACTCAACCTAGTTATTAAACTACTATTAAGTTCTTTGATTGAACTCTAAAATCTAAATCCTTCAGAAATGAGATAGTGGGAGTAGATACATTATCAGATGTGTAAAAGGAAAAGTAAAACTGGTAGCAAAATAATTGAATTCACCTGTTTGTGATTGCTCTCCTGGAAACATTTGCGGCAACTTTGATAGCTGAGTAGGTCCCCTGCTTTATAAGACTATTAATCATTCTGTAAACTGATGTGCCCCTCTTGGTAGAACTTTTATCCCCATAGCTATATTGGCTATCGAGCTCTTCTATGCCATAATCGGTAACCGAATTCGAATTCATTTTAAAATCCGAAGACATGGAACTTCACCTGCAAGAAGGGAAAATGAGATGGAACAACAACTATGAGAAACACATTCCCAGTTACAAACGCAATTTATCAGCGCATTCAAACAAAAACTATACTTAGTAAAGAACTCGTCAGAAACTGGGAAATCATTCATACAGGAGCCAAACCAAACAATCCGAATAGTTCATAAACAAAAGTAATGGAAATGGTTAGTCCCATTACTACTACTACTACTAGTCATTTCAAAATTCAAATCCATTTTCGATACCGATTCCAATCGCGAACAAAGCATGATTCCAATACCGAAATAGAGATCCTTACCTTGGTTCCTAGCGAACCCTCGAGCGATCCAAGTGTCGGAAAGTGGAAGGAGAGAGCAATCGAAGAGGAGGAGGAGATTAGGGTTTCACATCAGTGGCGACGAGCAAAATAGAGGAGAGGGCAGCGCGGGGATCGAGGTGGGCGTCGGCACGTGCGGGATCCAACGCAGCAGCGCACGTCCGCCGAAGCGGTGGAGGAGGAGGAGGAGGAGGAGGAGGGGAAAAGTCTTCGGAGACGTTCCCGAGGCGGAGACTCTCACAGCAAAGGTCAAAGGCTACAACTCCGTTACAACGCAACTCCACGTCTCCCTCAAGGCCTCAACCCACCATGGAGACGTGATCATGTATTCATGAAGATGGGTGGGGGGAATGTGGATTAGTTTATACGTTTTTTAAAAAAAGAAATGTTTAGCTTTTCGCTTTAGACCATCTCGATTGACGAGAAGCGCGGGAAATGTGGGAGACGGTGTCGGCAATGGAAATTGTTGCGTGCACCTTTCTTGTGCACCGTGAACCACCTAATTGAAAACTCACTATAAAGGGGGCCCATGTTTATTTAATTTAGGACGAATATACCCGGCACTTTAATAGGTATGGGCCGGGCCATAATGGGCTACATCTCACCGTTTACGCTATCTAGTGAGTGAGTATATTTTGATGTCGTTGCCGAGATACCAGAATCGCCGACTTCAATAATAATCAAATAATGGCAGGTGATCTCGTGCAGCTCACGTGCTGTCCCCAGCTATCAATCGCTGGCCATATCTCTCTATCTTCTTCTCCACTCGCATTCCATTTTTCTTATTCTTATTCTTATTCTTCTTCTTTTTACGATAAATTCCCCCCTCCCCCTTTCATATTATTCTCCCCTTCTCCGAAACCCTCCGTCGACCGATCGATCGATCGATCGGGGAATCGCGCGGCGGAGACCTGCGTTTGCAGCGCCGCGGCATCGAGGCGAGCGGCGGCGGCGGCGGAGGATGGCAGCGAGCCTGTGGCGTGCGGTGGTGGGCGGCGGAGGGGCGGCGGCGGCGGCGGAGGGCGGCGGCGGTGTGGAGTTCTGGAACAATCCGGAGCGCGGGGGGTGGCTGACGAAGCAGGGGGAGTACATCAAGACGTGGCGGCGCCGGTGGTTCGTGCTGAAGCAGGGGAAGCTGTTCTGGTTCAAGGACCACTCCGTGACCCGAGCGTCGGCGCCGCGCGGCGTCATCCCCGTGGCGTCGTGCCTCACCGTGAAGGGCGCCGAGGACGTCCTCAACCGCCCCTTCGCCTTCGAGCTCTCCACCCCGCGCGAGACCATGTACTTCATTGCCGACTCCGAGAAGGAGAAGGAGGAGTGGATCAACTCCATCGGCAGATCCATCGTGCAGCACTCCCGATCCGTCACCGACTCCGAGGTCGTCGACTACGACAGCCGACGCCAAACCCCCGCCCCCGACGAGGCCGATCGAACCCTAGAGGCGTCCTCCTCCTGATTAGGTGCGCTTCTCCTTCTACGTTTCGATCTCGTTCCCCGAATTATTATCAATTATGAATCTAGGGTTCGTCCTATGATCTACTTGTACCTCCCTTTGTTTGTTTAAATTATGTACGGATACTGCTTTGGTTGCGATCGTGCTATGTATATGTGGATGGTCTCTTCCTTCCGAGCGACGACGATTGTGCTAGTCTCTTTTTTAAATTTGGGATCTGATGTACAGTGTCTGTTTCTGATTATTAGATCTCTCTATTTTCACAGAGTATTGATGTCTAGTGCAACTACTTGTTTTTAATAAGGATTTGGTTCATTTTATGTGTAATTATCTGCTCTTCTTACTGATGAAACCTCATATTTTTTATTTTCCTGTTGATTTTTTCATAGAAATCGAGTTGCTTGAGCTTGGTAGATGTCCAGATGTCCAGATGCTAATATCCATCTATTGTACTGGAATCTTATGCAGTAATTTTCTAGTTACTAAAACTCCGCAGTCGGCTATCATTTGGCTTCTTCCTCAGTTTAGTTTTTGTTTCTAACCGTTTAATGCACTTTCGGGGGCTTAATAGAAGATTTTGCTCAACTAGGGCCTCCATTTAAACCTAATGGATATTTTCCCTTTGATATAATATTTAGCCAAAAAAATTTGAATGCTCAATCATTTAATACTCTACATGAGTTTTATATTCCTCTTTTTTTAAAAAAATCTTTTCTAAGCAATTTAGACAGCTGCTGCCATAGAGTTGTTTATTACACC
Source organism: Tillandsia leiboldiana (assembly GCA_029204045.2). Lineage (NCBI taxonomy): Eukaryota > Viridiplantae > Streptophyta > Magnoliopsida > Poales > Bromeliaceae > Tillandsia > Tillandsia leiboldiana. The sequence continues at coordinate 1,909,707 of CM055082.1, forward strand.
CATAGTTCGACAGTTTGTAGTGGTGTATCTAATATTTACATACCGCCTATGCATTCCTTGGTACTCACTATTCGCCACACTATAGAGGAACTGTGAGGCATTGGAAGTGTAAGTTAAAAGTCATGTGCTACTTTCTTGCTTTGGGTCCATGGTGCAAATCTTTTACCCCAGAAACAGCCACGAAGGAGAATCTGGGATCAAGTGTTCTCAAAATATTGCAAAATTGAAGGCAAATTATGTTTAAGTAGCTTGTTTTTTATGGGTGCTGGAGTTGAAAAGGCGGCTTTTGGCTTGTTTTCTGATTATTCTATATATGGAAAGGAGAAATAAACTTAAGAAACTAACAAACTCGTATGTCTGAGATCTTTTAGCAGAGATTGACCTATAATGCACTGGTTGCATGAATCTCCTATAGCATTAGTTTATCTGGCCTGACTTTTGTTTCAGATTGGTCTCTTTTACTCAGAGAATCAGAAGTTTGATAGACAGCCGTAGCTCGAATTTCAATGGCTCTGGAGGGAAACATTAATGGACATGAGGAATGAGGCACAATTGATTTTGGAAGATCTATTGGCCTTTATATTAGTAAGGGAAATAGTATATTTAAACACATGTCATACTATGGAGTGTGAACTTGTTTGACAAAAGAATAGAGAGGACTACTTAGAATGTATTCTTATCTTGGGTACATTTGGAAAAGAAAAAAAATGAACCTAATGATACTGTGGATGTTGATTTTTAGATTTGATTACTAGAAACTTGCGAAGATATTTTACGTTATGATAAGATTTATTGGATTGTCAATGTATTTACAGGAGTTCACAGTATTTAACCACTTAATGAAGTTTTATTTGAGTCCTTACGTCCTCACCACATGTTTAGGCAGATTTTGAACACAGGGATGGTCGCACGCACACATCAAAAGGCACCATCACCTCATGTTCTAGCAACTTCTGCCCATGCTCTGTCGCTCAATGCTATAGAAGCTTTTCAAAAACTCTTCCTGATATTGATTTTCATGACACTTTTTAAAACGCTTTCTATCAAAATTACAGAGTTTATTTTCATAAAATCAGAAGAATCCTGGAAAAAAGAAAATTATTATATCAGTAGGACGATAGGAAGTTGCAATACATAACATTCAACTTCTTCATCATAAATGGCTATTACTTTTCCTTTTCTGGTTGGAGTATTTGAAACCGGCATATGAGATAGTGTTTTGTTGTAAAGCATTTTGAGAAACTGCAATTTGTGTAATATATTATTGCCTGTTTCACCTTTGTTTGAATGCTAGGTGGCTTCTTGCCTTTCTGACTGGGGCATCTGAAACAGTATAAGAAGATTGTACACTATGCCGAACTGTAATGTTGAAAAATTTGATGGTCCTTGAAACTATATTGGTGTTCTAAATTTTTACTGCTATTTGCATTGTAAACTTCATTTCATCATTAGTTTCATTCTGCACTAGCAACAAAAATACAGTAATCTTTTGTCTAGCTTGTTACGCCGTGTGTGCTGAGGAGTTTTCTTTTAAGCTTTATTTGTTTGTTCTGCATGAGCTGCTGTCTTCTATATAAAGCATCTGTATATCTGATTCCCTGAAAGTTAATCCTCTGCCTGGGAGGAGTAAACCACCATTATTTGAACTCAATGTTACAGACCCTTTTTTGGTGTAATCAAATATCACTATGGTGAAATGTGTGTATATTGTTAGTCAATTTTTCTGCCGCAGAAGTATAGCAAAAAACGAAACTTGATATCTGACCACCGATTCAGGAAAATTTATTAGGAGAAGGGTTTAGCTAAAATTATGTACATTTTATTGTCCAGTTAAAAGCAATGCTTCCTGTATCTTAGAATTTAGCCTTGAATGGTACAGTGAGTTAACTTCAACTCTGTACGGGTGTTGTAAGAGTTCTGCTACGAGTCCTCAATAATGTTGTCTTCTGTGTTGTTCATGTGCCGGCATATGTTGTGCGGAAAACTTTGTTTGGTTCATGTTAGGAATCAGATGTTTTAGAAAATTAAATCAATTATTATCTACTTCTCATGCTTACAATGTCAGTTTTAACAGCATTCTAAGGTATTATTGCATGAATAATGGCATTTCGTAGATAGAAGTAGAATTGTAGCTGAATTGTTTATGATTGGTTTCTTAGGGAGGAATGCGGTGATTAGTTTTTACTGTTTTGATTGTTGTTGTGCGAAGATTCTCGGCTGAGACTAAATCTAGATGATAGGACAAGTCTCGACTGTGATTGAGCTGATGAGCGCATAATCAGAAAAGTCTGTTATATTTTAATAGTTTCACTTTGAATGAAAATAAAATTATAATTAAATATATAATATATTTTGAGATATAATTTAGACTCAGCGAATTATTATTGTGAGTAGGCAGGCCAGGTCAGCAAGCATCTTCTCCTTTCATTGAGAACGGTTAGGATTGATCCATCGTTCAGGTACCGGCACCATCATTGTTATCATTGCTGATTCGCTGCAGCATTTTGAGCTTCGTGTATGCTGCAGTATTTTGAGCTTCGTGTAGAGCTTGAATATATCTAATGAGACTATATAATATTGGCACTTCAAAAGCACTATATAAAGACAATTTCATAAGAGATTAATGAATACATTAGTAATTAGTAATTCCCTCTAGGAGGGTGATTCATTCCACGGTAAACAGAAAGTTTCTGAAAAATAATAAACAAAAAACTAATTTGAGTAGTAGTTTTTTGTGTTGAGTTTACGAGGATTAAAATAAAAAATAATATATATTATATAAAATAAAAAATAATTATTGTATATTTTAAATAAAATATATATTTTATATTTTATTTATTATAAAATAAAATAAATTTTATTAATCACTAATAAATAAATTTTTATTCTAAACTAAATAAAATATATATTATACATTCAAAAAAAAAAAATATACGTAGCATTAGTCATATAACAAACACAGAGGAATGGGGGAAAATAAATAAATAAAAAACCTTAATTTTCCTCGTATTCGAATCTCGAATGGAGAACCGCTCAAACGTCGGTCGCGACGCTCGTGAGCTCACTCGTTCAAAATACAAACCGTATACATCGGCCACGCGTAACTGCACACGTGTTACGACGGTTACGTTTGGGAGAATATCCGGACGTCCGTTGCTTAACAGAAAATATCTGGGCCGTTCATTTGCTGCGGAGTCCAGCTAGCTGCGATAAGAATGGCGAGTACGTGGGTCATCGTACCAACCCAATCGGAAAAAGCAACGCGCGTACAAAAACAGAAAAAAAAAAAAAAAAAAAAAAAAAAAAAAAAAAGAACATTTAAGAAACATCTGGAACGCTAGTAGTAGTAGTAGTAGTGGTGGTGGTGGTGAGTGATAAATAAACATCTCCTCTTTCTCTCTCTTGTGGCTCTCCCCTTCTTTCTTTTCTCTAGCCCTCTCTCTCTTTAATTGCTCAGTAGAGATCGTCGAGCTCCATTAATGGAGGTTGTGGCGAAGAGCGTGTGGGGTTCGAGGGGGAGCTTCGTCCCCCACGAGAGCATCGGGAGCAAGAAGAAGATCGGGAGCTCCTTCCCCTACCCCGAAGCTCTCTCCGTCCGATTCCTCCGCTCTTCTTCTCCCCGTACCACGACTGTCACTGCGAAGATCGCCTTCGCCTCTCTCGGAATCATCTTCGGGGAGAAGGAGAAGGAGAAGAAGAGGAGGATCCTCCCTTCGTCTTCGCTACCCTCGTCGTCTTCGTCCTCCCTCGCATCGCCGCCGCCTCCGGAGGTAGTTGATTCGATTTTAATCCGTCTTACTGCTAGGTTTTCTAATTTTTGCAACATATTACGCCCGATCTGGGTTGATCGTTGCATCAGAAACATTTGGAGTGTACTTCTTTAAGAAAGCAAATCACAAATGATATGTAGAATATTAGTTTATGATTTTGGTCATAGCCAATATTGTTATTGTTATTGTTATTGTTCTTGAACATTCTATAAAGCTGAGCCACTAATTGAGGAGTACATCTTTAACTCTCTCTTGAAACATGGTTCACCTGTGGAACCAGTGCAAATGTATCTTGTCATAGTAATCTATATATTTTTCTTATCACACTAGACATCATATAAATGAGTTGGGGAAATTGCACCATCTGGCAACTGAACTGGTGGTGAAATTTTGTTTAGATTATTAGACTTTGATCTGTTGCGATTGAGTCATTAGACTTCAATTTTCATGTAAATTAGGTCACTCCATCAAACTCAGGTTAATGGGTTAGTATCTCTCGTGTGGATTGTGGAATGGTGTGTCAGGTGGTTCAGTCGCCGCTTCGTCTTAAATCTAAATCTAGTGATGTTCGGTCTAATTTTAATTACATTATTATTACATTGGACAACACTCTTTGGTTGCATTTTCTTAGCATCTATAATGAGTTGTTGTTGTACTTCCTATCTAACTAATTAGGGACATAGTTTCTGATCATTAAACTGGTAATTAAGTGGGTCTTATTTGTTGGATCTTTAGTTTATATCAGTAGCTAGTTTCATCTTTGCTTCTCTGTGCGCTCTGTTACGACTAGCTTATGGTGGGAGAAATGTGAGAATTGATACTCTCTGTTCTTAGCCATTTATTTCTTCGTTCCTGAAGAAGGTTTTTTTTGACATGGGGGATATTTGTGGAACTGCATATTGTCTGAATTATTTAATGAACGCAGGCTGATGAGGAGGACACTGCAGACTCTTCGACTCTGATAGAAAGTAAGCTTTATGGACTACTCTTTTCTTTTCTGTGCTTGAGATATTATCCTTTTAGTTCAATAACAATGATTAGCCTCACCCTGCTGGCTTGCAGTTCCTCTAAAGATGTCGCACGTGAAATTTGTCCTTCATAAGGAATGCCTGTTTGGCGAGCGTTTTCTTCTCGTCGGTGATGACCTGAATATCGGTTCTTGGGATCCATCGAAAGCCATTCCTTTGGAATGGTCTGATGGCCATGTGTGGGCAGCTGAGCTGGTAAGTTGGAGAGATCCGTACACTCTACTGCTTAACATTATTGTTTCAATTACTTTTCATGTATCTGATCTGGTACTCTCGCTCAGGATTTACCGATTGGGAAACCGATTCAGTTCAAGTTTGTACTCCGAGGTTTGTCGGGGGAGATCAATTGGCAACCTGGGCCCGACAGAGTTTTAGAGACATGGGAAACTGCAAAGACTATTGTTGTTTACGAAGACTGGGACTCCGCTGAGCATCAGAAGATATTAGAGGAAGTGATTCCCGTGGACGGCGAGATTGGCGACACTGGCATTGTTGCATTTGACAGCAAAGAGATCGGAGAGATCATTGAAACTCAGGGAGAATCGAGTGTGAAAGACCTTTTACTTGGCATGAACGGTGATTATGAGAAGAAGCAGAGTGAGAATGGAGGGGATTTGGTTCTGGTCCCTGGCTTGGCCCCTTTAGTCGCTTCGGAGAATACTTCGGTCGATGAGGCGGAGGCTCTAGAGCCAGCACAGGTAAGCGTTTGATGAAATGTCAAATAACCAACCTCCTCCTTCTTCTTAGGTCTAGCAGGAAATAATTTCGGTGTAGTCTCTTTGGTCATTTTCTAACGTTCAAGCTGCAGAAGCTGTCTTCCTTTCCAGTAGTCGGTCTTAAAATTCAACTTAGCCTCCGTTGTCATGGAACTTCTTAATCATGCAATAAATCCATTCTCGTTTGCAGTACGAATTATTTTGTTTCAGAATGAAACAATTTTGAGTTTAGATAACGACGTCTACAAATTAATGCTATTCGCGGCAATCCCTTTTTGAGTGGTTTCTCACATGTAGATCATGTTATGGTTGGTTTACAAGAAACGAGCCTTTTGTTCTGCCTGCCAACATAATGTTTCTGAACTGGGTTTTTTCTTTGAAGAAAGTGTTTCTAAATTGAGAAACAAAAGATATAAGAAACATCTAGCTTCATATGATTGACATAAGCTTCCTGTTTTCTTTCCATATATTATTAAATCAGTCGCACATGGAGGAAGAACCTGAGGCATCAAATACGACACTAAAAGAAGAATCAATAACATTAACAGAAACCCCTGATTGTAATAATGCTGAGGAAACAAAGAGTAGTGATAGCATAATTTCTGCTGAAAGCGCTCATTCTGAGGAACCAGACGCCCACACGACAGTTGATGTCTTGCGAAGCGATGTGCAATGGGGTCATAAAATCCTGAACCAGTTTCTATCAAGCATTGGACTTGAAACTGCATAAACTGCCTGTGCTGATGTCGGTGAACATGATCTGCTACTCTGTCAGAATTTGACCACTTGCATGAGATGGGAGGATCTGGCTTTCTGCTTCTACCCTTTATCTTCTCGGCTTATCTTCTTTTGATGGTTCTTCATAAATTTGGCAGTTTTTGTACCACCTATGATACAGAAGTTGCAATTGCTGCTGCATGTAAAATTATTTTACAGCAGTAAGCTACCTAAACTACCTGATATGAAGTTTGGCTATGCCTAGTGTATATTAGGTAAATAAGACATATTTCATATTTTTCATTTTTTTAGTAGTTTTTATGTCCGATTGTCCATGGGAATCAAAGTAGCTGACGAGTATTATTGCTGATAAACTTTGAAGAGTGACTGCCCAAGCTCTATAGTTTGGACACAGCATCCATGCCCTCGAATTTTATTATGGGTGAAAATGTTGCTTATTCTGATCTAACAAGATCTTGATAATATTGGATCCCATACAAGACATCAAGTTTGACATAGGGAATTAGGGAATATTCTTATCATCGTGTGACAAAGTTTACAAATAAGGCTAATGGTAATACACAAAATTGAACTACAAAACCTTTAAAATTAAGATAAAATTCAAGCATCCCCTTCACCAACTTCAGAGCAAACAAGATATTTCCAAAAATGAGGGATTCTTGGTTAATTCAAAGACGTCAGCTGATCTTCATCTGTTGGTTAGTTAAAATTCTAACTTCTACTAGTTATGTAGTTGAAACTTGTAAGAGATTTCAGTAAAAAACAAAGAAAAAATTCTTGCAGCAAAGGGAGACTAATAAAGTTACCACGGATAACAATTCATGGTACCAAGAGGAATATGAACTCTGTGACCCTTCCATGAGTTGCGCCTTAGACTTAGTTGGAAGAGCTTGTAAAGACCGGGCAAAATGAGATTAAGCACTGCAATCAGAATTCAAATGGCTATCAATTGCAGACGGAAATCAAAAAAAAAAAAAAATAAAAAAAATAAAAAAAAAAATAAAAAAAACAGAAGTTGAAAAGAAAAATCTATTGTGTCAGCATGCTAGTTTGTTAAAGCACCACCATCCTAAATAACTAGGATCATACCATGAAGACCAATATCTTAGAAAATAGCACTAATAAGCTCAATAGATGATAGAAAGGCTACAGCAACATTAAGAAAAACAATATTGGTCAACATATACTATGCCGCAAGCTTGATCACCTTTGGAAGATTACAAGCTCTACGCTTAAAACAACACAGGCAACTTGCACAATCAAATCAATCTGTAACTACTTTCTTCAGTTCGGTTTAAAGAAGCATGATCTTTTACCCTCAAATAGGCTCAGCAAAAAATAGCCTGACTGCAATGAATCTGGCATGCATATATGAGAAAATACACAAGAATGGATTACTTGCATAAACTGATTGTGAATGGCCATAGTAAAAATCAAATTGTAACTATTTCGAACAAAGAGATAACAAAACAACATCTTAATTAACAGCTTGCACCTCATAAATTTGTTTCCTGAGCTTTCTATTTTGTTCATTGATTCTAAGAGAGAGAGCAAGAGAGACTGCATGACTACATCACACTATCAATTTTTGTGTTATTACATAGATTGGATTAGGAGCTAGAAAGCTTAAAGAAAGAAGATGCAGATAAAAAAATTTGTTAAAACATTTATCTGAGATTTATCATCAGATATGTACACTTTAACATCATCTAGATTGTCACCGCACAAGCAGTGTAAGTAGGTATATCTATCTGCACATAGAAGGTTGATTATCCATCAAAAATTAGGGGTCAGTTATTTCACCAGGGAATTTTCCATATCACACAAGTTAATCTGTCGGACAATCAAACTAAACTAATATTAACTTTCAATACTGAAAGAGTAAAAGAAACGACAAAAAATAATATTACCTTGGAGGCTTCACAATTTCTATACTTGTGGATAAACAGTCTCTTTCAGAGTCTTCAGTGCCATTTCAGCAGCCTGAAATAAGCAAATACGACAAAGCATAAGAAGGAATACAATATAGAATATCTTTAAGTATTTAAAGTCCAATGGTAGTGTGTCATGCTACCACAACTTGGACTTACATTAATACACACAGATAATGAAAAAGATCAAGACAACACAATGAGTTCAATGAAAGCAGAATAGGAAAGGATAGAAAATAAAATATATATGCTAGAGATTAGAATTAGGTATAAAAAGAATCGCTACGCAAGTTGAAGAATATCCATTTGAAGTATCTATGCATTTCATTTAAGAGAACATCAGTGAAAAGTCAAGGTTTATGAAATCTACAATTTAGAAATAGAAAGTCAAGAAGTTTTACAAAGACTAATCAGGCTAAATGTCTTGTAGAATGAATTAGCAGAGAAGTTTCTTCATTGACATTGATAGAATAAATGTAGCTGAAACAAAATTCTACAGACTAAGTTAGACGAACCTGAAGTTTAGCTTCCTCTTTGCTCAAACCAACTCCCCTTCCTAAAACCTGTCCTCCTAATTCAGCCTAGAAAATTTATAGAGAAAGCATATCTGAATTAGTCAAAGAAAAGAAAGTAAGTGCTAGGAAAGGAAATATCATATATAGTACTTAAGAGAGTTATAAAAGCATTGAGAACCACCAAGTGGAGGTTAATAACCTGAAAATGGTACTCTCCTTTACAGAGTGAGTCTGAAGTTGGGGCTTGATCCCGGAAGACTATATCCTGACCCTCGAAGCACTATAAGCAAGACATTATATTCAATTAGAACAAGCAAGGACGAAAAACATAGCTGGTTTATATAACATTTCAGGACAGGCATCATCTCTTACAAGTTCTTTAATACCACGCAAGGTGAGGGACAATCTATCTGAATTATTTGATTGGCCCAATTGTCCTGATGTACTTGGTTGCACATCTCGCCCAGACAACTCATCCTTAACAGGATTAGGAGCGTCCCCTAGGAATCCATTTTCATTTCCAAGCAAACATTTGTCCAAGTCTTTATGAAGACTACCGGTAGTTGGTGCAATAAATGTCAAATAACTACCTGTAATACCATAGACAAGAAAATATGACACTGTAAAAGCAAGTATTTTGATACTTACAAATGTTTATGTTATCAGGGACAAAAAGCAAATAGCTTCTTCAACACATCCAAACAAAGAAGCGATAAGAGAATCTTAGTTTGTTCAGAACACATATTTACACCATTAAGTACATTAAGAGCACACTTGAAATTCACTTGTTCCATTTCTGATTAAAAAAGCAATGAATAGGCTTAGCAATCAACACTTATTCGAAACATAAAGAATCACAAGGAGATAGCAGGCATACTTAATTTCATTTTCCTTTGACAATTTTCTTTCCCAAGACTAGTAAGAAAGACTACGGAAAAGAATCGTGGTTTTAGTAAAGACTACGGAAAAGAACAGTGGTTTTAGTAGAATTTTCACCTGACTCTAATCAATGTAGACCGGCAATCAAACAGTCAACAAAATGCATGATTGTTTAAACATGGGACTCAAATATTAACATGTAAAAAAATTGCATAAGGTGGTTCTTACTTGCCAAATTGCGAAGAGCATTCTCAGCAGCTTGTAGTTGAGCTTCTTCCCTTGTTCTTCCCATTCCAATTCCTATCTTTTCAGTGCTAAATAATACCTGGATAAATGGAGCAGCAAAATCAACTTATTAATCAATTGCAATAAGCAGAGTAACCAGTGTATTTGGTTAACTTTCTATGTGTAACAGATTGAAGTGCAAAAAGGAATCCCAGGACCGGGAGAATACACTATGTAAGCTCTTGAACTATGAAAACACAAAGCGGGCGGTCTCAAGGTCTGCCCATAGCTCACATAATTGTAATATTTTAAAAAATACCGGTACAAAAGAAAGGTAACATCTATTTTGTGTAAGTTCCAATGGCCCTATAAAGAAGCCCTATAAAGAAGTTATTAAAAGTTACGCTTATTATTAGAAAGATTTTGCTAAAGGCCAAAGGGTGTCAAAGAAGGGTGCATGCACTGTGCACAGAGTCAGCTGCTACATGTCACTGTCAGCAGAAAAGGAACAGCAGAAACTCCCTTTCCACCCTACAGAGCCCACTTCATGCATCAACATAATTAGACATAGACAAGGCATGAGTCGGCATGGACCCAGAAAGCTAAATGACATGGTAATCCATGTTTTCAATGAACTTTGGGATACATAAAATTGAGCCAATGATCAACATGGTCACAACTAAAATACTAGAATTATACACTAGCCTCTGTAATAAAATTGACATGGTAATCCATGTTTTCAATGAACTTTGGGATACATAAAATTGAGCCAATGATCAACATGGTCACAACTAAAATACTAGAATTATACACTAGCCTCTGTAATAGAAAGGCTGTGGAAAACTAATAACATATCCTATAGAATGACTAAAATTGAGAAGTACCGCCAACTGGCAGTTGGAGCACTAAATGGCATTACTGACCTCAACAGAGAAGTGTAAATTCTTATTGTTTGCTATGGTAGACCTGAACTCAACCTACAAAGAAAATTAGAGGTTCAATGAGTAAAACATTACCAAGCAAAATATCCTTGAACTATGAAGGCCATTCAGACTACCTTAGAACCACAACGGCGTCCTATTTCTTGCAATACACTAACAAATAAGGAAGATTGGGTTACAGTGGGAGGTCCGACTTCAGATTGCAGATTTTTATTTCCAGCAGGTGCTCGGGGTACTGATATCTCACCATCTACAACAAAAGAAGAGACTGATTAGCAATCAAGCACCATAAGTTTCCATAGGATTCATTATATCTATTTGTTGTGGCATGGATGTTTTGCTTCTTTTCCTCTAAAAATCATGCGCCTTATCAACATGCATACAAGCATACGCAAGTTTGCTGTTAACATATAAAAGAGAATGAGCAGTAAATGACAAATGTGAATATTAGCTTTGAATACCTGTGATAATCTATTAAGCTCCTATTTTCAATTTATCACATCGAGCTAGTTTCCCTACTTGAACCTAGTGTCACAGAATCATGCAGCTTGTGCAAAAAGAAAAAATCAGAGCAATATCAACAGTCAATAAGATTATGGCTATGCAAGGCCTTCTGAAGTTGGAAAGGGCGGTTTCTTGACTAGATAAAAGTAACTCAGATATCAAATGATGACAGCCAAGAGAGCTTCTCGGGGAAGTATGATAAAAAAAGTTTCAGTAACAAGGCACAGAAGTAGAAAATGACAATATGAGCAATTTGCAAGGTACAGAACTTTCTATTTTAGGAGCGTAAAAGAGAAGTTCATTAGTGCTTACTCCTAATCCTCACACCGAAGCATGAACAAACCCAAGAAAGACAAGTCGACCGAAGGGGGCTTCAACGCAAGATGCAAAGCTTTGGTAAAGAAGACAGATTATACTCAAGACCATTTCAGACGGGCGCGGTATTGATACCCAGAGATTCAAAATTTGGGAGCACGCCAAGGCTGAAATTCAAATAGTAGATGACAAAGGATCCGGAAGCGGGCATGATATCCGACAGCGATTCAAGGGAATAGTACGTAACTGTCTCGCGGAGATCGCTCTAATTACAGCTAATCTAATTAGGGCCAAAGACAAAAAAAGGGAGAATGGCAACGGACACGAGAGCTCAGCAAAGAACACCCAAATTCTACCTCTCCTTTATTTGCAATAGGAGTAGAAGTAACTGAAGCCTAAAAGTAGCTGTAACTTAAAATTCTCATTGTCCACAGAACAATCCATCTCTACATCAGACGCCCACAAACACTACAACCATTGCCGGAGCCACCTCATCGTTCACCAATGACCGCATCTCCATACTGCACAACTCCGCCCCCCGCAGCACTTTTTTTTGCAGTCCGCTTCATCGAAGGGGCTAGAAACACTCGATCTCAATTCGGATCAACGGCTGAGGTCTGAGAGGCCGACCGTCCATGGTGCGGCCGCAACTTAACGCTTCGAGGACCATCTCGAAGCCCGAGACCGTTCAACCCCTTAATCGAAGACCAGAGCTTTGAGTTGTGAAAAAGAACCAATCGAACAGTTCCCTCTCCAATCTACTCCCAAGATACAGTCAGATCGCCTACATCAGGAGGAATAGGGAAGACGAACTACCGGCGCTTGATACGTGTCTATGTGACGTTCGCTAGGCAACAGCTAGCAATATACGCATTCTACATTCAACTAATAAAATAGCATTGCATTTTCTATTATAAAGTTTCAAAAGGAGAAAACTACATAAAAGCAAGCAGGGACATGAGAGGATACATGGTAAGTCAAAAGTGAGCAAATTTACAAGCAAACTAGATCACAATACCTGCTGGACGGGTTGATGGTGCTTGAAACTGTATCTGCCGTTCATCTCCAAGATGCACCTGAAGTGAGAAATACATTAGCAGATTGAACTAGAACAGAAACATGCTGAAATGTGCAGCATTGAGAGATTCTGTGACAGAAAGCTGATCTTATACAATCATTTGAAGATACAAGAAATAGGAAGCTCAAAATTGACCATGCTCCATAATGATGAAAATTACAAACATATGTTTGCATTTAAGCACTAATATGAAATGAAGTTTTAAGTATCAAAAGGGCAGCAATCCGGTCAACACCATTAAAAAAGAAAAAAAAAATAAAAAAAAAAACATATTTCTGATGACCATGGAAAAATTTTTCTCCCTCCATTAAATATAATTTAGAGCCCTGACTGTCTGGTTGCAAGTCATCATTTGCATGCGTCAGGCTACTTACAAAGGGGACGTAATTTTTGAAGCTACATTGTAAACTTGGCCAACATATTATTAATGGACACTGAAATAAAGAGATTTTGAGAAAAAAGAACCGACCGGCCTATTCAATCTTCTCTCCACTTCAGATCCACTCATACCCTCTAACATGGGAGCATCTTTATTGTTGTTAGACGCAATATTGGTATCCTGACAAAAAATAAGCGGTTAGTTTACTTTAAAAAAAAAAAAAAAAAGTTATCACTCTAAGGTTTTACATTGCCAAAGAACAAACATACCTCAGAGATTAAATAATCTCCCACATCAGGAGCATAAGGTAAATTGACTATCTCATCTTCATAAGACAGTTCAAATATTTTTCGCAACAGATTCTCATCAAATTCTCTGTCAAGCAAATTACAGATGATAATAGGATTACAGTATAAGTGAAAAACAATATACATCAAAATTTCAACTCACTTGAAAAATCCACCTCGAACATTGCATGCGACATTTCTTGCGACACAGAGAACAGGAACAGGACTTGCCATCTAGATAAAGAAGCAATACAAACATAGGTGTAACTCAAGGCCTATACAGCATTAGTTATGGAAACTATAAGAAATAGCATCAAAATTATGAAAACCTCAGCTTGTGGGGCATAATATGGAGTATATGCAGGCACAACATGAACACGAGACTGATCTTTATCATCCCAAACCTGAAGCCGGTCATCAATAACCATTGCCATCTTTGGATGGCAAACTCTGTCTTGGAAAACATGTTGCAATGACTTCTTGGAACCTGCCCAGAAAAGAAAATGACAATGGGTATTTCAGAGTGAACGGACCAAAATGAAGATCAGAAATCCACGTTACATGGTACAGTCATGGTACAGTCCGATACAAGTATTCATGTTAGGAAGAATTCCATGTCCTGATGTCCACAAAACTATATAGTGATTTGCCAACCACCCTAATGGGTACGCAGCTCATGCTCTAATGTAAGTTTGTTTTACAAATAAAAAAGATCAATAACATACTTTTCTCATGATATTCTTTAATACTTGTGCGACAAATCAACAAAAAAAAGTAGATAAAATAGAGAAATGAATCAATGTAAGAAATCAATCAAACAGATCCTCCAAATATAAGATTTAAAATAAGTCATCTGAATCAGATTAATCTACAAAACTATCAATGTATGCGAACACAAAGTCAAGGCCCTGTGTTTCTTGCAGTCATTTAATAGCATGCACAAATTCCTGTAAAAGATTAACCTCAGAGCCTTAAAGGTAAGAGAGAATACAGGTACCATTCTTCTCAAGGCTCTATCCCGTAAAATCTTAAACTGGCCGAAGAATTCTAAAAGAAATTCAGTTCACTCTCAACAAAGTACATAATCTAATTAAACCAATCCAAATGGCACAGCAATGTATGCCTAGATTATATCAGGCCGATATTTTCCACCAGCGATAAAATCATGATAGGATTTTGCAGAATGATTAACCTAAAAGAATTCACTAATGATACTTCAAGGACAACAAGAAAAACAAGGCGATAATCTAATGTACCAGTGAATTACTCTATCGGAGAAATTAAACCACAATTAATTTTCTTACCTGATTTTACACATACTATACGATCCAAAAGTTGTTTTGTGCTTATTAGATGGGCTTCTGGGTCCAGAAGCCTCCAAATCTCCAGGGCATAGTCTCTTTCAGCCATTGTGCATACGTAGACCTCAAACCTTTTGCGTCCTTTTGCAGTTAAATAGCTTCTCAGGTCCTCCCAAGCAGGTCGTAGTCGTACAAAAACACTAGTATCACGGATCTGGGGAATGAATAATCTGATCAATACACAGCAGTAAATATATATATATATATATATATATATATATATATTCGTTAAGAACGTAATCGCCAGTTCATATTCAACATTGTGGAAAGAAAAGTTGCTAGTGCAAATTAATAATAAAAAACAACAGCTTCCTATACATGCATATTCTCCAAGTTCACCAAGGGCACATAGCCATTTGTTAAGAAGAATTAAAAGAAAAGAGTAAAACCTTACTTACACACATATAAAGGAACAAAGAAATCATGGCATCTTATGACAATCGCTGGTATTTCCTGGATGCTAACTACATGCATGACGAAATAATTCAGAGAAAATATGCTAAATTATGATTTCAAAAGCATGGAACTAAATTAGCAATATTATCTATATACTACTTGAAAATTTTACCAAAAGTTATTGGTGAAACATCAGCAGTTGTAGATCCGGAACTGAAAGCACTACGTAATATCTTGTCCTCATGTAAACTGAGTGTTCAAAATTCAATAACACAATGTACCATAAGTAGTGCCAGGAATGCATCAAGTATAAAGCAGAGTTTTCCCAGCCTAAAGTATTGTTTAATTGTCGGATGCAAGACAACATAACAGGTATTCCAAAAATATTATAACAAATTGTTTGATAAGCAATCGCCTCCCTTAGTTTTCTCATGCTTCTCCTGTTTTTTCATTTAGAAGTAGTTTTAAACAAAAAGATGCGATATACAATCAGCCCATCAAACCTAAAATCAAATGAATGCATGCAGATCACAGAAGCATTAGACTTAACCTCCGGATTGATCCGAGTCAGAACAACATTCCTTTCCGGTAACCTTATAACAGGCCGAACAATGCCCTCCTGGCTTCCATGAACTGACAGAACTTGCTCGTTCTGAACATTCACCACCCTCCCATTGTCAGTGACAGTATTGGTCTCTATGTACTGCTTCAGCAAATCCTTATCCTCCACATACCGTTTGAGCTCAGCAGACATGCCCGAAACCCGAACAGGATCGTCCTCCACGTCTATCCTTCTGGATAAAGCCTCAATCCTGTCCTCAAAGGACTTCATCGTGTTGGCTACTATGAGTGTCTCATCGAGATCGAACACAATGGCGAGGCATCGAGGATTGAGCAACCCTAAGCAAGAGGCATATAGACCGACCTGGACCGAGCAGCACCAGAAGCACGGCACCTTCTCAATCTTGCTCGGCATCGCTACCAAGTGGAGCTCTTCGCTCCCGATCACCACGACCGCGCTCTGTATCAACTAGGAACGAATTGCATTAAAAAGAATATCAATCGAAAGGTGAGAATCGGGAGATTTGGGGTGCCGTGGCGACCTTAAACTCTTGGAAGCAGGAGAGGTAGAGGCGGTGGAGGGATTGGTCGATGGGGGACTTGGCGAGGACCTTGCACCGGACGGAGAAGGGGGAGATGGTTTGGAGCACGGAGAGGGGCGGGCACCGCTCGCTGGGAGGGGAGAGGTGGTTGATGCGGATCTCGTTGCTGGGGAAGGTGAATCCCTGGTCCTTGGCAGGGTAAACCTCGGCCTCTCCGAGGAAGCTTCCGCCATGGAAGACCTTGGAGCTGATCACCGATCGGCTCATCGAAGAAGACGACGATGGACGAAGAGGAATGGTTCGGGGAAACTAGGGTTAGGGTTTGTGAGGGGGGATTGGGACGGTGAAATCTCTCACAGTGTCGTCGTCGTCGTCGTCGTCTTCTTGTTTCACTCCCTCTCTCTCTTCGCGCGCGCCCAGTGTCGCCGACTCGGTCGAATGGGGAGCGACTCCGACGGTTCAAACAAGTAACTGCTAAACAGGGGAAACAGGGGTGGAGGGGGTTGGGTATATATAGACACCTGGTTAGTGGATGTCGGGTTGGAAATGTGGCTCCGAGTTGTCTATAATTACGAGACTACCCTCATTTTCCGTAGTACTCGCGCAATGGCCTTTCGCTGCTTGTTTTGGTGAAAAAATAAATAGGCTCGGCCTCAACAATGATAACTTAATGGGCCGGATGCTCGGCCTAACACCGCCCGTTAGAAACTCAGAAGAAGACGTGCACCAGCTCCTCCACAGCAGCTGTGGACTGGATTCGCTTTTGCCATTATTCTTTCTCTCCACCACACCAAACTCTGAATGTCATAATTAAATTATAAACATTATAATTATATTTATAATTATAACAACGTAGTAAAATACAGGAGATACTATTCTAAAAAAAAAAAAAAAAAAATGAAGGTAGGTGTTGGGTGGTCTATAACTTATATAGTGCACCAAGTTCACACAATAATTTCTTCATCGTAGCTCCTTCGCGGCTTCGCACCGCACGTCGTCGTCGCCCGCTCTGCTCCCTTCCTTCCAAAAACAAAAGTCGGAGTAATATCACAAACACCTGGCAAATTACACGCGAGTGAGTAAAGCTCAAGTAATACAAACTCTAATCATTGCCCATGCATATTCCTCCTCTTATTCCCCCCCCCCCCCCCCCCACGCTCTCTCCCATAATAATGTTCCCTGTATATTCCCCCACTTATTCCCCGTATCAACTCCCCTCTATTTATTCCCCTCGGTTCCCCTTATTCCCGGAACAACTCTTCCCTATTCTCGCCTCCATGGAATTACGGCGGCGGAGGAGGAGGCTATCGCTCCCCGTCGTCTTCTTCCTCTACCTCGTGGTCTCCACCCATGGCTTCGACTCCCATGGCTGGGGCAAAAGAGCGGTGAGAAAGAGCAAGGCGCGTAAGATTACGGGCCCGATAAAGACCCTAGTGGTGGTGGTGATGGAGAACCGCTCCTTCGACCACGTGCTCGGGTGGATGCGGCGATCGCGCCCCGACATCGACGGGCTCACCGGGCGCGAGTCGAATCGCCTCAACGCCTCCGATCCCGGATCGCCGGAGATCTTCGTCTCCGACGACGCCGGCTACGTCGCCGCCGATCCGGGCCACTCGATCCAAGCCATCGGAGAGCAAATTTTCGGCTCCGTGCCCGGCAATGGCGCTTACGCCGATCCCGCCCCGATGTCCGGCTTCGCGCAGCAGGCGCAGAGCATGGGCGAGGGCATGCCCCGCACCGTCATGAGCGGATTTAAGCCGGAGAACGTCCCGATTTACGCCGCTCTGGTTAACGAATTCGCGGTGTTCGATCGGTGGTTCGCCTCCGTTCCGGCGTCCACGCAGCCGAACCGTTTCTACGTCCACTCCGCCACCTCCCACGGCGCATCTTCGAACGTCCGGCGCGACCTCATCCACGGGTTCCCGCAAAGAACCATCTTCGATTCTATATCCGACAATGGCCTTACATTCGGAATCTATTACCAGAACATTCCTGCCACACTCTTCTTCAAGAGCCTCCGCAAGCTCAGGAATTTGATCAAGTTCCATAACTACGAGCTGAGCTTCAAGCGTCACGCGACTCAGGGGAGGCTCCCCAATTACGTCGTGATCGAGCAGAGGTACTTCGATTGTGAGCTCTTTCCGGCGAACGATGATCACCCGTCGCACGATGTCGCGGCGGGGCAGAGGCTGATCAAGGAGGTCTACGAGACCCTGCGGGCTAGCCCGCAGTGGAATGAGTCCGCTTTGCTTATCACCTATGATGAGCACGGAGGGTTCTATGATCATGTGCCCACACCGGTCTCCGGGGTGCCCAATCCCGACGGAATTATCGGACCGCCGCCGTTCCACTTCATGTTCGATCGATTGGGAGTTAGAGTGCCCACCATCCTCGTGTCGCCGTGGATCGACAAGGGAACCGGTGAGTAATGTTACCTTATTCTTATTCATATTTGCTATAACGATCTATTCAAATTTGAAACTCGAACTTTCGAATACAAATTTGAATTTGTGGCCGAATAGCGGTTCGTTTTTGCATGTTGTGCCACAGATTTTATTTAAGGTTTGATATTACCATGGTGGATTATATACATTTGTTGAAGTCCTGTTTTATTTAGAATGTGCTTATTGTCTATTCGGAGTTTGGATCCATATGCTGAACACTCAGTGCTATTTGCCTTTCTTTTTAATCCTTACAGTGATTCATGAACCGGATGGACCAACTCCTACTTCACAATTCGAACATTCATCGATTCCGGCAACTGTAAAGAAGCTGTTTAATTTGAAGTCGAACTTCTTGACGAAGAGGGATGCATGGGCCGGGACCTTCGAGGGCTACTTCTCTCTCCGAAAAACTCCCCGAACTGATTGTCCAGGTTTGTATCATATACATTTTCGTAACCTCACATATATGCTTTTTTTTGCATACGCACGCGCACATTACTCTGTGTAGTAGGATGTCGACATTTGTCCTGTTATTTGAACATTAGTGATATTTCGCTGATCATATCGAATTTGTAATGTTATTCGTTATCTTCTATAGTCGTCGCAACATTTACATTGATTACTTGTTGTAGCCTAACATGGGAATAAGTAGATTGGTAAGCTTGAAGTTGTAGCAACAAGCAAATGTCGATGTATCCTACCACTGAAGAATGTGACAGCCCGAACAAAATCGCACCTATCTTTGCAATCCAGGCTATTGTTCCTCCACTCTCTCTACTTTCTGCTTTTTGTCAAATTGATTCCACTCTCTCTAGCTACTAGTGGCAGCTGTAAGATCTAATTTTTGGGATATTTGCTAACTACACCCAGAAGCTTCCACTTTTCTCCTGTTGTGTATTTGATAAGTGTAAGTTGGGAACAATTACAACTTTAGTTCGATGTATGACCCAACTTTAACTGCGTCCTGAGAGTCTCAATTTTTACAAATTAGTTCCTCAAGTTTGTTGCAACTTTCATGCAGAAAAGCTCCCGGAAGTAGTGAAATCGCTGAGGCCGCACGGGCCAAAGGAAGACGAAGCTCTGTCGAGTTTCCAAGTTGAGCTGATCCAGCTCAACTCTCAGCTAAATGGCGACCATGCCCTCGACACCTACCCGCATATCGGCATGTCCATGAACGTGGGACAAGCGAGCAAATACGCGCAGGATACCGTTGCTAGATTCTTGGAGGCCGGCAGGAACGCATTGAGGGCCGGAGTGAATGCATCGTCGTCGCTAACAATGAGACCTTCGCTCGCCGCTCTTCGAAGCATTTGATCAACTTTGGTGAAAACAAACCACAACCCAACTGCATGCGAACTGTACAAACTGTATTGCTTTTGTAGATGGCCTGTTAGTTGGAATTTCGTCTTGCAAGTAGTTGGCGCGTTTTGTACATTTACATTGGATTTGGAAATTGTTGTAATTTTATCCTGAACCGGCAGGGATAAAATTGATTGCTCATGTTGTTATAGTTTCAGAATTGTATTAGATTATAGTTTGGACGTGGTTGTTGATATATTTATTAGTTCTTAAACATTTCCGACGAATGATATATTTTCTGGTTTCATCACTCAGTTTATTTACGTGCAGAATATCATAAGTAATCAATTGCATTTTCAGAACATCATAAGCAATCTCATAACCACTATTGCTTACCCAACACTGTCAAAGATCAGAACTAGTTACAAGTATCTAAATGAGATAAAATTACCATGGCAATTACTGTCAAATTATTATATCAAAGAAACTGTAATAATTTATACTTTTGTAAATTATTTTTAATGTGATTTTGAATTTGATTGTTAGCAAATTGTAAGTGGGGTATGGTACTATTCACAGCTTATAAAAACCTACACCTAAAAATATAAAAAGGACTCGTACTACGGCCCTTTCATTTAAAGACACGTGTAATGCGAGGCCTCAGAGACCCAACAATAAATATCTTCGGGCAACGTCTTGGGAACGGGCAGTAGCCGGTCGCAACGTTATCTTCGCCTCTTGGAAGAGCCCTCGACGGCGTACACGAGAGCGCCGCCGACCGGCTCTCCCGGTTGCCTCACTTTCCCAACCCGTTCCATAGACAAACTACTTCATGGACCAAATCCACCACGTCATCCGTGAACCACACCGCCCAAACTCCACTGACACGGAAAGACAGCTTGCGCTAGCCAATAAAAAGAGTTTATTCTTTACTGGTTCACTGAACCCGGTCTACGGAAAATTCTCCATTTGCCCTTTGCAAACCCCACTCGGTCGTAGCCCCTTTCTCTCTCTCTCTCTCTCTCTCTCTCTCTCTATCTCTTCTCTCTTCGTTGTCTTTGGTTCCTCTCTCTCTCTCTCTCTTTTTCTCTCAAATCCAAAGCTTCGCTTAGGTATTTTCTCTCCTCTAATCGATTTTTTTAAAAAAAATTATTATTTACTAATTCATCTCTTTTAGTTTCATGTTTTTGAGATCGATTGTTGAATTATTATTTTTTTGTTTTTTTCCAATCATTTATCAATTAATTCGTACACACCCTTGTTTTAGCTCCGGATTTATCATTCGTTTTCTTTTTAGGTTTTTTCTGTAGTATTTTTATTTTATTTTGTGCTCTTTAGCTTAAGGGGGAAGTTCTCTGTTTTGTTCGATCCACTCTACCCGATTTTTTTTGTGATTTGATTCGATTTTTTGCTTTTTCTATGCGAAATTTACTCTTTTTTTTCCGTAGTATTATGGTTAAATAAATTTCGTAGCTTTAAAGGTAGTATCTGATAGTTGTTAGAAAATTAGATGCTTTTCCTGAGATATATTTTACTTTTATAAAAAAAATTTGGAAATCATGGTGTTAGGTTTTAATATTTTTTTTTTGTGAGAGAGCAATTTTCCCCAAAATATATGTACATATAGGCTACTTTTACTGAGGATTTTTCATACTTTTGCATCTGGTATTTAAATCCAAAAATTTTACTTTTTCTAGGTTATTTAAACTTTTAATCTTTTTCCCATGCTATGTTTATTTTCTCCAAATGTTTAGGGACTCTTAAAAAGGTTGCCCTCATGGATCTATATAATAACTGTAATCATTTAGAATTCCTTTGATGATATTTGATATTTTCTAATTTATTTTCCTATTTATTAGTGTAACGATTTATATGTGATCTAAGAGGAGCAATCCTACTTTTCAATGAAGCCATATATATATATATATATATATATATATATATATATATATATATATATATATATATATATATATATATATATATATATATATATATATATATATATATATTTTATTTCATATATCTACAGTTCTGGGATTACTGTGTGTTATTGCCTGAGAGGTTCTCTTTTTTTTGTTTTTTTTTTCTCTTAATTTTAATGGCAGGAACTCCATCCTGAAAATGAAGGGGGAGAAGGGGAAAGGTGTAGTAAGGAGAGAGACCAGGGAGACATTGAAACCAGTTGATGATAGGTTATTCAAGTCTGATGATTGCTAATTTTTTGCCTTTTGTTGATACTTGTTTTCCGATCTACTATAATAGTCTTAGTCTCATGCTAGTGTCGTATCACAATTTCTTTTTGCCTTTGATGACTAAGATCTTATTCCCTTTTAGAAGAAAGAGGCGAAAGCATCTAAAATGAGTCATTGACACTTACGTTTTTGTATATACTCTCTTTCTCCAAAGCATAAATTGTTTGTGTGATTTTTTCTCTTTTAAGTGCCAATCCATGCAATTGCAGCCATCTCACAGGTTCGATACTTGTCATGTGATATTTGTTACGAATTAGTCATCTGTCAGTGGCATTTTTTTGTCTGTTGTGGATTATCTTCAAGATGTGCTTACTTTAGGAAGGTTCATTTGATATCAAGAGTTTCTTTTTCACACTCTATGTTCATGTATAAACTTATGAGTGGAAATAGTGGATATTTCTAATGGTATCTTGTCGTGATGATGCTGATTAACGCATCTCAATATTGGCTAGGCTGTTGTATTTTTCGTTGTCGATGCATTCCTCCTGCTGTGAGCTATGAATTATTATGCATTTTGTTGGTTTTGTTGGTAGTTATCAAATTGGAAATATAGGGATTAATGGATTAATTTTAGTTGGTGTTTTTTGTTTTTGTTCCTTTGCTACAGAAAAGTTGGCAAACGCAAGGCTGCTTTGAAGGCGGATAAGAGTAGCAAAAAACGGACCAAGAAGGACCAAAAGGCTAAGAAGGATCCTAACAAACCAAAGAGGCCTGCTAGCGCCTTCTTTGTTTTTCTGTGAGTTGTCGCTGTTGATGTTATTATCAAATTACTTTCCTAGAGAACTCTACTTATCGATGCTTTCCGTAGCATGAAAACCTCAAATATTATTTGCCCCTTGGTGTTGCAGTGAGGAATTTAGGAAGGTATACAAGCAAGAGCATCCTAATGTGAAAGCAGTCTCCGCTGTAAGGACTGATATTTATTTTAGCAAGTTACTCTGATTGTAATCTTCTACTTCGCTATTCTTGTATTGATTTGACAACGAATTTTGTTACTGAAGGTTGGAAAAGCTGGGGGAGAGAAGTGGAAGTCAATGTCTGAGGCTGTATGTAATGTTAATTTAGTGATGGAAAACAGCTTTAAGCAAGTTTGTGTCGTGACGGAAAAATAATTCTTGTTTCAGGACAAAGCACCTTATGAAGCCAAAGCTGCAAAACGGAAGAGTGATTATGAGAAGCAGATGCTGGCTTACAACAAGAAACAAGTAAATACTAAAACAAACTTCTTGTATGTTGTACAGTTTCATGCTCGCTTTCTGTTAAGATATGTACCTGACTATCTTATTATTTTTTTGTTTTTTACTTCCATCCATTTAGGAAAGCACGGCTGACGATGATGATGAGGAATCGGACAGGTCCAAGTCCGAGGTCAATGACGAGGATGAAGAGGAAAGTGGAGAAGTAAGAGCCTCAAAACTTTTCGATTTTTTGAGTACTCTGGTTATCCATTGTTTAAGTACTCTTGTTTAGGTGGTTTATATCATCCATTCACTGTGTTTTCATCTAAGATTTCAATTCTTCCATAATTTAGATTTTTTTTTTTTTTTTTTTTTTTGTTTGTGGGGGGGGGGGGGGGAATATCTTTCATACTCACAGACAGTCACTGGTGAATTTTAATTTTTCTTCTTTTGTATATCTTATCTGCAAATAGGCACTAGATATTCGCTAAGAAAGTTGTTTGTCATCTAGTCATGTTTCGTCTGTTATTTGTATAATGTTAGATAGAATCGTGCTTACGGGGATTCTTGTAATTCCTTGAGAGAGATTATATTCTATACTAGAATCTTCGAATTGGAGCTTTTGCTTTTAAGGGATTCTTGTAATTCCTTGAGAGAGATTATATTCTATACTAGAATCTTTGAATTGGAGCTTTTGCTTTTAAGGCTTATTGTTGCATTTGCTTTATTTGACTTTAGCAACTTCTAAGCTGTCCTCCTTTTAGTTTTTTCAATAGTGAGAAGCACTTTTTCTTCTCAGATAAAGATAATTAATTTTTGGTTGCTATAATCTGTTTCTACATACATTTGGGGCCTGGGGTTCTCATTAGGCATCATCATGAATATGATATTTGTTGCTTGAGCTGTATTGTTTCTTCTTTTTTCCGTCCTTTTTTAGCAAATAATTCTGTGTCGCTTCTACATATGGAGAACATCCATTCAATCAAGGATGAATGACGTGCTCGCTTCTTTCTGTCTGCAGGAAGAGGAAGATGAAGACGACGACTGAAACCAGCGATGCTCTCGAACTTTCGTGATTACAATTTAGGCTAAAGGCTTGTTGTATCAGTGCTACTTATTTTATCTTGTGGTATTAAATGTATAACTGTATTGCCATTTGCTTGCTTCCACGGTTGCTGTATATCTATGAATAGATGTAGATGCTCATTAAAATATTAATGGCTTGGGTGAATCTGTTTGCTTTCTAATGCAATTATCTCAATTACAGCAAAAGCTATTGCATTTGTCTCTCGATTACAGTAGTTGTTAAGAAATGGGCATAATTATCTCCATTTACTTTTATCATAATTGTCTACTTTTATCTACAGAGAAGTGGAGTAGAAATAATCTAAGTAAAACTCAATCATAGAGTTTTGAAAATGGAGTTTTAAAGCATATGCTTTTTGGGTTCAGATAAAATGCTTTCAAAATCTGAAATTTTGCTGTAAGTTGACAGAGATAGGGCAATCTACCCCAAGGGAAAAAATTGAAAAAAAAAAAAACAAAAACTGCTCTGAGATTCTACCAAATGCGCCACTGGGGGTTTGCAGAGTAAATCTCTTCAACCCCAGCTATATTACTATGCCAATAAATAGGGTAAAATTCATCAAAGGATCAAAGTACCCAGCATTAAATAGAGAAAGTCACTGAAATTTCTCCCCATGCGCTTGCAATTGCTCTCACCAACTAGATTTAAAATATGCTTTGGCGGGAGATCGGAGCTTGTAGGAACAGGTGCAATGCTATACCACCCCACTGGCATCGCCGCGAGTGTCAGCAACAATTTCAAAATCTCCCAATATTTTGGTAGCCTTAAATATTAGTAACTTCATATCGTGGGCGTATGTTATACAAATCTGAACTTGCAGCGCCGAAACACATTGCAAACAAGCAAATTTTGTCAAATATTTAGACAGGTTTTTGCAGGCTGATGCAGTATACACGGGATCCAAGATGTTGTGCAAGAAGACCGGCTTCTTCACATCCAGTGAAGAAGATTGCTTCCTCTTCTTTGCCTATCCTTCGCCGCCAACTCATTAAAAAGTTCGGTGCCCGTAATTGCACCTGATTTCCTGCCGAACACATTTGTTTATGCATAAAATCAACGAGTACCAACTTTTAGATTAGGCAAGATTTACTTAAATAAGCGATAGCTTCATGCACGGATTGAGCTGGCTAAATATAATTTCTGTAATGTCTAATCTTAACTTCTTTTTAGGTTTAGCCCCCACAATTTTGCATGAAATTGATGCTGCATGAATCTTCCCAGAGAGGAAAAAAGAGATATTCAACTAGTAACAATATCAGCTACAGTTACTGAGGATTATCGTAGTACCTGATACGGTGATAGCTCTCTTGTCATGTGAATTTCCGGAACTTGTATTACTATCTCTTGGTCTGTATTCTTTCAGAAGAAAGCAAAGGGTTTTTATCAAGTTTGAGTACTGTTTTACATCTGCAGGAGAAAGGAAGCTCTCTTATCACCACATCAAGCAAGCAGCACAAGCGTAACTCTGAAGTAAATGGTGGAGGGAAACTCACATAATAGGATGTCGCTGGCAATAACCAAGTCCCAATTTGATTCTGAAGTTGGAAAAGTGTCTCCCCATGTATCTGAAATGTTTGGCAAATAATTACAAAAAAAAAGTTGCTAATGAATATCTCTTCTGCGACTAATTACATCAAAAACTTTCAAGATGCAATGAGGGATCTCCTCAAAGCTTGAAAGTTTACACTATAAAATATTTCTGCAAACCATAGTGTTGCTGGCTATTTCTACTTTCACATTTCAAAGCACTGTTTAACCAGAACATTCTGGAAAATTTTCAACAACTCAGCAATCCTTCTCTTTACAAGAAGAAATTTGAAGAATCTTTTGTAACTGCACAATCCTTCTTACACCATAAATAGCAATGATTTTGAACAAATTCACCTCCTAGTTATCTAATTAGTGTTCACAGGCCTTAATCAGGAGAGATGTGAAGAGAACTTTGTAGTAAATAACCAGATAGCTGGCTGTCATGTTGTTTTTTGGTATGTTTCTATCTCAACAAAGAGAGCCATCGATCAGGAGATAAGGCCATAACTCTTGAGCCATCCAGACATGGCTTAAGAAAATTTAGCTTTTTCGATGCAAAAGATTGGCGACTTAATAGTCCTTCTGATATGATTCTTAAAAGTTTAGGGCGATTATAGTATTGATTTAAGACCTGGAGAGCATCAACCAGTGGACTAAACAACAATGGAATGGACTGGAATTACATGTTAACTTCGCGCAACAATAGATGGTCCATTTAGAAGGAAACTTACGCCTGATGTGAGGTAACACATCCAACCCATTAGCTCTGCAGTTATAAGCTATATTTTCTTCTATTTCCTTGTCATCATAATCAGATGTTGTGATGTCGACCCCAAAAGACCTTTGCAAGAAAATGGCCAAAGCTCCAGTTCCGCTTTAGACAGTAAGAAAAGCCATTTAGCATCATGTAAAAGAATCAAAACACAGAATTTGCAAAAAAAAATACTTTTTCAGAATGGCCATCCAATATAAATACATCATTAACTACAAAAATAGTGTTCATTACATTCAATCACAATACTGCATAAAATATGTACCAGCATAAGACAGATTGCTAACACCAGATCTCTCATTATAAAGTAGTAAAACACAAGAACACAGCATTACACGCCTCCAAGTATTTGGACAAATTTTTTTTTTTTTTTGTCAAACCGAGTGCGGTCATGCGAGACTTCTCATTCTCCCTTTCTTATCTAGAGACCTACTCTTTCTTAATGGTGCCCAATGTTATTTCTGTCGGAAATGCCATCTAAAATAGATTATAGAAGGCCTTATTGCATAGTCATATGGGCGAAGCCAAACTAAATGAGTGACCATCAAGAACATTTGGTTCCATACCTGGTGACGGTCACATCAAAATGCTCAATTAGAGCTCTCAATCTAAAAAAATGTCTACGGCAAAAGCATGCCGTCAACTTATGTGACAGGAGATGACCAAAACTTTTGATACTGTTCCCACCATCCAGAAATGAGGTAATATACTTTCTAATAAAACACTTGCCAGCATACCTTCCCAATTCCAAGACGCGCTGTCCGTGCAAAAGGGATTGATTCTGAACTAACCATTCAGTAAACGCAAACGTCCCAGGCCACAGTAAATTGGCATTTAGCTGATGAAATGAAAATTCCCTTATTTTCAGCTCCTGCATGATGAAGTGAAGCCACTCATGTCATAAAAAGAAACAAAAGGTCCTAATAAAATGGCAATTTGGATACATTGCAATCTGAAAATTCTATAAGTTACATAAGATTGCTGTCATTTGGCAGAAAAATACTTGTCAGTCAAAAGGAATGCAATAAAACTAAGTGCAAGCATGTCTGATCAAACCATGACAGCGATCTGAATCCAACCCAAGAACTGAGAGATAGAAAAAGCAAGCAAATCAAAATACACAAGCATTGAAGGAACATCAGGTTTGTCTAATTAGCAGCGTACTTCGAAACTCGGTTCCATTACAGTTTGCAACACCAAACTTTCTACAGTATTTTTTTTTTTTTTTTGTCTTGGATTTTAAATTTTATAGCAGACCCCACGCTCATACCAAATGAATTCAAGCACATTTAATAGCAGTGCAAATTTCACTCTAAAAATCCATAATTAGAACTAGTAATCATTCGGATTTCGATCGACAGAGTGTTATTCACAGCGAAACATCAAAATTACCAAATCTCTACGAATCACTCGCCTTGTTTATTCTCTCGATTTCTTCCTAAATTCACCAAATCAAGCCTCGTTGCAATTAACCAAAATACTCAATTTTCATTCCAAAAAAAAAAAAAAAAAAAAAGCCAAAAATTAATATGATACATGTAAAAAAAAAAAAAAAAAATTAAAAAAATAATCTTAAAGCTGGAACTAAAACATGAATCTTAATTGAAAAGATAAAAATAAGATCTACATAGAACTACAAAAGAGTATATACCACTCCGGGAAAAGCATGGGTTCTCTCCACATAGAGTTGTTGTTGCTCCTCCTCTCCTATGCACAATACACATACATATATACATATATATATATATATATATATATATATATATATATATATATATATATATATATATATATATATATATATATATATATATATATATATATATATTCACCAATTATTAATAATTTTAAAAAAAAGGAAGAGAAGGGCATTTTGGGAAGAGGATAATTTGTTAAATTTGTTACCGTCGCCGTCGCCGTGGAAGAGGGAGGAGGGGGAGAAGAGAGCGGCGTCCATTTTGTTCTCGATGCGATCGCTGACGCCGTTTAAACGGCGCCGTTAGAGAGAGAGAGAGAGAGAGAGAGAGAGAGAGAGAGAGAGAGAGAGAGAGAGAGAGAGAGAGAGAGAGAGCCCGAATCGAACCCCGACACGGGACGAGGGCGTGTTTTCGGAGCCGGGTAGCGGTTCGGGTCGCACCAATATCCACCCGAAAATATTAAACGGGTTAATAGTTGTATAAATACCTCTCGATTGCTTAATGCTCTCTATGCGTCGAGGCAAAAGTATTCAAAGTAACAGCATCTATTTAAATAAAAACTAGCAAGTCATTTACAATGATTATGCTAAACTCAACTACTCCAACAAAAATTACTATGCCCAGTTACTTTGAGAGAGAGAGAGAGAGAGATAAATAAACCCTGTTATTTATATAAGGCATATCATGTTTGAGTTGACCGCTAAATATTTAGATAGACTATATTTGGTGAAACATGTTAATAATTTGAAATTGAAATAACTAGTACTAGTGAAAACTTATGGCCATTTATCTAAGTATGAGAACAACACAACATTAATCACAAAACTTACGGCATCACCAATCTTAGATGGAATGTAATAAAGCGCACATACATAGTGTCCTTACAGGCACCAATGTAGGGTTGGCCAAATTTATTATAGCCTCTAGGTTTATTGATAAAAGTATACTTTTTGACATATGGGTATTTAGCTCTTTAATATATATATATATATATATATATATATATATATATATATATATATATATATATATATATATATATATATATATATATATATATATATATATATAAAATACATACATCTTAAATTTTCTGTTTGCATTAAATTTCAATCTTTGATTTTAATCCAATCAGTCAGTCAACTTATGTACAGTTTCTAAGAAAAATAAAAATTATTCTGTTTTTAAGATGACATAATAATTAAATATGTGATAGTTGTTAAATCAAATTAGATAGAGTTTGCCATAATTTGGTTGAAGGGTACGACTATTATATTTGTACAAATACTAAATAATTAGTGCAGATAAATTTTCTACCGTTAAATTTATTTTTTTGACTAATTTTATTTTTTAAATTATTCTATTTTACCAACCACTTATCTGACTCAATGAGCCCACTATCATTTTAACCGCACATCTTTTTATTTAAGGACTAAGAACCTACCAGCACCAATAACTTGATACTTTTAAAAGCATAGAAGCTCAATTCATAGTTGAAACACTAATTAAAATTGAAAAACCA
Organism: Tillandsia leiboldiana; assembly: GCA_029204045.2. NCBI lineage: Eukaryota > Viridiplantae > Streptophyta > Magnoliopsida > Poales > Bromeliaceae > Tillandsia > Tillandsia leiboldiana. Next base: position 1,939,657 of record CM055082.1, read on the forward strand.
AAGCTTCTTGACAAGTTAGGGGCTTGCTTTGGCCAAGATTTTTAAAAAGTATTTTTTACATAATTAATTTTGATTTTGATTAAAAATTGTAGAGTGTCTCACTGAGTTTAAATGAAAAATATTTTTTCTAAAGTGATTTTGTAAAAATGTTTAGCAAAAAAATTTTATTGTTTGCAAATAATAATTTTTATACTAAAATTTATTTTAAAATAATTTAAAATTTGAATTTGCACAAAAATTTAAAATTAGATATTTTAATTTAAAATTTAAAATTTAATATTTAAAATTTAATATTTAAAATTTAAATAATTTAAAAATTTTAAATTTAAGTCTAAAGTTAAATTTTTAACTTAAAATTTTAAATCTAAATTTTAAATTTGAATTTAAATTTTAAATTTAAACATATAATTTTAAAATTTCAAAATGTTAAAATTTAAATTTTATTTTTTAAAAATTAAATTTTATATCAAATTTAAAATTTGAGATTTGAATTTTTAAATTTTGAAAATTGAGATTTAAAATTTAATATTTAATATCTAAATTTTAAATTTTGAAATTTTAAAATTTAAATTTAAAATTAAATTTATAATTTTAATCTAAAATAAAAATAAAAATTTAAAATTTGATTCCAAAATCAAAATTATATTTCAAAAATAAAATTTTAGCTATTTCTAATTTTAAATCATGAATTTTTTTTTTAAAAAAACACATTATTAAATTTTCGAAATAAGATTGGCAGACAAAAAAATTTTTTAAATTCAAAATTACTTTCTAAAAGTTAAGCCAAACAACTACCTAACCCCACATGCTTCATTCAAATGGAATCACACTCAAATGTACAATCTGGTAATGGGAGTTATTTCAGATGTAGAAATAATAAAACTAAAAATAATGAGGCAACACACATAAGAGAGAACCGCCAAAAAATAATAATAGTAATAATAATCATAATAACACATTCAAGCCATTACTTTTTTCCATATTTCAAAGAGAAAAATAAAAAAGATTGAGAAAAGATAGTAGCCAACAAAAAAAAATAAATCTAAAATGTGATAGTTATCCATCATATTTGTCTTCTAAAATTCAGAAAAATATAGAATGCATCAATTAAGTGATATAGTATTTTCAATTAATAAAATTAATTTTTTAGAATTCATCCATTCTACCATACATTTTTAGAATAATAATTTTGTTGCATATTTTTTTCTTAAACAAAATAATTAGCTGGATATAAGTGATGTGATTGGCTAGAATGTGTTAGTTACACAATCGTTGTAGTATTCAAAATCAATCAAATTGCTTCTTGGAGTTCATCCATTAATCTATTATAACTTTTAAAACAATATGTTTGTTGTGCCTTTTTCTCAATATATATATATATATATATATATATATATATATATATATATATATATATATATATATATATATATATATATATATATATATGGAAAATGCTAGATGTACACCTTAAATGGAGTGTACATTTTACACCCATCCCATCTAAGGATGGGGGTGTGATGATGGGTCACTTGATGTGATCCGTAAAAAATATCGTCACCATTAAAATGATGGAGATGTATGATGTACACGTACATGTAGCATTGCTCATATATATATATATATATATATATATATATATATATATATATATATATATATATATATGATGTAATATATTTACTATGCAGAAAAAAATATATTAATTATTTAATTAATTAATTATAAAATATAATTTAATTTTTAATTAGTTAGTAAATTATTTAATTAGCTAAAAAAACTAATTTTATTAGTCAAAAATATTAATTAATTGATAAATATAAATACTAGTTATTAGATAAACGCATTAAATAATTAATTTTTTATAAAATAATTAATTATCTAACTATTTAAATAATAGATAATGACTTAAATATATTAATTAGATTAATCAATAATTTAATATAATAATTAAAATTAAATTTATTTTCACTCATGCAACAATAAATTGATTCTGAAAGAGAGTAGTATAATTATTTCAGAATAAAAAAGAAAAAAAAATTCTAATCTAAAATAATATTTAGATATAAAATAAAAGATAATTTATTTTTTAATAATCCAATCCAACAATGTTGATCAATCAATCAATCAAACATTTATAAAATAATATTTTTATTAGATTTTATTAAAAAAAAATTGACCAAAAAATAATAAAGATGTGGTGTAGCTTGCGCATAGTAGACTTTTGGCCAACAGCATCCGAGTAAATTAAATGAATCATTGAAATGGGGCGGCAAGCGAAATATGCAGGCAATTATGAGCACGCATTTAATGGACAAGACAGGTGAAGTCAGGTCGGCCTCTCCCACTCCCATTAAAAGCGTAGAAGATAATGAAATGGGACAGTTCGGTTAACCCCCCCCTAAACATTAAATTATCTAAGACAATGTCGCTTGTACGTTTTAAAAATATGTAGATTTTATTAAAATTTTATGGAGATAAATAATAGAATAATTAATCACTCTTATATACACGATCAAAGTATGAGATATACATTTCGCCACATGCATTGCTCCATTAGTTATTGGTTATAAATAATGCTACACATATATTTTAATATATATATATATATATATATATATATGAGTTAGGTTGGAATACTGTTAATAGTATTAAGTTATTAGTGTTATTAAATTTTTAACTCTTTTATTAAAAGATATGTGGTTGAAATGATAGTGGGTCCCTTGGGTTTAATAGGTGATTGGAAAATAGTAAAATTTAACGGATGAAAATAATCAGAGTGATTAACCTCAGGGTATAAAACTTATAGTAGCTGAACTCTCTCTCTCTCTCTCTCTCTCTCTCTATATATATATATATATATATATATATATATATATATATATATATATATATATATATATATATATATATATGATGTGCTTTTTATTCATCCGATCAGTATGACACTTCATTTACTGGATGATTACAAATTAAAGTTCTCGATGAAAAGAATGTATAATTAGTGTTTTTTATTGATTTTTTTTAGGTGTATCTTAAATAGGGTGTATATCTTATATTTTACACATTCTAGAATTGAAATGAATTTACTAGTCATTTCAAAGTTACTAGTAAAAAAAAATCCATACTTTGATAGATGAGATGTATATTATGTATCTCATTTTAAATATATAGATAGCATGATTCTTTTTTATTAGGAAAAGAGCAATACTATTAATAGAAAAGAGCAATACTATTAATACAAAAAAAGGATGTATGATATACACTCTATCTATTATAGAGTGGGGGCTTTTTCACTGGTCACATTGAAGTGACTAATAAAATTTACTATATAAAAATTCTTCATTAGAATGGATGTGATAAATTTTACTAGTTACTTTGAATGTAAAAACTATTCTCCAAGGGAGACAACAAATTTATGAGAATCGTTACTAAACTATTAGTTTGGGAGCGATGCGGATGGACGCCGTGTGGCGAACCCATTGCTCTCTCTCTCTTTCTCACTCTCTCTCTCTACCACTAAATTTTGTGCATATGGATGGGTGTTATTTCGTCACGCAGCGCCCATCCGTATCGTTCATAAACGTTTTAGTTTGGATTAAGTTAGGAGATAATATCGACAAAAATTCTACCTCTTAAACAAATTAAATGTATATCATATATTTTATTTATAGTATATAAATATTAATATTATTCTTTTTATTAAAAAATAAATTTTGTACATCTTATTTATTTTAGAATAAAATTTATTTAACTGATTATTTTTTCATCCTAAAATGAATAAAATTTGCATGGCACGTCCCACATAAAATATACGGATATATAACATTACTCCTAAAATTTATGAATAGTCCCTCTACCGAACCTATATATTGGCCCCTCTTGTTTAGATTGTAATTCAAAATACCTTATTACCTAACTCGGGACATAGACCTATAGTACAGTTATTGGCCCATACAACCCTCGTTGAATTTATTATTTATTAACTCCCCGTGCATGTCGCACCTGTTGATCCGTAAGACGAAGTGATGGTTCCTCTTGACCAAACGAATGGACCTTGAGATATTTGTAAATTACAGTAGGGCCCTTTTTAACTTACAAATTACTGAACCTAAGTAAAAATTTGATATTTAGTATATAATATTTTAAATTTTAAATTTAATTATTTTATACTTTTAGTTGAATTCATATTTTTAAAATATGAACGAAGCATCTAACTTTAAGACTTTTTCTCTAATAATAATTATTATTATTATCATTTTACTTACAAATCGTTCACTAAGCTCCATATTAATTTGTTTTATTACATAAACATCCTATGTTTTATGTATTAGCATCATAGCACCAATCATTCTTAGTGCAAATAGCACACACACACACAAAAAAAAGAAAAAAAAAAGACTGTTGGTATTGTGCAATTTCAAGTTCTAAATCAAATTACTTTATAATTTTAACTAAGTTTATTTGTTAAAAAATAAATAAAACAAATAATATAATGCAAGATTTTCATTTTATAAGCCGCTAATACAAGTGCAACGAGTTAATTGCACTATTAATTGATATTAATTAATAGTAATGTGTTGGTGTACATTAAAAACAATCATAATTTATTCTCTTATGAACAGAATGATTACTTATCAAAATTAAAATGAATATTTTTTTTTTATATTTTGAAGTTTTTAAGAATTATATGTATAATAATAATATGTAATAAAAATGATTGTATAGCTAATAAATTTTTTTTTTCAAAAAAGTTAATTAAATTATTTGATAAAATTTAAAATTTTAATTATTGTTATTCATGTTAGAGGTACAAGAGAATTGAATATCCGCACATTTTTCGCAAATAAAAGGATCGGGTACAAGTTGAGGATTAATATTAATAGTAATAATAATAATAATAGAGAGCAATAAACCACAGTACAACAAAACTTGCTTCGGAGGAGTATTAACGCAATTTACCGTATTTAAAGGGATATAAATGCAAAAGAGACCGTTCATTGATTCACTTCATTCTCGCTCTCAAATCAAAAGAAAGGAAATGGACTCCTCTCCCTTTCCCGTCTCTAACTCGAACCCGTCTCCTCTCTCTCGCCTCTCCGTCCTCTTCTCCACAATTTTGGGTCCCAAAATACCGCGATTCCCATTTCTAGGGTTTCAGAGGTCGTCGTCGTCGTCGTCCTCGGAGGAGGAGGAGGGGTTGGGAGCGATGGTGGGCCCGGGTCGGCCGCAGTTCGTGCTCTTCGGCTCCTCCATCGTGCAATACAGTTTCAGCAATGGCGGATGGGGCGCCACCCTAGCCGATCTTTACTCTCGCAAGGTATAATTCGCTTCCATTTTGATGTTGCATTGTTGTTGTTGTTATTGTTGTTGTCGCATGGTGATTATGTTGTTGATGAGGATGGCGATGGCGACAGTGATGGTGATGAGGATCAGGATGCATTGGGTTTCCTATTCTCTGATATTTCTGCGTATTTTTTTTTATAAGCATTTGTTTTGGGGAAAAAAAAGGGCTCCAGAATCACCTGAAGGTCCTGAACTTTGCTTTGATTGCAGTTCACTGTTTGAGCTTTTGAATCTTGAAATTTACTTTTACTACTCAGACATTAATTTTGTCGCACCGACCACTGCTCGCCATAGTGGCTTGCAATAGTGGTGTTACTCCGTGGAATGCTCAGAAGGCCCAGGTTCGAACCCAGGAATGTGCACATCACGGCGGGGTTTATGGGGACTTAGGGTGCTCACAGCAAAAACTGAAAATTAAAAACAGCATTAATTTTGCAGTAATCCAGTACACACTATACAGCCCTGTCTCTGCCCATTTTTGCCAGCTGTCTGTTAGTCATGTGATCGCCTGCGAGCAAAATTTTTGGTTAAATGACCAGCTACGGAGGAAGCAAGCACCACGACAACCATAATTTTAAGGTAAAAACGTACAGAACTTAATAACTTTGGATCGTTTTGAATCGGCTATCTAACATTTTAAAATTTTGATTTTACTTCCAAGGCTTTCAATTTATTTGATTTGAGTTAGTCAATGAAATGACAGTTTAACTTAAAAATTTACATGCGCCTTTTATCTTTACAAGTTTAGTTTGAATACTTCATGCAATTATCGCAACTACAAATTTTTTAAAGTAATAATTAGTTTAAATTTTGAAATCAATGTATCGTTGATTGTTTCAAATCAAACAAATTATGGGAATTGCATGAAGTGTGCTAACTAAATCTGTAAAGATAAACAATTTATGTAAATTTTGATATCAAAGTATCGTTGACTGATTCAAATCAAAAAAATTTGCAAGGTTAGGTACTAAAATCGAAATTTTGAAAGATTGGGTAGCCAAGTTCAAAATGGTCGATAGTTTAGGTAAGTAATGTACGTTTTTTACCTAATTTGGAAATTTTCCGAACTGCCATTAAGCCATGTAGAATGGTATATACTGAAAATATTGATTAAATAGATTATATATTTTTGAATGTATTTCTGAATTAACTCGCATAATCGTTCTGCTACGTTTAGAGTGGTTACATTTTGCTGCGATTTTGCTTTAATTTGGTACAGGCTGATATACTGGTGCGAGGTTATACTGGTTGGAACTCCAGGCGTGCTCTTCAGGTCATCGACAAAATTTTTCCCAAGGTATGACTCATTTTATCTTCATCATGTGATCAACAAGAATACTAGTGCCCTTTCTTTTCTTCCAACCATCTTATTTCATGTTGGTAAGGCTTGCAACGGAGCTTGACATAAGAAAACTTTACCTTTTCAGCCAGCTTTTCTCATTCTTGTGCTATCCTCTGTCTTTGTTTTCCATTTATAATATGTTCAAGATAAATAAACTATTTGCAGTGTCTTGTCCATCTCATTTAACTGGAAATATATTTTGTTTCTATTCGAACTGATATTTTAGTATATAGTTTTTACCCTTTTCAACCATGTTACACCTTCTAATGGTTTTAAAACAGCTGTACTTTTCTTGTCCTGCTTCAATGTAATTCTGAATGCCTGAAACTCACAAGCTTAAGTTGCCTAGTTAAATGGTTTCCTGGATAATAATCAGTGAAATCTTTATTGCTGGTGCATACCTTGCTAAGTTAGCAAATAAGAGACCATATATTCTTTCTTATTGATTTGATTGTAAAGTTTCCTATGTATTCGTTGTTAGAATTTGATCACCAGTGTCAAACATCATAGGCGGTAAATTGTTATCATGATTTTGCTGATTTCCATCTGTGGCTACTATTATTTTCCCCCTGTTGATTTGTTTGTTTAACAGTTTACTTTAGATTTTCTTATGCTATCAAACCTTTTCTTTTGCTTTTCAAGGTATCCTTTTGTGAATGTACACAAATTATGTTATGCCCTTTCATTTGTCTCAGGATGCACCTGTGCAACCTTCACTGGTAATAGTTTATTTTGGCGGCAATGATTCAATGGGACCTCATACCTCCGGCCTTGGCCCTCATGTACCACTTCCAGAATATGTGGAGAACATGAGAGCAATTGCTAATCACCTGAAGGTATATGCTTTATAGTAATCCTCTGACTATTTCTTAACATGCTGCTGTATTGATGTGCTGACATGAGAGCTTGTGCATTCAGAGTCTATCTGATAAGACACGCATCATATTCCTTACTTGCCCGCCCCTCAATGAGGAAATGCTTCGGAAGACCAGCAGGTACTAGCCGACGCGTTCCTTCAAATTTCCTCCTTTTCTTATATTCTAGTTTCGAATTATAATTTTGAAAAACTTAATTTATTTTGCTCGAATCCAGTCCTGCTCTCAGTGAGATAGTACGCACAAATGAGACCTGTAGAAGATATTCCGATGCTTGCGTAGAACTGTGCAAGGAGATGAGTATCAAGGTTATTGATCTTTGGACTGCTATACAGAAGCGCGACAACTGGGCTACTGCCTGCTTTATGTAAGATTTTCTCCCTTATACTAATCATTAAACAAAGCCGTTTTGAACTTTGGATGCTACATACAGTTGGTTCCATTTTTTTCATTCTTTTTATTTTTCCCCTTTACTACAATTTCTTGGGAATTAACACATTTATCTCTTATCAGTTGATAATCAAATTTTATATTCATGATTGTAGCATTAGTTTTGAGACTTTTGAGTGCATCTGCTTTAACACTTTTTTAAAGGTGCATTTAGATATATAAAGTATATTTTTACATTTTACATATGCATATCCTTACAAAATCTGAATTATGATAATATCTATTCAAAGCCTTATATCTTGCATAATTAATTCATTTTTACCTACAAAATTGCCCCTCTTCAAACACTTTTTTCTAACAAACCGACATCCTTTCCTGCAGTGATGTCTCTCCAACTTTAGATAGAGGTTATTTTTTTGTTTGTAATAAATTGGACTTTCGAGATGCACATATGGAAGTTTGCATTTTCAAGTGTATGCCTTTAAGCAAATGATTTTGCAAGGATATATTTGGTGATAGCCCTCATTTGAAATTGCTAATATAATTTTGATCTTAAGAAGTACACACTCTAGGTTGCTTCAAGTGTTGTTCATCATCTGTCTTTGCATGAAATTTTGCCCCTGTCGAGACATTGCATTGCGCTAACAACAGTTTCATTTTCAGCGACGGCATTCATTTCTCATCAGAAGGGAGCGAAATTGTCGTGGGAGAGATTTTGAAAGTCATCAAAGAAGCTGAGTGGGAGCCCTCTCTATTCTGGAAGTCCATGCCAACCGAGTTTGGGGAGGATTCGCCTTACGATCTCGTAGCTTCCGATGGAAAATCCACTATAAACCCTTCTGGATGGACTTACTACAGGAAAATCCAATGGGACTAGAATGTTCTATGAACGCCCAATAATTATGGCTGTGGAAGTGGAGGACTTAGAAGTACGTTATATCTTATTAACTGAATTTAGTTGAAAGATTATCCCGAGCGAGGCCTACACATTTCATGCGCTCAGTAGTTTCAGGCTCATATGGATGGATAATCCCTGCCTATTCGGGTATTGTGATGTGGTCCTTGTACCTTTCAATTAAATACTCTAGTCTTTGAACTTTCCTTTATAATTGCAACTTCATTCCCGATTGTCAAAATTTTTAAACAAATGTCTCCTATTTTTTCGTACAGCGACGATATTACCCCAATTTGCTGTCTCGAAACATGATTTAAAAGGTCATTTTAGCTAATTGTTTTACAGTCGGGAATGGGACTGTTACATTTCGTGAAAGTTCAGGAACAAAAGTATTAAGTGATTAGCTCAGGGTCAAGACACAATATCAGGATAGCACATGTAGTAACCATACATCTAAATTAATGGTGACCTTTTGTTGTATCGCGAAGTTAAATGGTCACTTTTTTTTTCCGTGTTTTTGTGGGCTGTTTGTCGAGTATATTCAAAGATTCTGTCGAGTTTGTATAATATGGGTGATACATCTTTTTGTTTCTTTTCTATCAGTAAATGTTAGTGCCTCCATATTTGGATCATTGAGCTGTCAAAACTTGATAGTTTTACTACATCTTCTCATCAGTGTAGAAAAGTTATTTTAAAGGGCTGTTTGGAAGTGCAGCGGAGTTGGTGAGTTTGGTGAACTCGATTCTGGATCCCACCTATTGATGTCTGAGTGCGAGATCGAGGAATATTATGAGTTCAATGCAGCAACAAACGCATGTGCTGGCAACTCTTGAAATCTCCGTCTCCCACTTTCAGCACAAAATGACTGCTGTTAGCCAAACAGCCAACAAGGCATTTAAATTGTGTGCAGTCAAAAAGAGTAGGCACTTAAGCAACGCATTTAAATTGTGTCCAGTCAAAAAGAGTAGGCACTTAAAGGTTTGGTTCGGAGATTATGAGTTCGGAGATAATTTTTTTTTTTAATCTCTGAAATAGTTTACTTTTTCGGAATAGTCAGGATAAAATAATGTTTGATTTGTAAAACTGTTATTTTTAGGAATATCTGAAATTATGTTTAGTTCATTTTTTGGAATGAGAAAGAACAGTAAAAAAAATAAAAATAATTTTAATTTTAAAATAATAATATTTTATCTAATTAATTAATATAAAATATTAATTAAATAATAATTAATATTTGTATAAATTAAAGTTTATATTTTAGTAAATAATGCCGTTTAATTTTTTAAAAATTGAAGTTAAAAATTTTAAAATTTGCATAAATTTTAAAATTTTAAAATTTATTAAATTTATAAATTTATTAAAAATTAAAGTTACAAATTTAAAAAGTTATAAAATTTAAAATTTCTCTAAATTTAAAATTTAAAATTTTAATTATCTTGAAAAATATGTAAAAGATGATGCACAAATTTTAATTTTTAAATTTATATAAATTAAAAAAATTCTATAAAAAAATTTAAAAATTATATATTTAAAATTTGTATAAATTTTAAATTTTTTTTAAATTTTTAGATTTATAAAAAATTTAAATTATAAATTTTAAAATTTATAAAATAAAAAAACTTAAATTTAAAATTTTATAAATTTTAATTTAAATTAAAAAAAAAAATGGAAACAAATCTCCCTATTTTTTTTTTTTTATGTTTGGAGAATAAAGGAAGGATAAAGGAGTTATCCCCCAACCAAACATGGGCTAAGGTCCTATTTAGTTGTGAAATAAAGGGGGAATAACTTTCTTTATCCAACAATTCTTGCAAAACAAGAGTAAAAAATGTTCTAGGATATAAGCTTAAATTAAAACTTGCTTAACGGATTATTATAGGATAACCCGTTAAGTTTAATCCAATGCTCCTTCCGGAATAAGGTTTATCCCTTAGGGCAATGAATGTGATTTTTTTTTTTTTTTTTGCTTAGTATCTGCAGCTTAACTTCTAACCTGTAGCTATCTAAACTTGCATTTTTTTTTTTTTTCTTTACTTTAGCTTACTTTCCAATCTGAGGCTATATGAATATAAGACTATGTAATTTTCATTTATTTCTTACTTTTCTTTTATTACTTCAAATTTGAGTCTATCCGATTTTTATTTATTTCTTGCTTTACTTTGAACTTGAGACTATCTGAAGATTATATTTTTCATTATTATCTAAACTTGAAAATCTTATTATGCTTAAATAGAATGTAATTACAAGTGCAATCTACAATTTCATTGTTACTTACTTTTATATGGTCCACTTAAAATAATTTTATTTTTAAAATTTTGATAAAATTAAATGTTGGATTACATTATAAATTTATTTATTAATTATTATTTACTAAAATATACTATAAAATATAAAATATTATTTTGTTTAGGTAAATATAATTTATTATTTATAATTAAATTACTTTAAATTTACTATAATATTTAAATCAATTTTTCTATATACTATATAAGGGTAAAGTTGATATTTTGATAAAAATTTTATCATATTTTTTTACTATTTTATAATTTTAACCAAACATAATTTTATTTATTCTAAAAAATACCAACTTTTAAACTAAACATAATTTATCTTTTATACTTGATTATTCTGAAATAATAAATTATTCCAGATATAAAATAATATATATCTCTTAAACTTATACGCGAATCAAACGAGAAAAGTGTTAAATAAGAACCAGCTGCAATTGATGTGAACCATGAGAGATAGGGTTATTTATTTATTTATGTACCTCTATATAAAAATTAATTTTATATGTTTCGTATCTCGGTACATGCGACTCACATCGCAACAGCTATCCTGAACGAATGGATGCGTTGATAGCTGGAGTACAAGAGGCAGGGAATCACTTGCATCTTTTGCTCCTCTCCTTTTGTTTTTTTCAATTTTTTTTTTCTTTTTTTTTCTTTCATTTGTCCTTATCTTTCTTAATATATATATATATTGAGCAATGCTACATGTACACCCCGAAGGGGTGTACATCTTACATCTCCACCTCTTTAATGGTGACGATGTTTTTTACGGGTCACATCAAGTGACCCCTCATCACACCCCCACCCTTAGATGGGTGGGGGTGTGAGATGTACACCCCTTACGGGTGTACAAGTAGCATTTTCCATATATATATATATATATATATATATATATATATATATATATATATATATATATATATATATATATATATATAGAGAGAGAGAGAGAGAGAGAGAAGAGCTTATATATTTTTTTAAAAATAAATTTATTCATACTCGTAAATTTTTTATCATTAAATTTGTATTGAAATTTGTACTTTTGTAAAGTCAACTAAAAAAAGAGTAAGATAAAGTATAAAGTGCAAATTCCAATACAAATTAATTGATAAAAAATTTACAAATATGAATGAACTTGTGTTTTTAAAAGCATATGAGCTCTACTCTCTCTCTCTCTCTCTCTCTCTATATATATATATATATATATATATATATATATATATAGAAAGAATGAGAGAGCTAGATTGGAATGCTATATGTAGCAAATCGGTTCGGTTGTTACCCATTTGTTCTCGATGATGGAGCTTTCAAATCGACGATCGACACCGTTGAACATGATCTAGACCATTTAAATCATTTAGAAATTAAATTTCATATTTTTTCGATATTTTTTCTTTATCTACCAAGTGGACAAAAAAAAATAAACGGTTAAAAATAAATATTCTTTAAAAAGTGATGATAAAAATTTTGTAATCAAGATTAAGAATATATATTTTGTTTTAAATTGTTTAAGCACCGTTGAACATGATTTAAACCATTTAAACCATTTAGAAATTAAATTTCATATTTTTTCGATATTTTTTTTTGTCCATCAAGTGGACAAAAAAATGAACGGCTAAAAATAAATATCCTTCAAAAAGTGATGATAGGAATCTTGTAATCAAGATTAAGAATATATATATATATATATATATATATATATATATATATATATATATATATATATATATATATATATATATATATATATATATATATATATATATATATATATATATATATTTAAATTGTTTAAAAAATTTTCTAATAAAAATTTAATTAATTTAGATCTCTTTACATCGTTAAATTAGCAAAATATTTATATCTATTATTAAAATTATAAATTTTGCAATCTTTTGATTATAAGGTCAATAATGTCGAAAATATTTGAAATTTAATTTCTAGATACTTCCAATGGTCTAGATTATGTTTTTTTTTTTTTTAGAGAATGTAGTTTGCTACCGCTTTATTCAATATTGGTTTGAACTAAGCTAACATAATGAGGCAAAAGGGCCTCAAAAGAAAAAAAAAGAAAAAAAAAAGAAAACAAAAGACTATCTGCTATAAGAGATCCACGAAACTTGCAGCTCGTGTACTACCGCATACGTCTGACTCAGAGAGGCCCTCTTATCTTCGAATATTCTTTTGTTCCTTTCCAACCAAAGAGCCCACCAAGAAGACAACAATTGCTCGCTCTCGTCTCTCTAAGGTACCCCTTTTGCTGCTACAAACGTTTCATAGCTCACTCACCGAGGTACAATTGCGCACTAGCGCCTTGTTTAAAAGCTGCCCCTCGAGTAGACCTTTTAGTGTATTCACACCCTACAAAAAGGTGATCTGCGTTCTCGTACCCTTCCTACATAAGTGGCACATTTCGTCTCCACTCCAATCCTTTTTCCCAAGGTTATCCGCCGTTAGTACTCTTCATTTCAGAACCAACCACACAAAGATTTTCACCTTTAGAGGTGTTTTTTGTCGGCCACAACTGGTTGAAAGTAATGCAGTGGACTCCTCCATTTTGTAGGAAAGTGTACAACGATTTGACCGTAAAGATTCCAGATTTGGTCCATCTCTACATTACCGCATCCTTGCCTCTATTGGGAGACATTTCGGACAAGACTGTGTCAAGCTCCCTAAACCTTTCTCTGTCTCGCTGTAAGTTGGGAGGTATCCCACACAGAATCTTGCGCCACTTCCATCTTCCATCCCTGAAACATTCGTTTACCCGACAATGCTTGTATTTGACATCCTTAAAAATATCCGGAAATTGGGAAGCAAGAGGTGTCTCACTACACCATTTGTCTATCCAAAACCCCATGTTCCCTTCCTCTCCAATCTCGTATTGAACCCCACATCTGAAGACCTCCTTTGTCTTAATAACATTAGCCCACCACTGGGAATAGGGCCTAAACGAGGAGCTTTCCCAAAGGGGTCTCCTTCTGTCATAATAAAGTCCTTTGACAAGGGGGTCCCACAAGTGTTCACCCTTAGAGAGAAATTTCCACCATCATTTCACAAGCAGCGCCACATTCATAGTTTCTAGGTCTAATACCCCAACCCCCATCCTTTCAACTCCTGCACACAGTCTTCCACCTCACAAAGCAATGTCCCATGCGACCGACGCCTCTCATTTCCAGAAGAAAGCTCTTCTAAGCGCCTCTATTCTTTGAATTATCCATTTTGGGTCTTGGAACACTGAAAAGAAATAAAGAGGCAGACTCGAAAGAATCGGATTCACAATAACTAATTTGCCTCTTTGGGAAAGCAGCTTAGTTTGCCACTCTTCGATCCGTTTCTCAATCTTACGAACAATGGGCCACCAATCCTCTTTTCGCAACCGCCCGTTTGTAAATGAGAGCCTGAGATACCTAATGGTCTAGATTATGTTCAACAGTGACGATCGTTGATTTGAAAACTTCATCATCAAAAATAAATGAATGACAACTAAGCCAATTTGCTTCAGATAACATTCCAACTCAACTCTCTCTCTCTCTCTCTCTCTCTCTCTCTCTCTCTCTCTCTCTCTCTCTATATATATATATATATATATATATATATATATATATATATATATATATATATATATATATATATATATATTAGTTTGAAAAATAAGACATACAAGCAGAAGTAACATTATATACAATACAAATTATATTATCAAAAGTAACATTATAGTTTTATATACTCGTCTATAAAAGTAGATGCCAAATAGAATATAATACTAAAATATATCTCAGTTGGAACTGGATTGTGTTGTTATGAAACAACGTGTTAAAAATTGTTCTAGGAGAACAAAGATCAACTGTCTTCTTCTTTTTATTATATTAGATAAATAAATATATGAATAAATACATTAATATAAATATTATCTTTATGATAATATAATATGTTTATACTTAAATTTTATTATATAATATGACTAAATTAAATTTGATATATTATTTATTTTATTAAATTTTATCATTTATGTATTAATATTTAATTATTCTATATTATATTAAGTATTATATATATTAAATTATTTTATATATATTATATATTTTTTTAAAATTTGTATTGAATTATATAAATTGTTTTTTTTTTTTTTGAGAAAAAAATATATAAATTGTTATACAAAATAAATTATAAATTAATTATTTTACTTTTTAGAATATATTTAGATATTGTTCTAAATATATATTTTATCCGAACGATATATATTCTTTGTAATATTTCTGAAAATATTTAAATGTTTTATATCGAAATATTCTCAATTTTCAAAAATAACAAAAATTATTGTTCAGAATTTAGTTTTTTAATCATTCAATCATTCATTACTCAATCCATTCCTAAAAAATGATCCTAATATTCATTACGCCACTATAAAAAGATTGATACAAAATACGGAACTTATCCACTCTGCTCAAAGTGCTACCCACTTTACTACAAGTTTCTATTTTTTTCTTTCTATTTTAGTCGGAACATTCATTCTTGCAGCGGAGGGAAGACCAAGTGGTGAATTTAAGACCTACCATTCCTCTCTCTATAGATCTCCCTCGAATATCTCTCTCTCCTTTCCTATAAAAACGCCCACCATATACACATTACACACTCCATCCACAAGCATCCCTCCCTACGAACGTTCCTTTGCTGCGCAAATTTGAGCTCAACGTACAGCACCCAATCTAATTATAAGCGACTAGAATTGCGATGTCGGAGCGCGGCGTGGTGGCGGTGTACGACAACGGCGGCTCGGCGCTGCTGGAGCAGCCGTCGACGACGGGGAACAAGAAACCGCCGTCGACGGCGTTCTCGGTGAAGGCGGGGCTGGCGCAGATGCTGCGCGGGGGCGTGATCATGGACGTGGTGGACGCCGAGCAGGCGCGCGTCGCCGAGGAGGCGGGCGCGTGCGCCGTCATGGCCCTGGAGCGCGTCCCTGCCGACATCCGCGCCCGCGGCGGCGTCGCCCGCATGAGCGACCCCGCCCTCATCAAGGACATCAAGCGCGCCGTCACCATCCCCGTCATGGCCAAGGCCCGCATCGGCCACTTCGTCGAGGCCCAGATCCTCCAGTCCCTCGGCGTCGACTACGTGGACGAAAGCGAGGTGCATACGTAAAAGCTAAGCCTTTGTTTGTTGTTGTTGTTGTTTTTTTTTTTTTTTTTTTGTAGAATTTATTATTCTATATTCAAAAGAAGCTGCATAACAAATATATATATATATATGCAATCGCATGCATGCTCTATATATTATATATTATTTTGCTTTGTAAGGTGCTGACGCCCGCAGACGAGGCCCATCACATCAACAAGCTCGCGTTCCGCGTGCCCTTCGTCTGCGGGTGCCGTGACCTCGGCGAGGCGCTCCGCCGCGTGCGCGAGGGCGCGGCCATGATCAGGACGAAGGGCGAGGCCGGGACGGGCAACGTGGTGGAGGCCGTGCGCCACGTGCGCGCCGTGATGGGCGAGGTACGGGCGCTGCACGGCATGGACGAGGACGAGGTGTTCGCGTACGCGAAGCGCATCGCCGCGCCCTACGAGCTGGTCGTGCAGACGAAGCAGCTGGGCAGGCTGCCCGTGGTGCAGTTCGCGGCGGGGGGCGTGGCGACGCCTGCCGATGCGGCGCTCATGATGCAGCTCGGCTGCGACGGCGTGTTCGTCGGCTCGGGGATATTCAAGAGCGGCGACCCCGCGCGTCGGGCCCGCGCCATCGTCCAGGCCGTCACGCACTACAACGATCCCGACGTGCTCGCCGAGATCAGCTCCGGCCTCGGCGAGGCCATGGTCGGCATCAACCTCGCCGACGCCACCGTCGAGCGCTTCGCCGCCCGGTCCGAATAACAATGATAATAAACAATCCGCGCATTTGCCAATATTCCATTACATCCAGCCTATATAAAGATCCATAATGAATTTGAATTGTTTGTTCCAATTAAGTTTATTATCTACTGCAGTAAATTGCAGCTGTAACAGTATGTACTGAATTTAATGTGGCATATATGATCTGATTGGTTGCTTAATTTTGTTGATGAAAGCATATGCATACATAGATTCTGAAAAATATTGCAGCTACTGCGATATTAATTATTTCTTAATTAACTAACTAATCATTTCTACTTTTGAGATTAATTCCAATCTCTACCGGCCAATAAGCATTCAATCAGTGCTCTCCAGAGTTAAATTCACATTGTTTTGATTACTACTCTGTTCCAGTACTACGTTTATCTGAACATTTATAAATGTTTACCTATTATCCCACCGGACAACACTATTAGCTAAAAAAAAAATTAGAGCAAAAGCATACAGAGATATACGCGTGCTTCTTCAATTTTCAATGATACTGCAGAAATTATATGTAATTAAATCTACAGTGACACAATATATATTATCATTTATAAAAAACAAAGAGAATATATATTTTTTTACTTATTTTTCCGGTAATTTCAAAAAGAGAATTAGGCATCTGAACAGGGCCGAAAGTCCAAATAAAAAAAAATATGAGAGAACTCAGTACAACAGTCTGGCCCATGTATTATCTTATCCTGGAAAGGCTTTTCAGTTTTCACCTCACCTGGTTAGGCAGGACACAACAACCGCGCGCGCGCACACACACACTTCAATTCATGGCTTCTCCTTCCTTCTCCTTCTACTCCTCTCTTCTCTCCTCCTCCTCCTCCTCCTCCTCCTCCTGGCCGCGTGTTTCCATCCCCTACTTCTCCCTCCGCGCACTTCCACTCCCTCCTTCACCTTCCACTTCCCGCCGCCGCCGCCGCCACCGCCGCCTCCTTCTCGGCCGCTCTTCTTCCTTCCCACCGGGCGGCTCCTCCCTCGGCGACGCCAATTCTAATCACATCTCATGTCAGCCCATCTCCAATTTCTTCTTTTCTAGCATAAAACATAGAGTGATTTTCTGTGCAATTCATTAATTAAAAAATATACATATATGTTGTATCTCGTATCCCAATATAACTACCATCTAATTTAGTACCTAGTCAACTCAAACACCCCAATAAAAAAAAAAAAAAAAAAAAAAAAAAAGCTTACGCAAGCAAAACAAATCATTGCTTCCAAAGTAGCGATATATTGAATGTATACAAATAATATCAAATCGTAGGCAGTGTCAGATGTTAGCGATATATTGAATATATACAAATAATATCAAATCGTAGGCAGTGTCAGATGTTCTGAATCTTCTGCGAGGAGAAGATTTATTTCCCTGGGAGCACTTGCTATTCTACTTCCTCAGCTTCAGGTGGCACAAGGGTACGTTAAGTTTCAAATCTCAATAGTTTTTTTTTTTTTTTTTTTTTTTGAGAAAAAGGTAGCCTGCTACGCGCTTCGTTTATTTTTAAAATAAACTTACTTGAAAACGTGAAGCAACTAGACTTCAAACTCGGGTCACGAATATCAACCACCACTTGCACTAGGGACGGTTGATTCAAATCTCAATAGTTGAATTCAAATTTTTCGTATTTTGTAACCTAACTTTTCGTTTCTCTTACATTTGTGTTTTATTGGAAACAATCTCAATATCCTCCTGCAACTTTCTCCTGTTGTGAATTTGATTGATATATAAATGTGCGCAAGGAAAACTTAATCTTGAAAAGAAGTGATCCTCAATGTTTAGGGTCGAACACGACGAAGCATCTGCGATTCGAAATGGATTGAGGAGTGTTTTATCCAAGGCCAAGGCTGCCGGTATGCTTCGTTTGGCTTTTCACGATGCAGGAACATTCGACACGGACGGCGATTCGGGTTATCTTCTCACTGCACTTACAGTGCTTGACGAATTGTTTCTATGACACAAAAGTCGCAATTCAGAAAGAGCGAGATCGAGCTAGTGACTACGATCGAACATTCTGTTCATCGCATTTTCTTGCTTTGTTTTCGCAGGCGGTATGAACGGCTCTATTATTTACGAGCTGGAGAGGCCTGAAAATGCCGGTCTTAATAAATCTGTCAAGGTATTTCCTCTGTCCGATGTAAATTTTGTTTTCCTCATGCTTCGATAACTTTTTGAATTGCTAGTGATTTATTTATTTGGCTCCGCATTTGATAGATATTGGAGAAAGCAAGGAAGGAGATTGAGAACATTCAACAAGGTATATGGTGTACGCCGTGCAAGGTTTGTTCTTCGGATTAAATTTCGATCAGTTCTAAGTGTTACGCGCTTCAATTATCAGTGTCGTGGGCGGATTTAATTGCCGTGGCTGGTGCTGAGGCAGTTTCATTGTGTGGAGGGCCCGTAATTCCGATTAGACTAGGCCGACTCGATTCAAGGTTCGAAACTACTATTGGTCTCTTGCTGGTACCATAGATGCGATATCTAAGAATACATTTACTCTTTTAAGTAAACTTTTGGTATTTCTCCTACTTAGACTTCGTCGGGGAGCTTTCAATGTAGCAGGTTGCGTGTTACCTACACTCTTTTGCATAGTGACAATTTTTACCTTGTAGGATTGCAGATCCTCAAGGGAAGCTTCCCCAGGAATCATTAGATGCGTCCGGCTTAAAGAGTTGCTTTCAGAAGAAAGGATTCTCGTGAGTCCTCATATTTTCCATTACAAGTCCAGTTTACATTCCAATTGGTGTATACTTATTTGCCGACTCTTCCGACAGGTAGAAACTCGTGGTGTTGTTCTGTTTCTTCAGAAAAGCTAACAATGAAATGAATTGGACTTCTTTTTAAGTTCAGTAGGAAGAGAATGTTTTTTTTTCAATTTTCTTTTAAAGAAGAAAGAGAATACTAGCTAATCTTTCAGGCAATGAAGTTATAGCTTCAGACCATAAAATTCCAGGGTATTCTAGTCATGATAGCGCGTATCTGTCCATTTCAGTGTTCAAGAATAACATAGTATTGTTCAAAATCTAAGGTATTTCGACTAACCGTTTATATGACATTTATCTTTGGAGGACACAAGAGCTGGTTGTACTGTCAGGTGCGCACACACTTGGAGGCAAGGGTTTTGGAAACCCTGTTGTTTTTGATAATGCCTACTTCAAAATACTTCTTGAGAAACCTTGGAACTCAAATAGTGAGTGACAGTATTTTTATTTTGCGTTGTTTTCTTTTTCTGCTCCTAAAGCTTAGACATCAGTAAATGTGGTATCAAGAAACATGATTATAATCAAACTGAGTGAACCTAGTAATAGTAGGATTGGGTATCGTAATTCACCTGTTACAATCGCCTAATTCATTCCCGAAATGAATGAAGCAGGTTGAGACTTCATGTCTCTACCTTTCATATGATTCTCGTATTTGACTAAAGCATAATCTTTGTTTACTCATTGTCTTTTCTGTTTTGATTTTCCGCCTTATGTTTTTGTCTGTTCCATCTCGTAAAGCTGGAATGTCAAGCATGATAGGGCTGCCATCAGATCGTGCGCTTGTTGAGGATGATGAATGTTTAAGGTTTTCCTTCATCTTCATT
The DNA here is from genome assembly GCA_029204045.2 of Tillandsia leiboldiana. Classification (NCBI taxonomy): domain Eukaryota; kingdom Viridiplantae; phylum Streptophyta; class Magnoliopsida; order Poales; family Bromeliaceae; genus Tillandsia; species Tillandsia leiboldiana. The sequence continues at coordinate 1,960,247 of CM055082.1, forward strand.
GACTTCATTGACTTCTGTTTGTTCTTTCTCCATGTATGATAATAATGCTCTGAGAATGAGAATTGTTCTTCATGTAGTAGAATTGATGTCAGAGTTACTTGTTGTTGGCAGGTGGATCAGAATTTATGCAGCTGATCAAGGCAAATTCTTCAATAACTTCAAGAATACATACATCAAACTTGTAAACTGTGGTGCTTCATGGAAAAACACCTAGGTAGATCTCAATGAGATATGTAGAAGAACATGTTATATTCAGTACAGGTAACTTTTATCATTATCGACCGCTAATTTAGTTTTCACTATGTATTTTTAGTTAAATTGTCAAATTTGCTGTTAACTCAACTTCGGCACAGTGGAATGGGAATATCAAAAAAGTGCTGATGTGCAGAGTTTTTTTTTTCTTTTCTTTTTGGGTAAAAAGTAATTCTTGAATCTTTGATGCAGGAAGCATGCCATGCCATGCCATGCCATGAGCACTCTGATGTTATGTTCTCTTCTCTGGTTCGAGTAGCTTCAGCACTCGCAGTGGTTTACACATGTAAGATTCCAACTCAATATGTTCAGATCTTAATCAGCATAGAAGGCAAAATTGTGTTCACTGACTATATGCAATCAAGCAGTGTTTGTATAGCAAATTAAGGGATGCATGGAGGAGACATATAACTCGCCAATATTAATAGAATGTGCACCTTTGTACTAATCTCTTATTTTAGACTTCTTTTGTGTAAGTTTTTAGCTATATTTAGCATTATAATATTTTACATATTTATTACTCCTTGGGTGTAGATGATTTATCTCTTCTTTCCTAAGGCGAATCATATGCTTTTTCTCTGTATATCACTAGATTTATCTGTAAAAAATTATACTCATAAAGTTCAGTTCAATTTTTTCTTCTTATAAGAGATTTTAAGAGTGTTAAATCTAAGAACTGGGTACTTTTTTTTTTTTTTTTTTTTTTTTTTTTTTTTTTTTTTTTTTTTTTGAGATAAAGTAGCATGCTACCGCTTCATTTAATGAACCATGAACTGAGCGCATCGGGGTGAGGCAACAAGGCCTCAAGAAAAAAAAGAAAAAAAAAACTCCCAATTAACACCAAGACTCCAAGTGGCAACGAACAGACTGTACAACGTCCAACATCTGCTTTCCACTGACCCTTTTATTCTCGAAAATCCTCCTATTCCGGTCTAGCCAAATCATCCACCAAGTAGCTACTATAGTAATTCTTTCTCTCCGTCCTAAGCGCCCCCCTAAACGGCTACAATCTTTTCACAACTTAATCGCCGAATAGCCAAGACTTAAGGCCATCTTGTTCAGCAATTGAGCACCCAGAAGAGTTTGTCCCCTCACACTCGACTAAAAGATGATTGACTGTCTCTGTTGTCACCCCACAGAAGACACACCACCCTCGTTTGAAGAGATTGTCCATCATAAGAATCCTTCCTTCCAAGGCCAGCCAAACAAAAATCTTAACCTTTAGCGGGGCTTTGAGACTCCACAGCCGTTCAAACGGGACAACCTTGACACCTCCATCATGTAAAAACTCATAGGCCGTTTTAACCGGAAAAAAGTTTGGCTGGGCCCACCTCCACAGGATTACATCCCTACCCCTATAGGGGGACTTATCTGACAACAGCTCTTTAAGATCCCTAATTTCAGCACAGGTTCGCTGCCTCCTAGGCGGAATCCTGTTCAGTATCCGACTCCACTTCCAACCTCTACCCCCAAAGCTTTGGCTAACTGTACAATTACTGAACGCAACGTCCTTGTAGATGCTCGGAAATTGGGAAGAGAGGGAAGACATACCCCCCAATTTGTCCCGCCACAGTTCCACGGTTCTCCCATCCCCCAGCGCAAAGTGGGCACCACACTTGAACACCTCTTTACAACCCAGAACACTTTTCCACCATTGTGAGTAAGGGACGAAGGAGGCACTTTCCCAGAGTGGTCGCCTTCTGGTGTAGTACAGGTTGTAAATCAACTTGCCCCAAAGGAAGTTCCTCTCGGACTTCAATTTCCACCACCATTTCGTCAGTAGGGCAGTATTCATATTTCCTAGATCCAGAACACCCAACCCACCTTTCTTCCTGCTTCGGCACACCTGTTTCCACTGTACCAAACATTGACCACCCAGAACCGCATTCCCTCATTTCCAGAAAAAAACTCTCCTAAGTGCTTCCATTTGACTAATGACCTATTTCGGCGCTCTGAAAACCGAAAGAAAATATAAGGGCAAACTAGCAAGAACCGAGTTCACTAGGACTAGCCTACCACCCTGCGAGAGTAGCTTCGCTTGCCACCCTTCATTCCTCTTCTGAAATTTGTCAATAACGGCCCACCAGTTTTCCTTCCTAACATGTTTGTTAAACAGCGGCAGTCCTAAGTACTTAATTGGGAGCTGTCCCAGCTTGCATCCGATAAGCTCGGCCAGTCTCGCACCCCTACCCCTTCGACTGCCCAAATAGAAAAGCTCCGACTTAAGTCTATCAATTTTCAAACCGGGGGCCCATTCGAACAATTGCCACAAAAAATTGAGGTTACGAACTTCCTTCGGCTTGGCCTGGCAAAAAAAGATTGTACCATTCGCGTACTGTATGGTCGACACCTTATTCTCCACCGCAGGGCCCACCCCACTTAATAGTTTGTTCAGCACAGCTCTTCCTGTCATTCTCGCAAGACCCTCCGCTACCAAGAGAAAAAGAAGTGGAGAAAGTAGGTCCCCCTACCTTAAGCCCCATTTAGTTTTAATCCATTTAGTGGAGGTCCCATTCACTAACACAACAATCTTAGAGTTGACTATACATTGCTCTATCCAGCCACACCACACATGATTAGTCCCAAGCCATCTCATAACCCTAAAAAGAAACTTCCAGTTCACCCTATCTTACGCCTTCTCAAAGTCTACTTTAATGCCAACACACTCAGCTTTTACTTTAGACCCCAGTTAACTAGTTCGCTAGCCGTAACAAATGAGTTCAGGATCGACCTTCCCTTCAGAAAGGCAGCTTGAGACAGTGAAATGATGCCCTCCAGCACCCTACCGAGTCTATTCGCAAGAACTTTGGAGATTATCTTCTGGATACCGTTGAGCAAGCTAATCGACCTGAAATCCCTTGTTGCTTTAGCTCATTCTTTCTTGGAAACTAAAGAAATAAAAGAGTAGTCAATAGACCCAGTATTGAGGTTCCCTTCATACAGATCACCGAAGATTCTGTAAATATCGTCTTGGATTACCCCCCAGAATTTCTAGTAGAATCTTAAGCTAAACCCATCAGGTCCTGGTGCTTTATCACCACCAAGTTGAAAGGTTGCTATCTTAATCTCCTCCTTACTATAGGGGGGCGTAAGTAGCTCCACGCCGACCAGCGGATTATTCGCGAAAAGGTCACTCCAGTCTCCTGAGTGCTCTAAGCTTGCCCCGGACGGTGCAAACACCTTCTTGAATTTAACATAGAAATAATCTCTCTTCTCACATTCCCTACAGATCCGATAACCGTCGTCTTCGTCTACCTCGATAAAATTACTCCGTCTTCGACCATTGGCTACCGCATGGAAGAATTTGGTATTACTGTCCCCCTCTCGCAGCCAATGTTGTTTAGCTCTAGATTTCCACATAATTTCTTCCTTAGCCACAATTCCCGACAACTGACTTTTAAGTAGGCTACATCTCTCCAATTGCGAGGGAGAGAGACAGCCAGATTCCTCCATGAGATCCAACGATTGTACCTCTCCTGAGAGGTCCTTTTTAGCCCTGGAGATACTATGGAAGTTCGCCACACTCCATTCTTTGAACCTTACCCTGCAGTGTCTAAGTTTCGCTATAAAGGAGAGGATACTCGATCGATGCCTTGGTACTTCGCCCCACCACTCGGCCATCATAGAGTTAAAGTCCTCCCGCAGAAGCCACGCATCTTCGAATCTGAACCGACGGGGAGGTAAGTTCCCGCCAGTTGAGAGGCGTAGCGATGTGTGGTCCGACGTAATACGAGGAAGAGCAACAACCGTTGACAGAGGAAAGTACTGGTCCCACTCAGTTGAGATGAGGAAATGATCCAGTTTTGCCAATGTCGGTATGTCTTGCATATTGGACCACGTGAAGCGCTGATTGCCAATAGGCAAATCAATAAGTTCCAACTTAGTCAAAAGATCGGCGAACATAGACATAAGTTTACAACTCCAGCATTTCCCTTTCCTCTCCTGAAGGCACTTAGTAAGATTGAAGTCCCCACACAAAACCCACTGCCACAAGGGTATGGGAACGACTCTTTTCTTGAGACTCAGACTGTTGTTTTCTGACATTTTATCGGTAGAAGTAAGAAAAATGTTTACCTGAGGGTCCCATCGGACGTGCCAAAAAGTTGTTGGGGTCGAAATGCGCCACTTACTGTTGACCTGGTCTGGTCCGCGATTGGCCTCCGAATTGACCCTCTGAGTGTGATGCGCCGCGTGCCAAACGATACTCGACACTTTCCAATACTGGGCGCCGCCTGTCATTTCTACGTTAGTTGTGTGATTCGCGCCCTAACTCTTGTGCCTTTCCTTTCCAGGATCTTTTCTTTTGTGGCTCGAGCAACCGATTCTCAATTCTGATTTCACCTCTGCTTATCGCTCGATCGAGACAGTCCGACGGTTCACATCTAGTCGAAGTCGGTCTCGACTAAGATACGAGTTTCTTTCCATCGACTACTTCTATCGGCTGATGCACTTAGCCGATAATTTTCGTGACATCTCGTTTCCTAAATTATTTTCACATGGTGATAATTTTGACCTCATCATATTTATTTATTAAAGATCTTAATCATTACTTCTTTCCTCCTAAATTATTAAAGATGATCTTAAAGATTGAGGTGAAGTATAATTAGGCAGCCTAAAGATTAGGCCTGCATGTAATCATTTTATATTCAATCACCCATAATTTAATTTGCAAGAGTTTATGAATTATTTAGCTTTATTTTTTTTATTTCTTTCGTTTTCTACTTTTCCAGCTCACAGGATGTACACCACAATAAACATATAAGACAGAAAAATTATTGGAGGGAGACATTTCTCTTACAAAACACGTGTCTTATACTAATACAAATATTTATATTTTAAAATTTTAAAATTTTAAAATTTAATTTATATTTTAAAATTAAAATTAAAATTAAAATTAAAATTTAGATTTAAAAGTATAAATATTTGCGTTAGTACAAGACACGTATTTTGTAAGAGAAATATCAGCCTCCGGTAATTCTTCTTGTCTTATATATTTATTGTGGTGCACATCTTCGGTCGTGAACGTGAACGTGAACGTGAACGTGAACGTGAACGTGAACGTAAAATTAAAATTAAAATTAAAATTTTAAGTTTTAAATTTTAAATTTTAAATTTTAATTCTAAAATTTGATAATTTAAAATTTTAAATTAAAATTTTAAAAACCACGTATTGAAAAGATTTGAAAGGTTTAATTTGTAATTTGTAATTTTTAATTTGAAATTATAAAAATTTTAATTTTAAAATATAAAATTAATATATTTTTATTTTTTAAAATTTTAAATTTTAAAAAATTGTTAAATTTTAAATATTTTAAAATTTAAAATTACAAAAATATTTAAAATTACATGAATTATATTTTATTACGAAAAATACTAAATACACATTCCAAATAAAATATACATCTTACATCCAATAAAATAAATTTTACTCATCGTATTGATGTAATGAATGAATGTATACTCATCTCAGAACAAAATGCATTTTGTCATGAACCCTAGCACACTCCACGTGTATCGCCTCAACCGGACGCCAATGCCACGATAGTTGTAACGCCTATATCCCTCCTGCAGCCCACGCCATCAAAAGGTCCCGCAGACATATTAAATATTATCTTAAAAAAATAAAGGCGATTTAGGATGTAAACACATGTGCATATGTATATTTAATTACGACGAGTGCCAAATGGACGTCCAAGATCACGAGTTGCGCAGAGAAACAACCATGTATAAATATATAGAGCGAGGGGAGAGGTTGATAAATAAATAGATATAGAGAAATTAAGATTGAGCTGATCACAGAAAATCAGTGACAATGGCCCTCCACCTTGCATCACCATTTCCTGCACCATCCATCGTGCTCACTTCTGCGGACCGGTGGCTCCGACGGAAGCTCCCGACCGTTCGATCCCCGACCGACGGCTTGTTTCCTCGGCGCAGAAATGTCCACATCTGCGCCATGCGCCGGTCGGCAGATTATAAACCGAGCTTATGGCACAACAAATATATACAGTCACTAACGAGTGTTGATGTTATAGTAAGTAATAAAATTTATTTCTTCGTGAGCGCAAAATCTGCAATCAACTTTGGATTGTATATATTTCCTACATTTAATTAGCCTAATTCAAAAGCCATATTATCCCTACAAGTCTAATTTTTTAAAAAATTTAAAATTAAAGAAGAGGTAGTAGTAAATACTACCATTCTTGAATATAAGGGATGTAGATATTACAATTCTTTTGGACTTAGACTTGATATTTTTCTTTTTTGATTATTTTGAGCTTATTTCCGTTGTTTCACTTGTTACAGCTACTTTTAAAATTTATACAAATATTGTTTCTAAATTTTTTCTAACAATTAATGGTTTGTTGAATTATATCATGGTACAGAATAATTGGAGAACCAATAATAAGGTAGCTTATGCAAAAATACTAATTTTGAACATTAAAATGTTAAGCTTACAACCCAAGAATCGACTACTCTTCCAAGGTTTACAGATCTTTTTTTAACTCTTAGTACCAAATAATGAAAAACAAAATAAACCATGTGATTGATTCCTACAACCGGAGACGAAGTCAGAATTTAATTTTTAGAAAGACCAAAAGCTATACAATTATAAAAATTTAAAATTAAAATTGAATTTGTTAAGTATACTTGATACGGTTCAAAGTACATATATATCAATAATTATAATTTTTAGACATTTATATTTTATAGCCTGTAATATTTCATTTTGCACTGTTGGTTTTTAGGACTATTGTATACTTAAATAATATAAACTTAAAATTTATAATTTCTTATATATTTAATATGCAAGTATTATGAATATCATAGAGTATAATATATGATATATTAGGTGCATATAATTTTTTTTTTAAAAAAATCTCTAGTGATACACATAAAAAAACTTTTCATATAGCTCATTATTGTAATATTTATTTAGCTATAACTATTTATTTTTTAGTCAATAGTAATATAAAAATTAAAAATGAACATTTTAAAAGTTGAGGAAGGCTATGGCCCGGTCTGCAAATGGTCCGTCACTGCCTACAACTATGTACTTTTCCAAAGCATAACTTTTCGTATCAATCTGTTTTTTCAGGATTGGATTCAATTTCCTTTTGTTTTTGCAAAAACAGAGTCTCATTTTGTTTTTGTAGGAACAGAAATTTTTTTTTGCCAAAGAAAATGTCTTGAGAAAGAGAAATGATTGTACTTCCTATGAACTAAAAAATTTATTTACCGAAAAGGATATATGTCTGTCTTAACATTCCCAATTAATATATTTATAAAAGTAAAAAATTCTTTCTCTCAAAAAAAAATTTAAAAAATTGTCGAAAAGACAGCAGAGATTTGAATACTTTAAAGTTGATTTTGACGATAAGACATTCGATTCAACAACCGTCTTCGTTAGCTGTATTGAAATTAAAATATTAAAATTGATAAATAATTTTAAATATAATTAAAAAAATATTTATCGCAGTATAGAACATTTTGTAGAAAATAAGATCAAACTTAATTTAACGGTTATCTAAAGAAAGTTATATTTATAAACTATGCTATTTTAAAGAGATATATATATGATAACTAAAACTTTCTAGAAATAAATAAATAAATAAATAAATAAATAAATATATAAATATATAAATATATATATATATATATATATATATATATATATATATATATATATATATATATATATGGGGCAATTTTTTATATATTTCTAAAAATTTTCCTGCTTTTAGATTTACCCCTCTTAGAAGGCTAATATTAAAACTATCATTCTTACGTTCCAACTTCTTTCTAAAATACTCCTAAAGTTAAACTCTGTTAGTGTACCGTTTGGAGCTACCGTTATCTGTGTGAAATTACTATTTTGTCCTTTTAAATATACCCTTCTACCATAACCAACTTTTTTTATATATCCTTAAAATTTTCAATACTTTTGGTAGATAGGGACAAAATAGGTAAATCTGATAGTTTTCAACTCCGATTATTATTTAACTCTAGTTTAACCCTAGTTAACTTAACAAAGGGAAACGGTAGGGGTATTTTTAATAACGGTGGAACGTATGAAGGGTATATTAGAAAGAAAAAAATAAGAAAAATAAATCAGATATTTCTTCAGATTTTAGGAGTACACAGGCAATTTTATATATATATATATATATATATATATATATATATATATATATATATATATATATATATATATATAATTTACAACTTTGTATGTGGGAACACATACGCATTAAACCACAATATATCATCCATCATTAATTATTTTATTAAATTGTTTTGTATAACTATTTTAATAGAATTGCAAATGATAGGTCACTTTATTTTTAATGCAGGAGAGGGACGCAAAGAGAATGGACAAGTTGAAAGAGGAAGTGAGGTATATGATAAGTGAGGAAACCAAGCTTCTTGATAAGCTTGAGCTCATTGATGCATTGCAACAGCTCGGAGTTACTTACCATTTTGAGGAGGAGATAAAGCAAGCATTGGGCTCTATATTCAAAAAATTAGATTTCATATGCATGGAGATGAACGATAATGCCTACGTAATCGCACTCTTATTTAGGCTTCTTAGAGGACATGGATTTTTAGTTTCACACGGTAATAATTAATTTGGCTCCTGATTGTTAATTAATCCTTTATTTATTTTCTTGATTGTTGAACATAGAAATGTCATCAGTAGGTGCGCTACAAACGTGAGTGTTTATTAATTAACGCATTATACCCGAGTTGCAGAAATTTTTGATCGGTTCAAAGATGAGAAAGGCAGCTTCAAATCCAACTTGAGCGATCAAATTAATAGTTTGTTGAGTTTGTACGAGGCTTCTTATCTCGCAGTGGAAGGAGAAGATGCATTGATTGAGGCTCAGAATTTTACAATTCGGCATCTCAATGATTTCTTATCAAATTCATCACATGATAACCAAAAGTTAAGAGATTATGCGGTCCGTGCATTGGAGAAACCGCTACAATGGCGCATGGAGAGATTGCACACGAGATGGTTCATCGACGCGTACGAGAAAGAAGAGAAGATGAGGCCTCTTCTTCTCGAGTTTGCAAAGTTGGACTTCAATGTAGTTCAAAACACGTACAAGAGAGAGCTCAAGGAAGTGTCAAGGTACGTACATGTATTTATATTCAACATGCATATATACTTGTAATTAAGATCTATAACTTGATCTAACCCTCGAAAACTTAATTTATACTAAATTAAAAGGGTTTATTTCAACTTTAACAACTTAAATAATCAAACCAATCTAACTCTGACATATATATTTAATAGATATGAATATAGCTTCTTTCTAATTGGGACAAAAATATCTGAAAATTTCAGTTGGTGGTCCAATATGGGATTATGGGAGAAGCTTCCCTTCATTAGAGATAGATTGGTGGAGAACTATTTATGGTGTGTTGGTTGGAGTTTCGAGCCGAAGCATTCGACCTACAGACTAGAACAAACAAAGGCTAACTCTCTCATAACGGCAATCGATGATGTCTACGACATTTACGGCTCCCTCGATGAGCTCGAGCTTTTCACAGAAGCTGTAGACAGGTCCATATGCTAACTCTTTTACTAAATTTTATTACTACAAACTAAGATAAATATCTGGATATATGTAAAAATAGAGCCTGCATTTTCTAATTCAAATACTAATACATTTGCGGTGGCTTTTCTAGATGGGATGCACTTGATATTAAGCAATTGCCCATGTATATGAGATTATGTTTTTTAGCACTCTTCAACACAACAAATGATACAGCTTATAAGATCATGAGAGAGAAAGGTCACAATATCCTTCCATATCTAAAGAGAGCGGTAAAATTTTCATTTATTCTTTTATTTTGCTTCGTATGTTTGATTTAACTATCTTACTACCTAACATTTTATGATCAATCTTTTTGTGTAATTTTCTAAGTTTTCAATTTTCTTTCCAAGTTATCTACGGATCGAGCACATCTTCCTGTAGAATTAATCTAAATATACTCGATGGACGCAAATAATATATGATATTTTTATCTCTTTAGGGCAGTTTAATTGCTATTTAAATTTGATATGCATATACAATTTACTTCTAGCTAGTAAGGGCCTGCACTCTAATGGTTATATAATTTTTTTTGTCAAAATTGCAAATTATATTAGCAAACATTGAGCCGAATGGTTAATTTTAGATGAATTAACCATGTACACTTAGTATTTTCTATGAATTAATTCATTTTGATGAATTTAAAGAGTATAACCATTAATTTAAAAAGTACACTTAAAAATTTACAGTGTCCCCCAACAAGTCATAAGGGGATTTATATAAAAGGCTTAAAAAATTAAGAACTCGTATGAAAATAAATTATTTTCATAAAAAATTCTCTAACAAATTAAAATGGTATATATATGGTTAATTGACACAGTGGACGGATCTATGCAAAGCATATTTAGTGGAAGCAAAGTGGTACAACAAAGGCTACATACCAACATTGGAGGAGTACTTGCAAAATGGATGGATATCTATATCTGGCCATATTGCTTTATCTTATGCTTATTGTCTTGGCCCAGATGTGACTCAGGAAGATTTAGATCTCTTCCAGGATTATCCGGAAATCGTGCGGTGGTCGTCGATGATTCTTCGACTCTACAATGATCTCGGTACATCCAAAGTAGGTTACGTACATCGATCAGCTCGAAGATATACAATTAATTTACACAACAATGTTAAATAACTGTTCTATTTTTGATCGATTCAGCCCGAGCAGCAGCGAGGCGATGTTGCAAAATCCATCCACTGCTGCATGCACCATGAAGGCGTCACAGAGGCTGCGGCCCGCGAACACATAAAAGAACTGATCAATAACTGTTGGAAAAAAATGAACGGAGCGCGCCGAGCCGACTCGGTTTTCAACAAATACTTCACAGCCGTCGCTATGACGTTGCTCCCGACAGCGCGCTGCTTTTACGTGCATGGAGACGGGTATGGATCACCAGAGGGAGAAACAAAGGATAGGATCATCTCCTTATTGATCGAACCCGTTCAAATTTGAAGGAGCAGATTTTTATAATATTATCTCTAGAATTAGTGATGTTTTTGTATCTTATAATATAGTTGAAACTGCTTAAGTACAGGTGTGTATTTGATATGCTTGATGTGTTTAATGAAGTATATGTGTGTATTTGATGTGCTTGATATGTTTGGATGTGATAGTTAGTATAGGAAGAGGTGGAATTTGAAATTTCATTTTGTTCACCAGAATAAAGAAGAATGTATGTTTAATTGTTTCTATACGTTGTCTATTTGACTAAGCTGTAGCGTCTGTTTGTATTAGTAATCTGTATACTTAACCTGAAGCTTTAGGCTTCAGATTTAAATTGAAAATTGTTTGAGTGTTGCAAGCTATATCATGAAAAGATTAAAAGAAAATTTTGAGGCGCCATCATTCCTCTATATATAGAGAGAGACTAAGTAGAGCTTATATATTTTTAAGCCCAACAATATTTGTAAATTTTTTATGGCTAAATTACAGAAAATCTCCTGTAATATTTCGCTTCATTTAAAAGCCTACATTTTGCCCACTCATAATTATCGAATTGTGCATTTACTCCCTGCCGTCACGATTCCGTGAGTGAGCCGTCAGTTTTTTTGAAAATATAATTGCATATACCCAAAATACCCTTGGAAAATATTTCTTAAAAAAAAAAAAAGACTTCGGAAAAGAAAAGAAAAAAAAAAAAAAAAGATCGGGTCGCACGCGGCGGACCCCCCGCGCCCGCTTCGCCGCCGTCGTCGTCGTCGTCGAAGCGCTCATCGCCTGAGCCCTCTTCATCGAACTCGTCGTCGTCGTCGTCCTCCTCCTCCGGATCGGGTCGCACGCGGCGGAACCCGCGCCCGCTTCGCCGCCGTCATCGTCGTCGTCTCCTCCGGATCGGGTCGCACGCGGCGGAGCCCGCGGCTCCGCCCGCTTCGCCGCCGTCGTCGTCGTCGAAGCGCTCGTCGCCCGAGCCCTCTTCGTCGTCCTCCTCCTCCTCCGGATCGGGTCGCACGCGGCGGAGCCCGCGCCCGCTTCGCCGCCGTCGTCGTCGTCGTCGTCGAAGCGCTCATCGCCCGAGCCCTCTTCGTCGTCATCATCGTCGTCCACCTCCTCCTCCAAATCGGGTCGCACGCGGCGGAGCCCGCGCCCGCTTCGCCGCTGCCGTCGTCATCGTCGTCTCCTCCGGATCGGGTCGCACGTGGCAGAGCTCATCGCCCGCGTCGCCGCCATCGTCGTCCTCCTCCTCCGGCGCGGGTCAGCACAAATAGGGCATTTTCGTCAATTTACCACCTTCGTTAATGCCGTTGCCCCTTAAAGACAATTCGGTAATTACGAGGGGGCAAAATGTAGGCTTTTAAATGACAGGGGGTAAAGTAGAAAAGCGGGATATTACAGCGGAGTTTTCTGTAATTTAGCCATTTTTTATTATTGAATTTATATTGAGATTTATACTATTGTAAAGTTAATTAAAGAAAGAAAGAAAAAAGTACAACAATACAAATATCAATAAGAATTTAATGATAAAAAATTTACAAACATAATTAAATTTGTGGTTTTAAAAGTATATAAGCTCTACCATTGAATTTGTATTGAGATTTGTGTTATTATAAAGTCAACTAAAAAGAAAGAAAGAAAAAATACAATAGCACAGATCTCAATACAAATCTAATATATATATATATATATTTATACTTTATAGTATATAAGCTCTTTCTCTCTCTCTCTCTCTCTCTCTCTCTCTATATATATATATATATATATATATATATATATATATATATATATATATATATATATATATATATATATATATATATATATATATACATACGCGCGCGCACAAATATTTTCATTCTAAAAATAATTAAATATTAAATACTTTACAACAAAATTAAATTATAAAAATATATTTTTAAAATACTTTTGTATAAGTGTTCTATTTATATTTCAAACCTCATAAAAATAATCCATCAAAATCCATATATAAAGTCCCATTCAAAAAAAAAAAAAAAAAAAAAAAGAAAAAGAAAAAAACAGAAAAGCTGTCTCTACCCAACCTACCCCCACCGACTTCACCCCTCAACCCGGTTACAAAAAAATTGTTTCATCTTAACAACACTTTTCTAAAAATATTTTATTCTCATCTAAAGTCTTTTAAGACCCAAAAATAAAAAAAAAATCCATACGAATTTAGTGAACTATTTTTTCATCACAAATTTTTTAACCCAAAATAAAAAAAAAATAAAAAACCTAACCAATCCCGGAGAAGAAGAAAAAAAAACACTCATCACAAACTAAACCTAAAGCACCCAAAAAAAATAAAAAAAAAGTTCGTCTCACCTAATTAGATACAAAGCGCCCAAAAAAAAAAAAAAAAAAAAAAAAAAAAACCATCCTATTCCTCTCTAATCCCTCTTCCCCACTTTATTTGCTCCGTCAGCTCCCTCGCAATCTTCCATGACGAGCTCTCTTCATAAGAGATTTTTTCTTCCACTAGACATTTTTGCATAGCTTGACCAAAACCTCCACCGCCGCAACGCCGTCCTCATTACCTCCGCCCTTTTCTACTCATGTCTTCTTTTTTAGTCCTCTCATCATCATCAACTTTGGAGGTAGGAGAGGTTCACAATCGAGCTAGGGTTTAAATTTTGGAGGCGGCTAGAGATGGGGAAGCAGGAGGAAGGGTTCACACGTTAGGAGGGGACGAGGCTCGAAAATTCATTAGATGCTTTTTATGAATGTCAACTAATTAAGTATCGATGTTTTTTATAAATGTCAACCAAATATCGTAAGTAAATTGATCCCCGTTGTTTGATCAATCGATAACCAGTCATTTTTTTGATAAATGACTATTATAAGTCAGGCTCAATAAAAATTGATAATTTTTTTTTTTTATCGTTAAGTTGGAGAACTGAATCAAGAATTTTCGCGCTTCATCATCACTCGAATCACTGTTTGTCACCCAGAATTCTATTTTATCATCAATACTATCACCGTTCACGCTTTTTCTTTTTCCTATCAATGAATAAATCTAATTACTTGTTCGACTTAGATGTATCGTATTTTTTAAAAGAGCAATGCTATATGTACACTCCGAAGGGGTGTACATCTTATATCTCCACCTCTTTAATGGTGGCGATGTTTTTTACGGGTCACATCAAATGACCCCTCATCACACCCCCATCCTTAGATGGGTGGGGGTGTGAGATGTACACCCTTTACGGGTGTACAAGTAGCATTTTCCTTTTTAAAAAAGTGATTCGATTGATGGAATTTGATATAATACATATGAGATCGATAAAATTAATATTCAAATCTTTTTTTAGAACGTATTGATTTGACCCGTAAACAGGACCGCCATCCAATAGCATGTCGCCACCTAACTAAACTATTAGGTCTTGTCACAGACATCTTGACATATAGATAATTTTCTGTCAAGATGGATATGGCATGATCTACATAATAATTCTTTGCCTGTTTCCCCTTAATTAAGTTAAGGGACAGGAGAGTCGTGCTTCTCAGGACCCTATGCGTCATATCGATCCTCTCGAGGCGATCCAGTTGTTGAAATATTAGAAGTACCGTTCTCTAATAGCTTAAGTTTTTAGAATACAGTGATTGTTTCATATAATTTCATATGGTATTAAAACAGATGGTCCTGAGTTCGAGTACTGTCAGACTCCTAACATAATTAATATCTTCCTACTTAATTCAAATTCACGTTTTGAGCCTAGGAGAGTATTGAAATACTAAAAATTATTTTCTAATAGTTTAAATTTTTGAAGTACAGAAATATTAAGAATATCATTCTCTAATAGTTTAAGCTAGAGTATAATAGTTGCTTTATATAATTTCACATTAGTCACCCAAAAAAAAAAAAAAAAAAAAAAAAAAAAAAGAAAGAGGGGGAGAAGTTGCACTAGTTTACTAGTTGCACTGACGATGACTCGATTACCTAACGGACCCAAGGAGGAGGAGCAGGGGCTCATCATTTTTGACTGCGGTGCCGTGGTGGCTGTGGGCATTCTGTTGGAAAAGGTCAAAGGAGAAGAAGAAAAGGGTGAGATAATTTCAAGAAATTTAAATTTATTTTTTGCTGTTACTTTTTGATTCGATTTGGGATATAAACTTTGTATTTTTTAGGTGATCCCTTTAACTCATGTATAGTGTGTTCGATCTATTATTTCATAATTCCTTATTTAAGGAATATATTTGCAGATACTACAGAGTGTCATGCTGAGTACTGCTTAGTTGACTGCTATGAGGGTCAATGTGGCAGAAAATATTTCGTCAGGACCATTTTAGAAGAGAATGTTCAAATTAGATCAATTTGGGAATAGTCTAATCAACAGTACATAGATATAACACTTGCATTAAAAATACTAGAGGAATCATCCAAAGCACGTAGAGTTGATAGATATCAGTGATTAATTTGTATATGCGCTCCCTCTTAGTGTTTTGTTTTGTTTTAATTTGTTAATTAATCACTTTTAACAATTTTATTTTAATTGTACTCTCTCCTGGCGAGAGTATTGTTGCAACTGGTCTAGTATTTTGTCATTGTTTATTTTCTCAAGAATCTATGGAAAGAGAATTTAGAATATTATTTGATCTGTAGTCTTTTGGACAATAAATGTTGACTCGATCACTTATTCCCTTCAATGCCAGTTTTCAAATTTGTGGAGCATCCAAAGAACAATGAGAAGCTAATGGATCAGAAGTGTAAGATTAAGTTTAAGGTATGTACCAGAGTCGGTGAACCCTGTTTTTGTTGCTAATTAAAACCTCTTTGAAGTTAAGGTTCGCTGTAATCCATAAGATACTGATTTTTTTAGCTATTTGTTTTTGCATGTTAGTGGCATATCACCTATAGGTAATCAAGTAGTTTATAGGATTGGTTAATAGATGATATGGATACGCTTCGACGCATAGTGTGAATGCGCATGTATTGGGTTTTGGAATTCCATCTTATTTATGAATAGCAGTTCCTGCCTTGTATAAAATCGGTTCAGCAGTACTATAAACCATTTGCTTTGGCATTTCATGCAAACTCTTATGTTGTTTCGTGCCAAATTATGTATCTCTACTACAGTTTGATGAGCAGAAAGATCAAGTCGCTGTTGAGCAAATTCTACGCGTTGTATTCTTGGATGTGGATCGTCCCAGTCCTGCATGTGAGTCATAATTACCCGTGATTTATTTCTTTTTCAATAGCCATATTTGATCTGGATTATCTGTTGGCTAGTACAAGCCCATCTGATTAACAAATTTGACATGTAATGGAGCTTCAGTCTGGTTAAGTGAAAACAGAAAATCACATGACATACATATCCAGAAGTACATGCATCTTTTGGGATAAATACATTTTTGTATCCTTATTGGTCTTTCAAACGCTCTTTAGAAACTTTATCGTCTGTTTGCAACTTGCATTAGCAGAAAAGTTTAGTTATCTTGGATTTTATCTTAGTAAACGACGAACCACAGTTTTTTTTAAATTTTAATACATTTATTTTTCATACACGGTGTATAATCTATAATGATTTCGGTGGTGCTCAAAGTTCACATGCATTACGAGACTTATACGATACGGCATGGTACGTATCAAATTGTACCGATAACTTAAATTTTATTGAGAAAATTATTTACTAATTTAATAAAAAAAGAGTTTTGAGCTGTGAGATGTGTCATCGGTACGAGAATTATACCGTATTAATATATATTTTATTGGCACGATACGACACTGTAAATACGTACGGCTCCTCCCGATGGGCACTTAAATTCTTAGTATTTAGGCAATCACTTTTTTGAAAACTCTATATTTTCCACCTTAACTTTTAAACTTTTACAATTAACCACTTGAATTAATAATTCCATCAATATGAAGTGGCTAACATAAGCCAAATGATCGAATAGTAGTAAAGATCACATGCATCCAAAATATAAGGATCTTTTTTACATTCAAATTCAATTTCATTGTTGCTATCAATTTTACCCTCTTAGAGTTTTTTGCATCGAGAATGCTCATGTACTTCGCCCGTGTGCATTCATTATTATTTTTCAACCATTTGGCTAATTTAAATTTAAATTGGTTAAATATAATTTTAGTTGGTTAATTGCAAACTTTTGAAAGTTTGGACGATAAATATGAAAATTTGAAAGTTTACATAGCTGTTTGCAAATGAGAAAAGGTTCATTTGATTCTAGTGCAATTAACTCTTATTTTTATTTGGGAATTATTCTTCTTTGCTATTTTGAAATTTGGACTAGGGAAAGGAATCATTCTGTTCAGGCGCTAGAAAAGAAATTCACTATATTTAATTCTGCATGATTTTATGTCAGGTTCCTTTTTTTTTGAGAAAAAGGTAGCATGCTACCGCTTCATTCATAACGAGGCTGAACTAGGCAACAGGAGAAGGCAACCGGGCCTTAAAAAAAAAAAAAAAAAAAAAAAAAAAAAAAAAAAAAAAAAAAAAAAAAAAAAAACTAAGGAGGTGACGTCAGTTGTGCCCACCGATTCCGATAATCCCGAGACTCACAGAAGATACCTCCTGTCGTCTTCTTGCGCTTTTCGAAGATTCTCCTATTGCGTTCGAGCCAGATCGCCCACCAGACCGAAGCTAGACCAGTGAGTTCTTTAGCGCGTAATGCTCCACCTCTCTGACAGGAGTTGCTCCAGACCTCGGCCACTGATTTGACATTGTTGAGCGAAGCCAAGTTCAGGAGGGAGGCATGAAGAATGCTTCTGGTAAGCTGACAGTTTAGTAGCAAGTGATCCACCGTCTCCTCTTCGTCTGAGCACAGAACACAAACGCCGTCTCCGGTCCACCCCCTTTTGAGCAGAATATCCATGGTCTTGATCCTTGATCTTAGGGCTAACCAACAGAAGATTTTGACCTTGAGTGGGATTTTGATCTTCCAGATTTGCCGGAAACGGGGGTCCGAGGCCCCACCGTTCTCTATGAAGAGGTAAAGAGATTTCACTGAAAATCTCTCGGATTGTGTCCACCTCCAGCGTACATCATCAGTCGTAGTCGAGATTATACCCGCGGCGACAGTCTCCTTAAAACGGGCAACAGTCGCCAAATCTGTCGGGTTACCCGGGGAGAACCCCCGAAGGATAAAACCCCACTTCCACCCGTTCCCCCCCCAACACTCCGACACTCTACATCTTTTCCCCCTAACGGCATCGAAGATTCCTGGGAAAAAGGTACTTATGGGCGCTTCAGCGGCCCAAATGTCCGACCAAAATCGGACACGCCGGCCATCTCCTAGCGAGTAAGTGAGCCCACAGCTGAAGACATCCCTTGTAGCTAAAACATTGCGCCACCACTGAGATAGCGGCCTGAAGGTGGCTCCTTCGCTCAACGGCTTTCTCCTTCCGTAGTAAAGCCCCTTTATGAGGGGGCCCCACAGTAGGCTCTCGCCTGATAGGAATTTCCACCACCACTTGGCGAGTAGGGCCACGTTCATGCTCTCTATGTTCAGGACTCCTAAGCCTCCCTCCTCAGTACTCCTGCATACCGTCTTCCAGTTTACTAAGCATTGCCCTCCTAAGGTGGAGGATGTCCCGTTCCAGAAGAAAGCCCGTCTGAGCGCCTCAACCCTTCTAACGACCCATTTGGGGGCCCTGAACATAGAGAGGTAGTAAAGTGGAAGGTTCGCCAGTACCGAGTTCACCAAGACCAGCCTGCCTCCCTGGGAAAGCAGTTTGGCTTGCCACCCTTCTATCCGCGCCTCGAATTTGCCAATCACCCGCCGCCAATCCTCTTTTGCCACCGGTTTGTCGGAAAGTGGGAGCCCAAGGTAAGTTATCGGGAGAACTCCCAACTTACAGCCCAGAATGTTCGCTAGTCTCGACCCTCTGCTTGTCCGCCTACCTAGGTAAAAGAGTTCAGTCTTCTCACGGTTGACCTTCAGCCCGGAGGCCCATTCGAAGAGCTTCCAGATAAAGAGCAAATTGCTGAGCTGATTCTTTTTTGCACCGCAGAAAAAGAGGGTGTCGTCGGCATATTGTAAAATGGACACCGATGCGACCGGCAAGGGGCCCACCCCCCTCAGTAATCCGTTGGTAACGGCCCGTTCCGTCATCCTGGTTAAACACTCCGCTACCAGTATAAAAAGGTAGGGTGACAGAGGGTCCCCTTGCCGAAGCCCCCTCTGCGTCTTTAACCAGTTCGTTGGGGTGCCGTTCACCAGGATGGATACCTTGGCGTTACAAACGCATTGCTTGATCCATCCGCACCATCTGTCGTTGGCCCCCAACCCAGACATGGCCAAGAAGAGAAAGTCCCAAAGAACCATGTCGAAGGCCTTCTCGAAGTCAGCTTTAACCCCCACCACTTCGAGCCCAGCTTTGGAGGACAAGTTGACCACCTCGGTTGCCGTCGCGAAGGAGTCGAGGATCGACCTGCCTTTAAGGAAAGCCGACTGCGCAGGTGAAATGATCTCTTTCATTACAGCTTCAAGTATGTTGGCCAAGACTTTCGAAATGATCTTCTGCACCGCGTTCAGGAGACTAATAGGCCTGAAATCGTTGGCCGAATTAGCACCTTCTCTCTTGGGGACCAGGCATATGTAGGAATAATCCAAAGGAGAGGAGTTCATTGTTCCGTTATAAAGCTCCTGGAAGATGATGAACAGATCCAGCTTTACCACCTCCCAGAACTTTTGGAAGAAGCCCAGGTTAAAACCGTCCGGCCCGGGGGCTTTATCGCTACCCAATTGGAACGTGGCTTTTCTGATCTCCTCTAAGGTGAAAGGCACCGTCAGATCTTCTGGGCTGCCAATGGATCTACCACCGAAGAGCTCTGACCAGTCCCCTAGCGAACCCCGCTCGTGGTCCCTCGCAGCGAATCGAGTCATGAAAAAGTCGTAGAAGTAGTTCCTCTTTTCCTCCTCTCTCCGGATAGTCCGCCCGTTGTTCACCACATCGCCGATGTAGTTCACACGCCTCCTTCCATTGGCTACCGCATGGAAGAATTTCGTGTTGCCATCACCTTCCCTCAGCCAGCGAAGGTTAGCCCTGGCTTTCCAAAGGATCTCTTCATCCGCCGCCACCCTACCTAGGAGGGATTTAAGCTGAGTCCGTTTCTCAAGCAAGTGGGGAGGAAGGTTCGCCCGTTCCTCCAAAACATCAAGCTGCTGAATCTCGCCAGCTAGATAGTTTTTGGTGCGGTGGATGCTGTAAAAGCTCGTGGAGCACCATTCCTTGATGCGCTTCCGGCAGTGTCGCAGCTTGGCCACGAACGTAAGCACGCCGGAACTCTTCGGGGGGATCTCCTTCCACCACGAAGGGAGGTTAGAACAGAAATCCGCCCGCGTGAGCCACACCATTTCAAATCTGAACCGGGGGGGGCTGAGCTAGTACTTGGTAGAAAGCAGTAACGGCGAATGATCAGAAGCGATCCTCGGTCCAGCTTCCACCTTGGAAAGAGGGAAACTGTGATCCCACTCAGTGGAGATCAGAAAACGGTCAAGTTTAGCAAGGGTTGGGCAGCTCTGCAGGTTGGACCAAGTGAACTGCTGATTACTAATCGGCAGATCCAGCATTTCCAACTCATTAATGAGATCAGAGAACAGAGCCATCATACGTCCACTCCAGTTACATCCTCTCCTTTCCGACTGATTTTTCGTTAGGTTGAAATCCCCACAAATAGTCCATAACCCTCTACACTCACTTTTGAGGGAGGCTAGTTCCTGACAGAACTCCGGCTTACCATTCCACGACGGTGGACCATATACGTTGGTAACGAAGAAATGGGTCCCACTGGGGATGTGGATCAGTTGAACCGTCAGCGAATGAGTTCGGACTAGGGCCCCGTAACAGGAGAAGATGTTAGAGGGCCAGCAGGTGATCAATCCCCCCGAGGCACCCGCCGATTTGATGAATAAGCATTTATCGAAAAGCGGGCCGGCAAAAGACCTGAGGAAGGAACGGGAAACCGAGTCCACCTTAGACTCTTGGATACAAACAACCGACGACCTAAGCTTAGATAAAACGGATTTTACGACAACTCTTTTATTCGGGTCGTTAAGACCCCGGACATTCCAACAAAAGATCTGAAACATGAAGACACAGGAGAAGCTCCCACCAACGAACACAAGACGGTGACAGGGGCCCCTAGAGGAGGGGGCCAGCGAACAAAGAGAGGTTCGCAGCCTCAACATCGGAGAGCCGAATCCCGCACAGCGCGCTTTTGGCCTTGATGGGCTCGGTGGAGACCCCCGGGGTCATCGAAGTCGACGGGTCCCACAGCAGAGATTTTCGGGCCAAGGCTCTTGCTACCACATCTCCAGATCCACCCAAAGCCAGTCGCGAGCTCCTGCGGAGGGGGGGGGAAGAGGCACAAGGCGGCTGAACGACCGGGTAACCCCCCCCCCCCTCCAGCAGTCGGCAAAGTCGATGTGACCCTCGGCAGACCCCCGACTTCGGTCTCGGGGAAAGGGAGCCCGACCGAACCCGTACCCGACGGAGGGAGAGAGAGCCCGAGCTCACCAGGAGAAGATGAAAAACCGACCGTGCCAGATGGGTTACCTCCAGGCCAGGGGGGCCCGACCGACCCCGAGGGTGGGGGGGAATGCCCGAGTTCACCCAAAGGCGAGGGGGGCCAAGCTGCTGGGCCCGCGCACGGCTCCAAAGCCCCCGTGTCCATCAGGCGGGCCCCACCCTCTTCCCGGCCGGGGGCTGACGGAAGAGCGCGGGTGGGGGAGAGGGGAGTCGAACGCAGAGAGGAGGGGGCGGCGTCCACCCAAGCCCAAAGATGATTAACAGCGACGAGGAAGATGGTCGCCCCGCCATGCCGGATTCGCAACCGCCCAAAGAGTGGAACGCCCGGGCTTCCCCCCTCTTCTAAGCCTCCGCCAACGTCAAAGAGAAGCCCTCCTGAGCCCAACGTCCACAAAGGCCCCGTCTGCTGAGGAGGCCCAGAACCAGCATTACGGATAAACGGGAGGCCCCCACCCGTTGGCCCAACCAGAAGGCTCCCACACCCCCGGCCCTTCCCGCACTGTGGGCTTAAAGCAGAACCACCAAACAAAGAGCCCATAGCCTCTACCCAAGAGCCAAGCGGAGACCCAACCCCAAGGCCTCCACACCCAAGGCCCGGCCCGCACAGCGGGCCCAGAACAGAGGGGCTAAATGGGGGGCAATTCAAATTAAAGTTGATGTCCAAATCCCTAGGACTCCCACTGCCCAACGCTAGAAATCGACCCGAGGTTATGCCATCCTTGCGCAAGGTGGGGGGACCAAAGGAAGGGCCTCGGTAGGCACTCTGCATACAACAGATACCAGCAGTAGGAGGGACTGCTCCGATAAGCGCGGAGGCCGGCGAAAAACCCGCCGCGAGCTTCGCAGAGCCAGCGCCCGCCAAAGTGTCGGCGACACCTCCCGACCGCCGCGGGCCCGAACTGCACCCCGACAGAGAGGTGCCCGGTCCCCCTCCACTATGAGTGGTGGGGCCGGAGGAGGTCCGCCGCCGGGGATCCGCCACGAGGAGGGTCGACGACCTCCGCCCACCTCCGGAGCGCCGGCGTCTCCTATCCCGCTGCCCCGGGGGAAAGCCCGATTCGTCCGAGTCCGCCACCCTGCCGTCCGTGGAGCGCGGGCTTGAGGTGCCCTCGCCGTCGGGGGGCACACGCCGGGCGATGGAGCGACCGAGCGGGTCCGTCTGGTCCGCCCCCTCATTAGGGTCCCCGCCGGCAAAAGGAGTTCCCCGATCATCGCCCCCCAGGGGGGCCGTGCGGATCAACTGTACAGGGATGGTGACGGAGAGGTCACCCAAAGTGATGACAATGCTCTCCGGGATGTCCGCGGCATCATCGACCGCGATCTGACAGCAGAAGCCGCCGAAGTCCATCATGTTAACACTCTCCTCCTCGCCGCGGAGGTATCTGCCGAAGGGGCTGACGATTGCGGCGACTCTGGATTCCACCCAACATTCAAACGGCAGATCGACCAGTTTGACCCATGCCTTGTACCGGAGCATGGAGCGCGATGCGTTGCGATACGGGTTCCAGGCAAAGCACCGTAGACGGCAACGGGGAAGCCGGATCACGTCTCTGCGGGTGAGGTCCTCTGGGCGTACCCAGTGGGGGAGAAGAACAGCAAAGCCCCGCTCACGGTGTCTCGCCACATGGAAATCCTCGGAGGTCCCACCCAGTTTGCAGGCAAGGTCCGCCGCGATCGCATCTTGCGGGCAATGGCCCAGGCGATCCGGTCCGATCACGCTGGCGAGGACAGCATTTCGAGCGAGCTGTTGACGGGCATGGAAGCATTCAGAGAGGGGTACAAAATGCTTCGTGGCAGGAGGTCTGTAACCCAAGGCCCTATACATCTTCGGAGCCGGCGGTGGGCACAGAAGGCTGCACCGGGCCGCAAGGTGTCCTAGCTTGAAGCACCGGCGGCACCTGATGGGTTCCCTGCAATTCCGGATGCGGTGATCATTCGAGAAGCAGCGGAAGCACCTTCCCGCAGGCAGAGGGGGGAAGGGCCGGGGCGCAGAGGCGATAGGGTGACGATGGGGTAGGTAGGGGGTCCGACGGAGAAGAGCGTCCTTATAAGGTGAATTGGAAGTTGTCGGACATGCCACCCGTGAGCCCCCGATGACACCAGAGGCGTCCAACGAATCTCTGGCGGGAGCAGGGCGAGCTTTTCCATCTCGGACGACAACACCCGGACAATACGAGGAAAGGGGGAATCCTCTTTGATCTGCCCAGGACACCGAGCGCAGGACCTTTTTGCCCTTAAGATCATAGTGCCCAAGAGAACCGTCCTTCCGTGAAGGTGGGGCCCTCTCGACGGCAAGGGGATCCTCGGGTGGAGGCTTGTGCTCGTGACTCTTAGCGAAGTGACCGCTCCGAGCCAAGTGGGCACCACGGCGTACGGCAGACCGACCACTGCCGCAGGTACCACGAGGCTGATCAGGTCTGTCTCTCCGATCGAGCTTTCTGTCTCTCCACGCTCGCTCTCTGTCTCTCCTCTCAAGCTCCCTCCCTCTCCTCTCAAGTCTTCATTCTCTCTCTCTATCCTTCGCTCGCTCTCTGTCTCTCCTCTCCAGCTCCCTCCCTCTCCTCTCCAGCTCCCTCCCTCTCCTCTCAAGTCTTCCTTCTCTCTTTCTATCCTTCATGTTTTTTCCGTCAAGGATGTTGTGTTCATGAATTTCTAATTAAACTTTTTATTTTTTAAAGGCTAAATTACAAAAAACTTTCCAGTCATATCCCGCTTTTTCACTTTACCCCACTGTCATTTAAAAGTCGACAACCTGCCCCCTCGTAATTACCGAAATATCTTTAGGGGGCAATGATGTTGACAGAAATGGTAAATTGATGAAAATGCCCTTCCTTTTTTTTTTTTTTCGAAATCTTTTATTTATTTATTTTTTTTCGAAGTCTTTTTTTTCTTTTCGAAGTTTTTTTTTAAATTTTTTTTTTTTTTTTTTTTTTTAGGAAATATTTTCCAAGGGTATTTTGGGTATATGAAAATATATTTTCAAAAAAACTGACGGTCAACTGACGGTCAACTGACGGCGAGGGGTTATTGCACAATTCGGTAATTACGAGGGGCAGGTTGTCGACTTTTAAATGACAGGGGGGTAAAGTGGAAAAGCGGAATATGACAGGGGGGTTTTCTATAATTTAGCCTTTTTTTTAATTTTTGTATCCTTGGTCTTTTAGTGAAGCTCCTCTTTGTTCTATATCAGCCAATTATATTTATGTTCATGATGATTAATTTATTTATTAAAAAATAAAAATATCCCAAGTGATGATGAAGGATGTATTCGACCAAAAAAATATAATATAGTTAAATTATGTTATATGTATGAAATTTTTTTTCTATCAATCGTTTGGAGGGTTCAAAATACAATTTTCTTAATGTATAATCATATTATACCCTAAAAAATATAGAATTAAACGAAAATTCAGTGTACCCAAAGTAAAAAAAAAAAAATCATTTTTGTACTTCCTCGTCTCCAATATATGACAAATTTTAAACTTTAAATTTTAAATTTTTAAATTTAAATATTCAACACAAAAATTTAAATTTAAAAATATAAAATTTTAATTTTTAATTTAAAATTTTAAAATTTTAAAATTAGAATTTGAATTTCAAGTTTTAAAATTTCAAATTTGAATTTGAATTTTAAATTTTAAATTTTAAAATTTAAATTTAGATTTATTTTTAAAATTTTCAAATTTTTAGTTTGAAATTTTAAATTTCAAATTTTAATTTTAAATTTAATTTCAAATTTTAATTTTTTACCTTTTAATTTCAAATTATGAAAATTTTAATTTTAAAATTTTAAAATATAAATTAATATTTATTTTTTATTTTTAAAAAATTTAAATTTAAAAAAATTATGGAATTATTCAATATGCATTTCAAACAGTTTAAAATTTGAAATTATAAAAATTTATAGAGTTACAGAATTTTTTATTTCATTTAGATTAAAATTACAGTTTATAAACTCTATGACAATTTTTTGCTATATATTCAAATAGGTCCTAATATGTGAGCGAACATTATTATTGTGATGTATGAATATTATTTTTTAAATTTATCATTTTAATGAAAATTTTAGAAATTTTGTTGATTATTTTTTTTAGTTTTACCGATTTAATGTAAATGTGATTAACTTAACTAAAGTTTAATATTAGACATTTTAAAAAATATTATTTTTTAATGATAATGAGGCACTTATAAAGTGTTAGTGTGCTAATTTTTTTTTTAAAAAAAAAAAATTAGGGACATATAAGAGTATTTAGTAAAAAAAACATGCTGCTAAATTATAGTAATTTTTTTAGATATATCGATACTTAGTAATATATTGTTATACACCCTAATAATTACAAATACAGTAATACTAATATTGTTATAGTTTAGTTTTATTATAGTAGTTTTTTTTTTTTTTTTTTTTTTTTGAGAGAGAGAGAGAGAGAAATAGCATGCTAGTATGCTATCAGTTTCGTTTATTTTAAAATAAATTTAATTTAAAATATAAAATAATTAGATTTGGAATTTAAAATTTTGATACTAATCATCAAATTTTTTAACATTAGAGACCGTTAATAGCATTTACTCTTTTATTAAGTCCAAAATGAGGCTAACTAGCTGTACATCTTATTTCAAAGGCAGCTCTTTTTATTTTATTTATTTATTATACCAAAACTCCTTAACTACAACTTTTGGAGTTGACTCCGGCATTCAACTCCAAACACGCCCAACGAGCTCATAGAAGAGCTTTCAGAGCCACCGAACCTTTCTCTACTGTAACTACACCACCTCTATGATCATGTCTTCGTCTCGTCCTCCCCGCTTTCCGTACTGCTCCTCGCACCTCCTCCGGCACTCCTGTTGCTCCTGCCAGCCATGTCGCCCCCGCCGGCACTGCTGCTGGCACCGCCGCAACTCCTCTTGTGGGTCTCTGTCTTGCTCGCGGCTTTTTCCCTCTCTGTACCGCTCCTCGCATCGCCTCTCGCACTGCTGCTCCTGCTGCCGTCGGCCGTACTGGTACTGCCTGTTACGGAATTTGAGTTGGCGTAGTTTCGTGAAAGTTTCAAGTCCTGAAGATTGAAGGTGAAGAAAAGTTGAATCATTTAACTCAATCTCAAGAAAGAAGAATTCAAAAGGATCAGGTATGTTTAACTAAAGAATTTGTGTGATCCGAATACTTCTTGTAGTGTAGAAACACTTGGAAGAATCTTTCATTGCATAAAAATCAAAAACTGAACTTGGGACATGTTCAGGATCCGGATCAGGTTGTTCGATCCGGATCCCGAAGGTGGTTCGTTCATACTTCGTCGCAATCCGGATCGTAGTCTCTTGATCCGGATCCCGAACGTTGATGTTTGGTGAACTGTATGAACGATCCGGATCGTAGTCACATGATCCGGATCCCGAACCTTCGTTTTTCTGGAATTGGCTGTTTTGTTATGACGATCCGGATCCTAGTTATCACGATCCGGATCGCCGTCCGTAAATATCCAGAAATGGCAGGTTTTTGATTCTTATCTCCTTCTTAGGGTTTCTAACCTATAAATACACCCTATGACTCCTTTTCTAGGGGGAATCCACATAGCCGTCATTTTCTTGTATCATCTTATACGGCTATAGATCCACATATAGAGAAGAAAGGAAATCATTAGAGAATACTCTATGTTTCTTCATCTATATTGATTAGTTTGATTCTAGGTTTTCATACTCACATCTTGAGTTGAATCAAACTAATGAATACTTAGATGGTATTTCCGATCTATCTTTGATCTAAGTATTCGGCGGATCATCACCACCCAAAAAACAACGATTTACCCCAAAAATCGGCGCGTGGATTCGCGTGTCCTTGTGGATTCAAGGTTCAATCGCTCTCGTGGATTCGGAGCGAGGCACGTTCGTGGATTCGAACGGTGCTATTGGGTGAAGACCGTGGATTCGGTCGGACGTCGTGGATTCGACGTTGGACGCCGTGGATTCGGCGTTGGGCGCAGATCGTGGATTCGAGAAGCGTCTGGAGCGAGCGGAGAAGATCCTCTAGGAGCGTATGGAAAAGGTTGAGTCGTAAGTGTGTACGGTAAATCACCTTGTACGTGTTTTAATTCTAGTGGATTTCTGCCGTGTTATCGGTCCCGTGGTTTTTTACTCCGGTGATGGAGTTTTCCACGTAAAAATCTTGCGTGTTATTTTATTTTCCGCATTGGGTTTTATCGCAACGATTTTTGGAGTGTTTATACGTTTACACCTATTCACCCCCCTCTAGGTGTTTCTTCCCCTATTTAGATCCGTATTATATACGACCCAACAAGTGGTATCAGAGAGGGAATAGGGTTGTGAACAATGGTTGAAGGTGGAAACATCAATCGACCCCCTTTCTTTGATGGAACAAATTATGCGTACTGGAAAGTACGGATGAAAGCCTTTTTATCTTCCATCGACGAAAGGGTGTGGCATTCAATTGAATCAGGATGGACTAATCCAACTGAACTTATCTCTGATGTTCACACCTTAAAACCTAGGTCGAAATGGACCAAGTAAGAGTTTGAGTTATCTTCTTACAATGGCAAGGGAATTAATGCTATTTTTAATGCCTTATCTCAAACTGAATTCTCTCGCGTCTCGGCATGTGAGACTGCGAAAGAAATCTGGGATGTTCTCCAGGTTACACATGAGGGAACTAACCTCGTGAAGATTCAGAAACTGCAGATGCTTACGAGCAAGTTTGACTCCATCTTGATGGCAGAAAATGAATCTTTCACGGACTACTATACACGATTGCAAGACATCGTAAACTCATGTGCTAATCTGGGAGAGAAGATTCCAGAATTTAAGATTGTAAGAAAAATCTTAAGAACTCTTCCTGAACGATTTCGCCCAAAGGTTACTGCCATTGAAACTATTAAACACCCGGACGAAATACGTGTAGAAGAATTAGTTGGTTCATTACAAACTTATGAAATGACTTTTAATACTAACAATTCTTCTGGAAAAGCATCCACTTCTAAGTCTTCAGGTTATGCGTTGAAAACAACTAAGGAAGAAGACGCGGATACATCCTCCTCGGACGATGACGAGAACCTTTCTATGGAGGAATTTGAGAAGCAGCTCGCTCTCTTGACAAGGAATTTTCGCCGCAACTTTCGAAGGGGTAATTCAAGCAAATCTCCATCCTTCAGAAAGTGGAACAAAGGCAAGGGTACTCCAAGTCACAAGTCAAGAAAGCAGGAGAACTTCTCAAAGGATAAGAAAAGTTCAGAAGGACAACTGCAATGCTTCAAATGTCGAGGCTACGGCCACATTGCAACGGAGTGTCCTAACAAGTATCCGGCAAAGAAGAAGGCGATGCAAGTCGTCACTTGGGATGACAACTCAACGTCAAATGAGTCGTCTTCAAGTGATGAAGAAAAGAGCTCCACCGCATTCCACGCGTCCGTATCTTCACCCTTCATGTGCTTTATGGCAAATACATCTGAGTCGTTGTCCAACTCCACTGTTGAAAAGAACGCAACGGACAACGAATCGGATGATTCGGAAGGTGAAGATTTTGCTCTAGCCTACCACAGACTTTTGAGGGACTCAAAGAAAGTGGCTAAGCAAAACAAGAGTTTGAGAGGGAGATTGCATGATCTCGAAGAAGAAGCAAAAAGAGCGACTTCTCTCTCAAACGCTCTTGAAGTGGAAAGGGAAAACCTGATAAAAGAAAATGCTTCCCTTCAAGAGTCCAATGAGCAACTTGAAAAGGAACATACAAATCTGGTGGATAACGCGAATCACTTTTCAAAGCTCTACAACGAGGCTCGACAGGATAACCTGGAAATGACAAAGACCATTTTCCAACTCAAGAATGACTTACAGCGATTCTCTTCAGGAAGGAGTAAGTTGGATAGACTTCTTGGTCTTGGTCAATCAAATAGGTTCGGCCTCGGATACACTCAAACTGGAAACAGTCCAAGTTCGAGTGAGACAGTTTTTGTGCCTCAGTCGGTATCTCCTCCTCCGACACCGGAATTCAAGACAAACAACGACAACAAACCTACTTCATCCTCTTTGGGATCGTCAAGATCTAAGGTATGTTTTCGTTGTGGTGTTTCAGGGCACATAAGAAGATATTGCAAGACGGGATTCGAACGCTCATCTCAAGCACCTCTTGCATCAACTACCAAAAAGGCTCCTTTCCGGAAATCAAAGCAAAACTTTTCAAATGAAAAGAGACTTGGTAGTTCACCCGCGCAAGACGACTTCATCAAGGAGCAACGATCGTTTTAACAAGACGCTTTCACCTAGGCACAAAACTTCACGACCATTACTGACGCATTCCAAAAAGGTTTGGGTGCGCAAAGGTGAAATTTTCCCTTGTCTTGTTTCCAATATTTCCTTGCATGCATATGATAGCTCGTCTTGGTATCTGGATAGCGGGTGTTCCCGTCACATGACCGGTGACAAAAATAGTTTTCAAAATCTAGAGAAAATCTCCGGAGGACACGTTGTTTTCGGAGACGGTCGATCTTCCAAAATTGTTGGAAAAGGGACGGTAGCTATTCCAGATGGCCCGATTTTGAAAAACGTCTTATTGTTGATGGCCTTAAGACTAACCTCATAAGCATAAGTCAACTTTGCGACAATGGTTTTTCAGTTAACTTTTCATCGGTTGAATGCGTTGTAACTGATAAGGACCATGCTTTCTTTCTAAAAGGGGTTAGATCTGAAAACAATTGTTATGTTGTTCCTAACAAATTTTCTGAAAATTGTAACTTAGCCGCTTTGAATAATGAAACTCTTTGGCATGAAAGGCTAGGTCACTTAAATTTTAAGGAACTTACTAGAATTTCAAACAAGGACGTGGTCAAGGGGATTCCAAAGCTTTTATTTAAACAAAACGTTGTGTGTGGTGGTTGCCAAAAGGGAAAACAGTCTAGGACTTGCACACAAGAACTTGAACCACGTTGGTACAAAACGGCCCTTGGAACTTTTGCACATGGACTTAATGGGGCCGACCCGTCAACCATCCTTGGGAGGTAAATGGTACATCTTTTTATTGGTTGATGATTTCTCTCGGTTTTCATGGGTAGCATTTTTGAGAGAGAAAGCTGATACGTTTGACTCTTTTCATGAGATTTGCCATCGTATTATGATTGAAAAGAATGAAAAGATCATTCGTGTTAGAAGTGATA
This sequence comes from Tillandsia leiboldiana, assembly GCA_029204045.2. Lineage (NCBI taxonomy): Eukaryota > Viridiplantae > Streptophyta > Magnoliopsida > Poales > Bromeliaceae > Tillandsia > Tillandsia leiboldiana. The sequence goes on from CM055082.1 coordinate 1,991,189, forward strand.
GGGGTGGAGAATTCATAAATTCAAAATTCATTGACTTTTGTACTTCAAATGGCATTAAACATGAATTCTCGGCACCCTATACACCTCAGCAGAATGGTGTTGTTGAGCGCAAAAACAGGGTTGTTCAAGAGATGGCGCGTGTGATGCTTCATAGCCGGAAATTACCGCTACAATTTTTGGGCTGAAGCTGTGAACACCGCTGTCTATGTCATTAACAGAGTGTATTTGCGCCCAGGAACCTTGAATACACCATATGAGCTGTGGTTTAGTAGAAAACCGGATATCAAGTACTTTCGTATCTTCGGGAGTCGATGTTACATCTTACGTGACCTTGAAAATCTTGGAAAGTTCGACTCTCGAAGTGATGAAGGGATCTTTTTGGGTTATTCTACGAATAGCAGAGCATATCGAGTATTTAACATTGAATCTAAGACGATTGTAGAATCTATAAATGTTAAAGTAGATGAAGCTTCTCATTTTGAATCTGAAAAATCTACCCTCGATATCTCTCTAGATGATGATTCTCCTGCTAGTGCATCTTCTCATAATAACACTTCCAATATTAATGATGCATCTAATGGTTCTTCTAGTTTATCTGATGTGCAGGAATCATCTCGTGTACCTCCGACTACTCCGTTTCAACAAACGCTACGAATCTCCAAGGATCATCCGGAATCGAACATCATTGGAGATCCACAAGAAGGAGTTAGAACTCGAAGGCAGTTGGTTTGCGGACTTGCTTGCTACGTATCTTTAATCGAACCAAAGACAATAGATGATGCTCTTCAGGATGACTACTGGATTAAAGCAATGCAGGAAGAGCTTCATCAATTTGAGCGAAACAAAGTCTGGGAATTAACGAAGCCTCCAAAGCAACATCATGTGATAGGTACCAAATGGATCTTCAAGAACAAGAAAGATGAAGATGGTACTATCATCAGGAACAAGGCACGACTAGTTGCTCAAGGCTACTCTCAAGTAGAAGGTATAGACTTTGACGAAACTTTCGCCCCTGTAGCTAGACTCGAGTCCATTCGTATATTGTTTGCTATTGCTTGTCATTTTAAAATCAAATTATTTCAAATGGACGTCAAGAGCGCATTTCTAAATGGGTTTTTAAATGAGGAAGTTTATGTAGCTCAACCGAAAGGTTTTGTAGATCATAAACAACCTAACCATATTTTTCGTTTGAAAAAGGCTCTTTACGGTCTGAAACAAGCACCGCGAGCATGGTACGAAAGGTTAACAAAGCACCTTTTGGAGAAGGGCTATACTCGAGGGGGAGCTGACAGGACTCTCTTTGTGAAGCATTATCAAAATAATTTCATTGTAGCACAAATCTATGTCGATGACATTGTATTTGGTGCAACAAAAGATAATGATGCTTCTAAATTCGCGGAGACCATGGAAAGCGAATTTGAGATGTCCATGATGGGCGAACTGTCTTATTTTCTTGGATTGCAAATTAAACAAAATGATGAAGGTATTCACTTGAGTCAATCCAAGTATGCACTGGAGTTGGTCAAAAAGTTTGATCTAGAAAACTGCAAAGTTTTTCCAACTCCAATGGGAACTAGCCACAAGGGACTTGGAAGTGAATCACATAGTGAGAATGTAGACGAGAAACTGTATAGAAGTATGATTGGAAGTCTACTTTACCTCACGGCTAGTCGCCCGGATATATCCTTTAGTGTTGGGATTTGCGCGAGATATCAATCAGCACCAAAGGAGGTTCACCTGAAAGCGGTGAAACGGATCATCCGGTACATCAAAGGATCAATTAATTTCGGAATTTGGTATCCTATGGGAACAAGTCTGGACATTGTTGGATACTCAGATGCCGATTGGGCAGGATCAGTGGATGATCGGAAAAGCACGAGTGGTGCATGCTTCTATCTTGGCCATTGCCTTGTTGCATGGCACAGTAAAAAGCAGAATTGCATAGCACTCTCCGACTGCCGAAGCGGAATACATTTCAGCTGGAAGTTGCTCAACTCAACTCATTTGGATGAAAAGCGTGCTGAGCGACTTCCGCATTTCAGCATCTTCGGTAATAATTCTTTGTGACAACACAAGTGCAATTAACATTTCTAAAAACCCTGTGTTGCACTCTAGAACAAAACCATATTGAACTTAGATATCATTTTCTTAGAGAGCTAGTTGAATCAAATACTCTTCAACTTTCATATGTTTCAACTGAAGATCAATTAGCTGACTTTTTAAACAAAACCTTTGGATCAAAAACGTTTTATTCACTTGCGAAAAGCAATTGGTATGCTTTCCTTGAAATAATCTTCTTTTTGAAATCTTTGCTTAGGATAGGTTTTGTATTTGTTTTTGTTTTGTTCTTTATCTATGTTTGTACATAGGACATTAATTGAGCATTGATCATAATTGACTTTAATTGCATCTGTTCACACATTTAGAAATTTATTATGCTTTTGCCATCATAATATTTCATTGTTGCAATGATCGTTTATGTTAATTAAATCATCTTCTAAAGTGATCAAAGTCAATTTCTCTCTCAATGATCTCTTGGTATAGTCATTATCTTATTTGACTGTTTAGTCGAGTATGAAATCGAGATCAATTTTTGGTTGAATACTTTATATCTTAAATAATTGATAGCCAATTGAGGGGGAGTCAAAGATAATGTAAAATGCTCAAAAGATGTGGAAAGAGTTACATCCCAATGAGGAGTGTGAAAACTACCACCACATGGAGGAAAGAGCTACCACCTCGGTCGTCCGAGTATTGTGTGCAGCTACCACATGTATACCAAGCATGGTTGTTCAAATTTTTGATTAAGTAAAATGCATATTGAAATACTTGACTCTGTCAAATTTCAAGGTTGGTATAAGGTGGGATTTTAAAGAAAGATGCTCAAAGAGCCACTCTCTTCAACAGATTGTCTAGAAATATTATCTACTATATTTGGGATTTCAAACATCTATTGATCTTTGTATTTCATTTTCTTTACTGAATTGATGATTTGATAAAGGCATTACTCATAAGATCAAGTTAGATGTGATTGAAGGTGTTCAACTTTAAGGGATTTAATTCTTGTAAATTTTCGTTTCATTTTTGGATATTACTGATAGATTTGGCATAATCTAATTCTTGTTGTATGAAACGATGCTTTTTGTTTAAAGTTAATACACCTTTGTGCTTACAATCTTTTTCTGGTTTTTTTCTTGAATTTCTCTGAAATTTTTCTAAAGAAAAAGTTGGGGCCGATCCGGATCGGGCAAGGTGATCCGGATCCCGAACGCAGGTTTTCTCCTGCGGGCTGACGATCCGGATTGGACCTGCCGATCCGGATCCCGAACGCAGTTTTCTTTTACTGCGGGTAGCCGATCCGGATCGCAAGCTCGGGAGGATCCGGATCGCGGCTAGGTTTTTATAAAGAACAAAAGGGTTTTGATTTCTTTTACTCCAATCTTTTGTTTAAAAGTTTCCAGAGCGCTTCTCTCTAGATTTCATCCTCCTTGGAAGCTTTCTAACTCAAGTTCTTCTGTTCCAAGTAAGTTTTATTGATCAAAATCTCGGTTTTTCACCGTTTTTTCTCTTTTCCTCCTCAACGCACGAATTTCTTGGATCAACTTTGTTTGTGGATGGTTTTTGATCAAATTTCTTTTGAAATAAGAACTCTGGGTAGATTAGTTTTGATTATATGCTAGGTTTTCTCCTGATTAACGGATTTTTAGGCTTCGATTTCTAAAATTTCGGTTTTAGGGCATATAATAAGGATTTTCGAAATTCATGCAATTGATCTATTTTTAGAAGTCCTTTTGCAAAACTAATTTGATTCTTAGTCTGCTCTACATGATTATGATTGTTTGGGTACAATTTTTTCAATTTTTTGAAAAAACTAAGCATTTTTGTGTTCTTGAGTTGGTCTACTCAGGATTCCTTTTCTCAAGAAACCATTAGCAATGGTGATCACTTGGATGTGTTTCCTACTTGCTGCTATGGTACATACAGAGATACTGCCAAGCCTAAGAAAAGGCTGAAGAAAGCAAAGAAGACTAAGGTTGATTCCGACACTGAATCAGAGACAGAGTCGATTGAACTGGGTAACATCGAAATTGAGCAAGCTGCTCCCATTGTCTCCAAAGGGGAAAAGCAACTGCTGAAGCTTCAAAACCTACTGCAGCTGAAAAAGGGAAAGCACCAATGGAACCAAGTCCAGTTGGAACAAAAAGAAAAATGTGTGCGAGAAAAAGAGGGAGTGCACAAGGAATCTCCATTGAGCAACCAGCACAGCAAGCACCTCCCAAGAAGTTGTCAGCTCGGCTGAATAAAGGATTTTGAAAACAGAAATGCATTGGAGAAAGGCATGTTGATGTAAAAGCCTTAAAGAAGCGTTCTCAGACGTTTGGGACTTTGTTTGACCAGATAGGTCTTGCTTCCATTTGCGATTTTCCGGAGAGACACTGGGTATTGTCTTCACTCAGTGAGGATGTTTTATCAGAATGCCTGCTATCTAGTTGATCAGGAAAGCGGGCGTCGGGATTTTCAAACTTTAGTCAAGAATGTCAGAATCAAAGTAACGCCTCAGCTAATTGGTGAAGTACTTGGGATGGACGCCCGAGCCGATGGCACTCATTACCTGAAGAATCAAGTTTTCAACACTTCTCCTGGAGAGTGGTAGTTGATGGAATCTGTGTTCCAGATATCGGTCGACAGGAAACTCCGTTTTCTCGAAAGAACTACGACCAGAGTACCGCATCTTAATCTTTATTTTTGTACAATATTCTTCCAAACATGAACAAAAGGTTCTTCGGTGGGAAAGAATGATATTTCTTTATCTACTTGGAAACCCCGCAGCAGCAATGGGAGCTAACTTAAACATTCCCTACTCATCTGGTCAAGGATGGCACGATATGTGGAGCAAGCTCATCCGTCAGAGAGACTACCTTTTCCAATGATCATCATGCGATTCTTCGCAATTTAAAGCTGACACAAATGCGAGTTCCTATCTGCACAGTCTAGGAACGATCAATGACCGACAATTGTAAAGTCTCTTTCGACGAAGCCAGATGAACCTTTCATACCTCTTCACCGGCAACGAGAACAACGACAACAAGCAACAACCTCTGCACCGGCAGCAGCTCCTTCAGTTCAACCAGCACCTCCGGCACAAGAAGCACCACAATCACTTCTGATGATGATGCTTCTGTTACCTCAATCTATAAAGAACAGCAAAGGCTCTCCAACGAGCAAGAACGTATATCAAATGAACTGATTGAGGTAAAGGAAGAAATAAGAAGGTAAATAAAAGCAATCAGCAATGAACAAGCGGATAAAGAAGATTTTCCAAATCCTCGGCTGTATCAGTTCAGACGAGTCTGAATGATCCGTATCCTTCTAATTTCTGTTTTTATGCATATTTTAAATCCTACTGTTGTGCAAGTTTTTTTTATGTTTTAATTTGAGATTTTAGTTCTCGAACTTAAACTGTTAACCATTCTCTCCTTCTGTAATCTTTGGCTTTATTTGTGACAAAAAAGGGGAGAGAGTTTAGAACAATGATTGAACAATGAACAATGAATGATGGTATGAATGATGAAATATCAAGGTAAGTATGATCTCAAATCAATGTGAAATATCAAGGTAAGTTGATCTCAACTTGAGGTTTTTCGTTGTATGAATGCATGCCTCGACTAACTATTTGTAACTATTTGGGCATGTAATATAACTAACAAGTTGTTTGTTCACTAACAAGTTTGTGACACTGGTTTTTGATTGCATAGAAGATATGTTGGGGTTAACTCTGATTATTACATATTATATATATAAGTAGTTGTCACAAACATGTTCATGACATTTGTTTTTACGTGCAAAGAAGATATGTTGGGTTTGTTTAACTATGATCTGTTACATATCTGAATATAAATGTCATGGTAAGTATAAATGAGTTTAAACTTCATCTCTGTTTGTGGTTTTTGAATGATACAAAATTCTTGAGGTATCTAACGATTTCTTTTGTCAAGAATGATTTCTTTTGCAGAGAGTACAGATGTCTAAGTCTAGAGTCTGTTTTAGGAGTTTAATCATGTATTGTATTTTGGATCTCCATTGTAAATTTTTGTTGTATGGTGATAGCAAAAAAATATCTTTTTGAATTTTCTTTAGTGGATCTATGTTTTGTCACGAAACCGCCAAAGGGGGAGATTGTTACGGAATTTGAGTTGGCGTAGTTTCGTGTGAAAGTCTCAAGTCCTGAAGATTGAAGGTGAAGAAAAGTTGGATCATTTAACTCAATCTCAAGAAGAAAGAAGAATTCAAAAGGATCAGGTATGTTTAACTAAAGAATTTGTGTGATCCGAATACTTCTTGAGTGTGTAGAAACACTTGGAAGAATCTTTCATTGCATAAAAATCAAAAACTGGACTTGGGACATGTTCAGGATCCGGATCAGGTTGTTCGATCCGGATCCCGAAGGTGGTTCGTTCATACTTCGTCGCAATCCGGATTAGCTCTTGATCCGGATCCGAACGTTGATGTTTGGTGAACTGTATGAACGATCCGGATCGTAGTCACATGATCGGATCCCGAACCTTCGTTTTTCTGGAATTGGCTGTTTGTTATGACGATCCGGATCCTAGTTATCACGATCCGGATCGCCGTCCGTAAAATCCAGAAATGGCAGGTTTTTGATTCTTATCTCCTTCCTAGGGTTTTAAACTATAAAATACACCCTATGACTCCTTTTCTAGGGGAATCCACATAGCCGTCATTTTCTTGTATCATCTTATACGGCTATAGATCCACATATAGAGAAGAAAGGAAATCATTAGAGATACTCTCTGTTTCTCATCTATATTGATTAGTTTGATTCTAGGTTTTCATACTCACATCTGAGTTGAATCAAACTAATGAATACTTAGATGGTATTTCCGATCTATCTTTGATCTAAGTAGTATTCGGCGGATCATCACCCACCCAAAAAACAAATTTACCCAAAAATCGGCGCGTGGATTCGCGTGTCCTTGTGGATTCAAGGTTCAATCGCTCTCGTGGATTCGGAGCGAGGCACGTTCGTGGATTCGAACGGTGCTATTGGGTGAAGACCGTGGATTCGGTCGGACGTCGTGGATTCGACGTTGGACGCCGTGGATTCGGCGTTGGGCGCAGATCGTGGATTCGAGAAGCGTCTGGAGCGAGCGGAGAAGATCCTCTAGGAGCGTATGGAAAAAGGTTGAGTCGTAAGTGTGTACGGTAAATCACCTTGTACGTGTTTTAATTCTAGTGGATTTCTGCCGTGTTATCGGCACCGTGTTTTTTACTCCGGTGATGGAGTTTTCCACGTAAAAATCTTGCGTGTTATTTTATTTTCCGCATTGGGTTTTATCCAACGATTTTTGGAGTGTTTATACGTTTACACCTATTCACCCCCCTCTAGGTGTTTTCCCCTATTTAGATCCGTAATATTACGACCCAACTGCCGACACTGCTGCCTGCATGCTCGTAACCATGCTGGAGGTCTCTGTGTCTCGTCGCTCCAGCCTTGGCCTATGTGTTCTCTGTACCGCTCCTCGCATTGCCTATCGCACTGATCATGCTGACGCCGGGTGCTGGTACTGCAGGCACTCCTGTCTGCACTGCTCATACTCCTGCTCGGGATCTCTGTTTCATGATCTCGTCGACCCCCTTGCGGCCTTGTTGAAAATTGATGAAACATGATGTTAGGGTCCTATTATTAGCAAGTAGTGCTAGTAGTGGACCCATTTGTTAGAAAGAAATTGACTAAGTCATGGAGTGAGTGATGGATTAATTTGTGTTAGTAGTGGGTTATGTAGTGCAGTTCATGCTAACTAGTTTTTGGAGCACATGTGTAGTGGGGTAGTGGGAGAACATGTGTTGATGTTCGGTTTTCTTAAACTTTAAGTTTTTTTTCTATTTAAATCCTTTGATTGTAAGCTTGTAAGCAACAAGAAAAAAAGTT
>CM055082.1:1999239-2035567 GCA_029204045.2 Tillandsia leiboldiana
AAGACGACTTCACAAGGAGCAACAATCGTTTTACAAAGACGTTTCAACTAGGCACAAAACTTCCCGACCATTACTGACGCATCCAAAAAGGTTTGGGTGCGCAAAGGTGAAATTTCCCTTGTCTTGTTTTCCAATATTCCTTGCATGCATATGATAGCTCGTCTGTGTATCTGGATAGCGGGTGTTCCCGTCACATGACCGGTGACAAAAATAGTTTTCAAAATCTTAGAGAAAAGTCTCCGGAAGGACACGTTGTTTTCGGAGACGGTCGATCTCCCAAATGTTGGAAAAGGACGGTAGCTATTCCAGATGGCCCGATTTTGAAAAACGTCTTATTTGTTGATGGCCTTAAGGACTAACCTCATAAGCATAAGTCAACTTTGCGACAATGGTTTTTCAGTTAACTTTTCATCGGTTGAATGCGTTGTAACTGATAAGGACCATGCTTTCTTTCTAAAAAGGGGTTAGATCTGAAAACAATTGTTATGTTGTTCCTAACAATTTTCTGAAAATTGTAACTTAGCCGCTTTGAATAATGAAACTCTTTGGCATGAAAGGCTAGGGTCACTTAAATTTTAAGGAACTTACTAGAATTTCCAAACAAGGACGTGGTCAAGGGGATTCCAAAGCTTTTATTTAAACAAAACGTTGTGTGTGGTGGTTGCCAAAGGGAAAACAGTCTAGGACTGCACACAAGAACTTGAACCACGTTGGTACAAACGGCCCTTGGAACCTTTTGCACATGGACTTAATGGGGGCCGACCCGTCAACCATCCTTGGGAGGTAAATGGTACATCTTTTTATTGGTTGATGATTTCTCTCGGTTTTCATGGGTAGCATTTTGAGAGAGAAAGCTGATACGTTTGACTCTTTTCATGAGATTTGCCATCGGATTATGATTGAAAAGAATGAAAAGATCATTCGTGTTAGAAAGTGAGGGGGTGGAGAATTCATAAATTCAAAATTCATTGACTTTTGTACTTCAAATGGCATTAAACATGAATTCTCGGCACCCTATACACCTCAGCAGAATGGTGTTGTTGAGCGCAAAAACAGGGTTGTTCAAGAGATGGCGCGTGTGATGCTTCATAGCCGGAAATTACCGCTACATTTTTGGGCTGAAGCTGTGAACACCGCTGTCTATGTCATTAACAGAGTGTATTTGCGCCCAGGAACCTTGAATACACCATATGAGCTGTGGTTTAGTAGAAAACCGGATATCAAGTACTTTCGTATCTTCGGGAGTCGATGTTACATCTTACGTGACCTTGAAAATCTTGGAAAGTTCGACTCTCGAAGTGATGAAGGGATCTTTTTGGGTTATTCTACGAATAGCAGAGCATATCGAGTATTTAACAGTGAATCTAAGACGATTGTAGAATCTATAAATGTTAAAGTAGATGAAGCTTCTCATTTTGAATCTGAAAAATCTACCCTCGATATCTCTCTAGATGATGATTCTCCTGCTAGTGCATCTTCTCATAATAACACTTCCCAATATTAATGATGCATCTAATGGTTCTTCTAGTTTATCTGATGTGCAGGAATCATCTCGTGTACCTCCGACTACTCCGTTTCAACAAACGCTACGAATCTCCAAGGATCATCCGGAATCGAACATCATTGGAGATCCACAAGAAGGAGTTAGAACTCGAAGGCAGTTGGTTTGCGGACTTGCTTGCTACGTATCTTTAATCGAACCAAAGACAATAGATGATGCTCTTCAGGATGACTACTGGATTAAAGCAATGCAGGAAGAGCTTCATCAATTTGAGCGAAACAAAGTCTGGGAATTAACGAAGCCTCCAAAGCAACATCATGTGATAGGTACCAAATGGATCTTCAAGAACAAGAAAGATGAAGATGGTACTATCATCAGGAACAAGGCACGACTAGTTGCTCAAGGCTACTCTCAAGTAGAAGGTATAGACTTTGACGAAACTTTCGCCCCTGTAGCTAGACTCGAGTCCATTCGTATATTGTTTGCTATTGCTTGTCATTTTAAAATCAAATTATTTCAAATGGACGTCAAGAGCGCATTTCTAAATGGGTTTTTAAATGAGGAAGTTTATGTAGCTCAACCGAAAGGTTTTGTAGATCATAAACAACCTAACCATATTTTTCGTTTGAAAAAGGCTCTTTACGGTCTGAAACAAGCACCGCGAGCATGGTACGAAAGGTTAACAAAGCACCTTTTGGAGAAGGGCTATACTCGAGGGGGAGCTGACAGGACTCTCTTTGTGAAGCATTATCAAAATAATTTCATTGTAGCACAAATCTATGTCGATGACATTGTATTTGGTGCAACAAAAGATAATGATGCTTCTAAATTCGCGGAGACCATGGAAAGCGAATTTGAGATGTCCATGATGGGCGAACTGTCTTATTTTCTTGGATTGCAAATTAAACAAAATGATGAAGGTATTCACTTGAGTCAATCCAAGTATGCACTGGAGTTGGTCAAAAAGTTTGATCTAGAAAACTGCAAAGTTTTTCCAACTCCAATGGGAACTAGCCACAAGGGACTTGGAAGTGAATCACATAGTGAGAATGTAGACGAGAAACTGTATAGAAGTATGATTGGAAGTCTACTTTACCTCACGGCTAGTCGCCCGGATATATCCTTTAGTGTTGGGATTTGCGCGAGATATCAATCAGCACCAAAGGAGGTTCACCTGAAAGCGGTGAAACGGATCATCCGGTACATCAAAGGATCAATTAATTTCGGAATTTGGTATCCTATGGGAACAAGTCTGGACATTGTTGGATACTCAGATGCCGATTGGGCAGGATCAGTGGATGATCGGAAAAGCACGAGTGGTGCATGCTTCTATCTTGGCCATTGCCTTGTTGCATGGCACAGTAAAAAGCAGAATTGCATAGCACTCTCGACTGCCGAAGCGGAATACATTTCAGCTGGAAGTTGCTCAACTCAACTCATTTGGATGAAAAGCGTGCTGAGCGACTTCCGCATTTCAGCATCTTCGGTAATAATTCTTTGTGACAACACAAGTGCAATTAACATTTCTAAAAACCCTGTGTTGCACTCTAGAACAAAACATATTGAACTTAGATATCATTTTCTTAGAGAGCTAGTTGAATCAAATACTCTTCAACTTTCATATGTTTCAACTGAAGATCAATTAGCTGACTTTTTAACAAAACCTTTGGATCAAAAACGTTTTATTCACTTGCGAAAAGCAATTGGTATGCTTTCCTTGAAATAATCTTCTTTTTGAAATCTTTGCTTAGGATAGGTTTTGTATTTGTTTTTGTTTTGTTCTTTATCTATGTTTGTACATAGGACATTAATTGAGCATTGATCATAATTGACTTTAATTGCATCTGTTCACACATTTAGAAATTTATTATGCTTTTGCCATCATAATATTTCATTGTTGCAATGATCGTTTATGTTAATTAAATCATCTTCTAAAGTGATCAAAGTCAATTTCTCTCTCAATGATCTCTTGGTATAGTCATTATCTTATTTGACTGTTTAGTCGAGTATGAAATCGAGATCAATTTTTGGTTGAATACTTTATATCTTAAATAATTGATAGCCAATTGAGGGGGAGTCAAAGATAATGTAAAATGCTCAAAAGATGTGGAAAGAGTTACATCCCAATGAGGAGTGTGAAAACTACCACCACATGGAGGAAAGAGCTACCACCTCGGTCGTCCGAGTATTGTGTGCAGCTACCACATGTATACCAAGCATGGTTGTTCAAATTTTTGATTAAGTAAAATGCATATTGAAATACTTGACTCTGTCAAATTTCAAGGTTGGTATAAGGTGGGATTTTAAAGAAAGATGCTCAAAGAGCCACTCTCTTCAACAGATTGTCTAGAAATATTATCTACTATATTTGGGATTTCAAACATCTATTGATCTTTGTATTTCATTTTCTTTACTGAATTGATGATTTGATAAAGGCATTACTCATAAGATCAAGTTAGATGTGATTGAAGGTGTTCAACTTTAAGGGATTTAATTCTTGTAAATTTTCGTTTCATTTTTGGATATTACTGATAGATTTGGCATAATCTAATTCTTGTTGTATGAAACGATGCTTTTTGTTTAAAGTTAATACACCTTTGTGCTTACAATCTTTTTCTGGTTTTTTCTTGAATTTCTCTGAAATTTTTCTAAAGAAAAAGTTGGGGCCGATCCGGATCGGGCAAGGTGATCCGGATCCCGAACGCAGGTTTTCTCCTGCGGGCTGACGATCCGGATTGGACCTGCCGATCCGGATCCCGAACGCAGTTTTCTTTTACTGCGGGTAGCCGATCCGGATCGCAAGCTCGGGAGGATCCGGATCGCGGCTAGGTTTTTATAAAGAACAAAAGGGTTTTGATTTCTTTTACTCCAATCTTTTGTTTAAAAGTTTCCAGAGCGCTTCTCTCTAGATTTCATCCTCCTTGGAAGCTTTCTAACTCAAGTTCTTCTGTTCCAAGTAAGTTTTATTGATCAAAATCTCGGTTTTTCACCGTTTTTCTCTTTTCCTCCTCAAACGCACGAATTTCTTGGATCAACTTTGTTTGTGGATGGTTTTTGATCAAATTTCTTTTGAAATAAGAACTCTGGGTAGATTAGTTTTGATTATATGCTAGGTTTTCTCCTGATTAACGGATTTTTAGGCTTCGATTTCTAAAATTTCGGTTTTAGGGCATATAATAAGGATTTTCGAAATTCATGCAATTGATCTATTTTTAGAAGTCCTTTTGCAAAACTAATTTGATTCTTAGTCTCTCTACATGATTATGATTGTTTGGGTACAATTTTTTCAATTTTTGAAAAACTAAGAATTTTTGTGTTCTTGAGTTGGTCTACTCAGGATTCCTTTTCTCAAGAAACCATTAGCAATGGTGATCACTTGGATTGTTTTCCTACTTGCTGCTATGGTACATACGAGAGATACTGCCAAGCCTAAGAAGGCTAAGAAAGCAAAGAAGACTAAGGTTGATTCCGACACTGAATCAGAGACAGAGTCGATTGACTGGGATAACATCGAAATTGAGCAAGCTGCTCCCATTGTCTCCAAAGGGAAAGCAACTGCTGAAGCTTCAAAACCTACTGCAGCTGAAAAAGGGAAAGCACCAATGGAACCAAGTCCAGTTGGAACAAAAAGAAAAACTGGTGCGAGAAAAAGAGGGAGTGCACAAGGAATCTCCATTGAGCAACCAGCACAGCAAGCACCTCCACAAGAAGTTGTCAGCTCGGCTAGAATAAAGGATTTTGAAAACAGAGAATGCATTGGAGAAAGGCATGTTGATGTAAAAGCCTTAAAGAAGCGTTCTCAGACGTTTGGGACTTTGTTTGACCAGATAGGTCTTGCTTCCATTTGCGATTTTCCGGAGACCACCGGGTATTGTCTTCACTCAGTGAGGATGTTTTATCAGAATGCCTGCTATCTAGTTGATCAGGAAAGCGGGCGTCGGGATTTTCAAACTTTAGTCAAGAATGTCAGAATCAAAGTAACGCCTCAGCTAATTGGTGAAGTACTTGGGATGGACGCCCGAGCCGATGGCACTCATTACCTGAAGAATCAAGTTTTCAACACCTTCTCCTGGAGAGTGGTAGTTGATGGAATCTGTGTTCCAGATACTCGGTCGACAGGAAACTCCGTTTTCTCGAAAGAACTACGACCAGAGTACCGCATCTTAAATCTTATTGTTTGTTACAATATTCTTCCAAACATGAACACAAAGGTTCTTCGGTGGGAAAGAATGATATTTCTTTATCTACTTGGAAACCCCGCAGCAGCAATGGGAGCTAACTTAAACATTCCCTACGTCATCTGGTCAAGGATGGCACGTTATGTGGAGCAAGCTCATCCGTCAGAGAGACTACCTTTTCCAATGATCATCATGCGTATTCTTCGCAAATTTAAAGCTGACACAAATGCGAGTTCCTATCTGCACAGTCTAGGAACGATCAATGACACGACAATTGTAAAGTCTCTTTCGACGAAGCCAGATGAACCTTTCATACCTCTTCACCGGCAACGAGAACAACGACAACAAGCAACAACCTCTGCACCGGCAGCAGCTCCTTCAGTTCAACCAGCACCTCCGGCACAAGAAGCACCACAATCAACTTCTGATGATGATGCTTCTGTTACCTCAATCTATAAAGAACAGCAAAGGCTCTCCAACGAGCAAGAACGTATATCAAATGAACTGATTGAGGTAAAGGAAGAAATAAAGAAGGTAAATAAAAAGCAATCAGCAATGAACAAGCGGATAAAGAAGATTTTCCAAATCCTCGGCTGTATCAGTTCAGACGAGTCTGAATGATCCGTATCCTTCTAATTTCTGTTTTTATGCATATGTTTAAATCCTACTGTTGTGCAAGTTTTTTTTTTTTTTATGTTTTAATTTGAGATTTTAGTTCTCGAACTTAAACTGTTAACCATTCTCTCCACTTCTGTAATCTTTGGCTTTATTTGTGACAAAAAAGGGGAGAGAGTTTAGAACAATGATTTGAACAATGAACAATGAATGATGGTATGAATGATGAAATATCAAGGTAAGTATGATCTCAACTCAATGATGAAATATCAAGGTAAGTATGATCTCAACTTGAGGTTTTTCGTCTGTATGAATGCATGCCTCGACTAACTATTTGCTAACTATTTGGGCATGTAATATAACTAACAAGTTGTTGTTCACTAACAAGTTTGTGACACTTGGTTTTTGATTGCATAGAAGATATGTTGGTTCTTAACTCTGATCTATTACATATCTATATATATATAAGTTTGTCACAAACATGTTCATGACATTTGGTTTTTACGTGCAAAGAAGATATGTTGGTGTTTGTTTTAACTATGATCTGTTTACATATCTGAATATAAATGTCATGGTAAGTATAAATGAGTTTAAACTTCATCTCTGTTTGTGGTTTTTGAATGATACAAAATTCTTGAGGTATCTAACGATTTCTTTTGTCAAGAATGATTTCTTTTTGCAGAGAGTACAGATGTCTAAGTCTAGAGTCTGTTTTAGGAGTTTAACTCATGTATTGTATTTTGGATCTCCATTGTAAATTTTTGTTGTATGGTGATAGCAACAAAAATATCTTTTTGAATTTTCTTTAGTGGATCTATGTTTTGTCACGAAACCGCCAAAGGGGGAGATTGTTACGGAATTTGAGTTGGCGTAGTTTCGTGAAAGTTTCAAGTCCTGAAGATTGAAGGTGAAGAAAAGTTGAATCATTTAACTCAATCTCAAGAAAGAAGAATTCAAAAGGATCAGGTATGTTTAACTAAAGAATTTGTGTGATCCGAATACTTCTTGTAGTGTAGAAACACTTGGAAGAATCTTTCATTGCATAAAAATCAAAAACTGGACTTGGGACATGTTCAGGATCCGGATCAGGTTGTTCGATCCGGATCCCGAAGGTGGTTCGTTCATACTTCGTCGCAATCCGGATCGTAGTCTCTTGATCCGGATCCCGAACGTTGATGTTTGGTGAACTGTATGAACGATCCGGATCGTAGTCACATGATCCGGATCCCGAACCTTCGTTTTTCTGGAATTGGCTGTTTTGTTATGACGATCCGGATCCTAGTTATCACGATCCGGATCGCCGTCCGTAAATATCCAGAAATGGCAGGTTTTTGATTCTTATCTCCTTCCTAGGGTTTCTAACCTATAAATACACCCTATGACTCCTTTTCTAGGGGGAATCCACATAGCCGTCATTTTCTTGTATCATCTTATACGGCTATAGATCCACATATAGAGAAGAAAGGAAATCATTAGAGAATACTCTATGTTTCTTCATCTATATTGATTAGTTTGATTCTAGGTTTTCATACTCACATCTTGAGTTGAATCAAACTAATGAATACTTAGATGGTATTTCCGATCTATCTTTGATCTAAGTATTCGGCGGATCATCACCACCCAAAAAACAACGATTTACCCCAAAAATCGGCGCGTGGATTCGCGTGTCCTTGTGGATTCAAGGTTCAATCGCTCTCGTGGATTCGGAGCGAGGCACGTTCGTGGATTCGAACGGTGCTATTGGGTGAAGACCGTGGATTCGGTCGGACGTCGTGGATTCGACGTTGGACGCCGTGGATTCGGCGTTGGGCGCAGATCGTGGATTCGAGAAGCGTCTGGAGCGAGCGGAGAAGATCCTCTAGGAGCGTATGGAAAAGGTTGAGTCGTAAGTGTGTACGGTAAATCACCTTGTACGTGTTTTAATTCTAGTGGATTTCTGCCGTGTTATCGGTCCCGTGGTTTTTTACTCCGGTGATGGAGTTTTCCACGTAAAAATCTTGCGTGTTATTTTATTTTCCGCATTGGGTTTTATCGCAACGATTTTTGGAGTGTTTATACGTTTACACCTATTCACCCCCCTCTAGGTGTTTCTTCCCCTATTTAGATCCGTATTATATACGACCCAACACTGCCGACACTGCTGCCTGCACTGCTCGTACTCCTGCTCGGGGTCTCTGTTCTCGTCGCTCCAGCCTTGGCCTCTGTGTTCTCTGTACCGCTCCTCGCATTGCCTCTCGCACTGCTCCTGCTGCCGCCGGCGTGCTGGTACTGCCGGCACTCCTGTCTGCACTGCTCATACTCCTGCTCGGGATCTCTGTTCTCATGATCTCGTCGACCCTCCTGCAGGCCTTGTTGGAAAATGATGCAACATGATGTTAGTGGTCCTATTATTATGCAAGTAGTGCTAGTAGTGGACCAATTTAGTTAGAAATTGACTAAGTCATGGAGTGATGGATTAATTTGTGTTAGTAGTGGGTTATGTAGTGCAGTTCATGCTAACTAGTTTTTAGGAGCACATGTGTAGTGGGTGTAGTGGAGAACATGTGTTGAGTTAGGTTTTCTTAAACTTTAAGTTTTCTTCTTCTATTTAAATCCTTTGATTGTAAGCTTGTAAGCAACAAGAAAAAAAGTTGTTTGAGTTTAAAAGTGTTTCTTCCATTTCATTTGCTGTAGCAAATTTTATTAGTAAGTTTTTTACTTTAGAAAGCTTCTTCACCCTACAATTGGTATCAGAGCCAGGTTGTGATCAAGACTGGGCGTTGTGGTATTCAAGCAAGAAGCAGTCGGAAGGGTCGTCGTACAAAGAGAGGTATATTCTCATTACACTTGTTTCCATGATGAGTAACTCAAGTGCACTTAATCTCTCTCTCAATCCTTGGTTCCATTTTTTAATGGAGAAAATTATGAATTTTGGAGCATCAAAATGCGAACTTTTTTTATTTCACAAGATCTTTGGGATCTAGTTGAGTATGGTTATGCAGAAGCAGAAAGTTCAAAAAGTACAGATAAGACAGCAGATCAAAAAGAGCTCCGCAAAAAGGATGCCAAGGCGTTGCTTGTGTTGCAGCAGGCAGTGCACGACACTATTTTTCCTCGAATTGCAAATGCCACCAAATCAAATGAAGCTTGGACTATCTTGAAGCAAGAATATCAAGGAAATGACCGAGTTCGAACGGTGAAGCTACAAACTCTCCAAAAAGAATTTGAAAATCTCTACATGAAAAATACCGAAGGTATGCAAGAATACTTTTCTCGAGTTGCCATCATTATTAATCAGATGAAATGTCTTGGTGATGATATTTCTGAGAAGAAAGTGGTCGAAAAAGTTTTGAGAAGTCTTCCTCCTAAATTTGATCATATTGTCGTCCCCATAGAGGAATCAAAGGACTTATCAAATTATTCATTTAATGAATTAATTGGTTCTCTTTTAGCTCATGAACAGCGACTAAACAGATCAATCGAGAAAAGTGCAGAAAATGCATTTGACTCAAGAGTTGAGAATTCGAAGTCAAGAGGCGACCAAAAATATGCAGGAAGAGGCCGTGGAAGAAGTGGCTTTCGCGGTCGTGGAAGAGGCCGAGGCTATAGTAGAGGAAGATTCGATACAAACTATCAACAAGATGACAACGAGAAAAGCAACCAAAGCCAAGGCTATAAAAGTAAGCAATGTCATTTTTGTAAGAAATATGGTCATATAGAATCTTATTGTTGGGCTAAAGCAAAACAACAAGCCAACTATGCAGAAAAGAAAGAAGAGGAAGGTAAACTATTTCTTACCTGTCTGAATTCTAATGTTAGTAGTGCTGATTTGTGGATTTTGGATAGTGGATGTAGCAACCATATGTCGGGATTTAAGAACCTTTTTCGTCACGTTGATGAATCCGTAAAATTGCAAGTTCGGCTCGGAGATGATAAGGTTCTACAAATTGAAGGAAAATGGACAGTTGCTATAAAAACTAAGTCAGGTATGGAAAAGCTTATCAACGATGTTTATTATGTACCTTCATTGGCTCATAACTTACTAAGTGTTGGACAACTGATTGAAAGAGGATATCATGTTAAGTTTCATGATAATTTTTGTGAGATTAGTCATGAAAGATCTGAAATGCCTTTGATTAAAATTCATATGGCTGAAAATAAGATGTTTGTACTTGACATTTCATGTATTGACGAGCATGCTTTGGTTGCTAATACTAAAAATGAATCATGGCTTTGGCATTTGCGTTATGGTCATTTACATTTTAATGGATTGAAATTGTTGAGTCAAAAGAAAATGGTGTTTGGCTTACCGGGAATAGATTGTATGGATGAAGTTTGTGAAGGGTGTGTTTATGGCAAGCAACACCGAATTTCCTTTCCCATTGGAAAATCTTGGAGAGCTTCAAGACCTCTACAGTTGATACATGCCGACATTTGTGGTCCAATGCAAACTCTTTCTCTTAACAAAAGTAAGTACTTTTTGTTGTTTACTCATGATTTTACCAGAATGAGTTGGGCGTACTTCATCGCACAGAAATCAGAAGCACTTGATAGATTTCAGGAGTTTAAGGCGCAAGTTGAGAACCAGAGTGGGTATTCCATTAAAATTCTCCGAACAGATCGAAGGGGAGAGTTTTTATCTGTTAATTTCTTTTCTTTTTGCAAAGAAAATGGCATTTGCAGGCAATTAACAGTGAAGTATACACCGGAGCAAAACGGAGTTGCCGAGCGCAAAAATCGAACAATAGTGGAGATGGCTCGAAGTATGCTTAAAGAGAAGAAGCTTCCAAATGATTTTTGGGCTGAAGCTGTAGCAATCTCGGTGTTCCTCCTAAATCGATCTCCAACCAAGGCGGTACGTAATATGACACCTTTTGAAGCTTGGTGTGGAAGAAAGCCCGAGGTGAGCTATTTTAGAATTTTTGGTTCTATTGCCTATGCATTTGTTCACACCGAAAATCGTAAAAAATTGGATGACAAAAGTGAAAAATGTATCTTTATTGGCTATAGTAATGAATGAAAAGGCTATCGACTATACAATCCGATAACAAAGAAACTACTTATAAGCCGAGATGTTATTTTTGATGAAGAAAGTTTTTGAGATTGGAATGAAAGTGCGCATGTACCATTACCAATTGACGAAAGAAAGTCACTCGCACTTCCAAATGAAGAAGTAGAAGCTTCGCAAGCCACTCCAAAAGGCCAAAGGAAAGAAACTATGGAAAAATCGACTTCATCATTGTCGGATTCAGAAACCCCTCCTTTAAAGGTAAAGTCCTTGAAAGAAATTTATGAAACTTGCAAATTTGCTCTTATGGTTGCAGAGCCCGTATGTTTTGAAGAAGCTTATGAAAAAAAGGAATGGAAGAACGCAATGCATGAAGAGATTGCAGCTATTGAAAAGAACAGAACTTGGGAGCTTGTTGACATGCCAAAAGAAAAAGAAGCAATTGGTGTAAAATGGGTTTATCGGGTGAAGCATGGTGCTGACGGAAAGGTTCAAAAATACAAAGCGCGGCTTGTAGCCAAAGGATATGTTCAAAAACCTGGTATTGATTTTCTTGAAACTTTTTCACCTGTTGCTCGTTTAGAAACTGTTCGAATTATTTTAGCTTTAGTTGCTCAAATGAAATGGTCTGTTTATCAATTCGATGTTAAGTCGGCTTTTCTTAATGGAAATTTGGATGAAGATGTGTATGTAGAGCAGCCACAGGGTTTTGTCGTTAAAGGAAAAGAAGAGAAAGTCTACAAGCTCAAGAAAGCTCTTTATGGCTTGAAGCAAGCCCCTAGAGCATGGTATAGCCGCCTTGATATCCATCTCCGGCAACATGATTTTCAGAGAAGCGAGAATGAACCTACGTTATATATAAAGGTGAAAGGTAAAGAGATTATCATTATTTGTGTCTATGTCGATGACATAATTTACACGGGTTCATCGGATCATCTTATTCATGATTTCAAGAATATTATGATGCATGAATTTGATATGTCAGATTTGGGACTTTTACATTATTTTCTTGGTCTTCAAGTTATGCAAACTGATAATGGTATCTTTTTGACTCAAGAAAAGTATGCATTGGACTTGCTCAAAAAATTTAAGCTGCAGAATTGTAAAGGATTTGCAACTCCTATGAATCCAAATGAAAAATTGACAAAGGATGATGGAACAGAAAGAGTTGATGCACGAATTTTCAGAAGTATAGTTGGGGGTTTAATGTATTTGACACATTCACGTCCTGATATTATGTTTTCCGTCAGCTTAATATCCAGATTTATGCATGATCCTACAAAGCATCACCTTGGATATAGAGTACCGGAGCTTCGGGCAGTGTGCCGACTCCACGTGGCAGCCTGGTATTGTGGAAATACCTTTAGCAGTTTCTGTTTGTATTTACAGAGAGGTTCGGGTGGTCCCGGAGTGACGCGGAAGTATTCTTGTAGAAAAGTGAGTTGGCGTCGGATTGAGAGCTTGCGGGTCAAGCATTGGTTTCATGGATGGGTTTGTTGTGAGTTGATCCCTTGGGACATGTGTATTATGATTTTACAGAGGTGTTCGGTTGGTTTCGGGGTGATGCGGAGGTCCCGGGGCGAGGAAGTGAGTTATCGGCGCGATTCGGGAAGGTTCTGGCAGGATTCTGGAGGTTCTGGGTGGCTGGGTTCCGGAACCAAGCAGTTGGTTCCGGAACTGGCCCCTTGGTTCCGGAACCAGCTGCCTGGTACCGGAACCAGAGGTGGTGTTCCGGTACCCAAATGCTGGTACCCGAACACAGACTCTGGAAATGCCCGAGAAGAGCTCGGATTGGTGCACAGTACTTGGAGGTATGGGCTTCTTCTGTTCCAACCACTCCCGTCATGTTTTATACCCAGACTCTTGCTCCCTCTCCACCCTTCATTCCTTATCATCTCCTCCTCCCTTTCTTGCTGCCAGAGAAGAAGAAGAAGAGGAAGTAGTAGAAGGAGAAGCAGGCTCGTGCATTGTGGGAGTTGACCGAGTCAACGTGCGCTCGCGAGGAGCAATTGAGGTAAATTAATTGTTGGAGATTGTGGATTTGGATTCGATAGTTCTCCTCTTGGGTTTTATTGATGGAATTGATTGGGATTTTGAGTTAATTTCCATCCTTTCTCTCCCTCTCTCCCTGTGCTCTCGGGTGCAAGCAGGGAGGTTACTGCGCAAATCCGAGGATTTGTCTGCTTCTTGCGCACGTGTGGGGGACCCTCTTGAGCTGAGCAGAGGCATGCTGAGACCTTGGGGAGTGTGATAGAGGATTGATCGGAGCTTCGTGGATTTCTTCCGAGACGCGCGACGGCGCGCGTGCGCGCGAGAGGCACAGTGCAGTTTTTCGTCTGTTTTCGCCCGTTTCTTCTCCGATTTCGGCGCGGCCTTCGGAAAGCATTTGAGGTGGGTTGGAATTTCTTCAAGATGTATGGAATGCCCGTTAAAGCTATTGAATGCATGTTGATCATGTTTAGCTTAATTATTTGCATAGCTGGTAAATCTGATAGTTGCCTAGAAAATTGTAGGAATATAATTGCAAGCCCCAGATATTTTTAGCATGATCTAGAAGTGATTGGACACTAGACTGCATGTTTAGTTGGCTTTATATTGGCATCTGAACCGTTTTAAAAATCGTCGGAACTGTTTTAAGGAAAACTGGGTTTTGAAAATAGTTTTAAAACATTGAGATCTTCCCGAGGGGTTGAGTAGGTTCAGGATGCATGTGTTCTCGTGCCAGAGGGCCGAGTGGATTTTTAGAGCATTATGAGATGACTTTCTAGTGTCATGAGAGAGTTTTGAGATACTTGAGTTCGCGGGGTATTGAGGATGTATTCCCTAATTGGGTTACTCTAGATCATGGGTTGTGCTCTGATTTAGTGGTGGAGATGGTTCTCCCACTTAGCCGTGAGAGTTTTGGGGGCTCTGGCAGATCGAGTCGTGGAGGTTTCCCGACTCAGCCATGGGTTGTGCATTATCAGATTGAGTCGTTGAGGGTTCTCCGACATAGCTGTGAGAGTGTTTGGGCTTTTCCTGTTCGAGTCGTGGAGTCTTTCTCCGACTGAGTATGCTTGTTGAGCATTGAGTTCCGATCTGTTTGATCGTGTGTTATAGCCTTGAGTCGTTGAGGGTTCTCCGACATAGCTGTGTGAGTGTTTGGGCTTTTTCTGTTCGAGTCGTGGAGTCTTTCTCCGACTGAGTTATGCTAGTTGAGCATTGAGTTCCGATCTGTTTGATCGTGGATTATAGCCTGCTGAGCCTGGCATTCTATGCCAGTTATGAGATACTTGAGATACTTGAGTTCGGTGGGGTCGCTCCCCTCGAGCTACGCCCCGGGTGCGATGATGATACCGAGCCTGACGAGGCTGCGATGTGATTACTGAGATGGTCCTAGAGGGACACCCTACGTAAGTCCGTTCCTCCGGGATGTGCGGCAGTGGATGCCTACGTAAGTCCGTTCCTACGGGATGCGCGGCAGTAGATGAGCGCAGGCTTGATTGACTGGTCCAAAGAGGGGCAGTCATTGGGATTGGGTGATATGTGTGAGTGAGTTTCATAGCATGTTCATAGATGAGTTTTCCTTTGAGCATGATACTTGAGGCATGTTAGCAGTAGCGAGTGTATGCACATCTTCATCATTGTAGAGTTTCTTGAGCATGATGATTGAGACATGATAGCTATAGTTTCTTTCAGCTTTTATCTATCTATCTATCTGCATACCTATCTGTTGTGCCTCCAGTAGACTTAGTGGGCATACCGTGGATATTGAGACGGTACCCACTGGGAACTACCTTTGCAGTAGTTCTCACACCCGCTGCGGTGACAGGTTCCTGTGGTAGCTGTTCCGGCTAGGTTCGCGCGGAGGCGGCTGATCGAGGTGAGGACGTGGCTGAGTAGTTCCTTACCAGTTTTGAGAGTCAGAGGTAGATGCACCCTGTATTTTATATTTCCACTTTTGTACTGGACAGTCTGAGTGATTTTGAGACTGTGTATATTGAGGATTTGTGTATTAGTGGAGATTACTTTATATCAGATGTTCAGTGGATTTCTGTAGCTACTGGTTCTTTTTTCAGCTCTGATACATTATAGCTATAGATCTGACTTGTAGGGTAGACGCTTCGTCTGTACGGCAGTTTCCGTACAGATGGCGGATCTGTTGACGAGCCCGGGTCGCAGTTTCGACCCCGGGGCGTGACAGATTAGGGTGGTATCAGAGCCTAGGAATATAGGTCGTTGAGGACTTAGTGACCCTAGGCTATTGGTTGGACAGTAGGATGACTGTCGTGAGAGACGTGATTTTAGCGAGAGTCCTGATTGAGTTTGTACCTCCCCCGAGGGATTGGGGCGAGTGATTTTACATGTTTATTCTCTAAAGTGATTATGTTGGCTGCAGACAACATAATACTTTAGAACGGTTAACATGTTATAGACTTTCGCTTGATTGGGTCGAGAGTGTTTGTGGTTTGGTTGGCCGTGGCTGTTCTTCTTGTTGGCCCTGTGATGCCGTGCAGCGGCGAGGGCATGTTTGACCTTGGATGAGGAGCCCGAACAGCGGGGGGCTGAATGGACAGAGCAGAGCGAGGTCTGCGAGTTACGGGCCCAGGTAGCTCAGTTGTTTAGGCGACGCGGCGCCAGGAAGAGAACACGGAGCGCGTGATGCGCATGTTGAGCAGAGAGTATCGTTTGAGGTATCGCCAGTAGTACCTCCAGCCACGACATCGTCGACTTCGGCTCCGTTTGCACTGTGAGTTGTGCAGAAGCAGCGAGAGATTGCTGATTGATAGTTGTGCATCCGCCAGTTCCATCCCCTACAGATTTCAGGGCAGAGTTGGAGCCTCGAGAGGCCGAGAACTGGATTGTCGCTTTGGAAAGTGTTTGAGGACTTGTTATCCAGGACAAGCATCGGGTGCACTTGGTTATGCACTTTGGATAAGGACGCCGAGAGTTGGTGGCGTCGAGTTGTCCTATTGAACCACCGGGAGAGCAGTCGAGGACTTGGAGCGAGTTTCTTCGACGGTTGAGCAGTGTGCCCCATGTTGCCAGGATGAGGCCCAGATAGTTGACTATGTTTGAGAGGGGATTGCTTCGAGATGTTTATCATTTTGGGTATTCTCGGCGAGCAACTTTAGCTGCACCGATCGTGCATGCCCGATGGATTGACCGAGGATCTGCGATCACATCCAAGAGGGACGGAGAGCGAGGGACTAGCTCCAGAGAGAGATGTCCAGTATCGCCTGATTTTGGGATAGTCGAGTGGATCGAGGTTGCCATGATTTCAGTCACAGGATCATGAGTCTCAGAGGAGACAGAGACTAAGAGGTTCTCGACAGTCGAGGCACCAACAGCAGTATTCATATGATTGTGTCTTTCGTGGTGAGCCGCATTCATCGCCATAGAGTGACTTTAGGGAAAGGGCGATGCTTTTCTTGTGGATAGTCAGGGCATTTTCAGGCAGAGTGTCCCAGCGTGGTGCTCTTGGATTGCCGCTCGCGACGGCACCCCATTACTCCTACAGGAGATAGAGGTTCATCCGACTTACCGGTAGGCTGATTGAGCCGAGATGCCGAGGCAGATTGAGCGATGGCCACCATCATCTAGTGGATGAAATGGTGTAGTTGGTTGGAGGACGCCAGGATAGTGGAGCGCGTCTTACCAGGTGTGGTTTTCTTATGGTCATCGGAGTTAGAGCATGTTGATGCCAACACCGCTGGTGTGTGCTTTACTAGAGCAAAGATAGCTGCGTGTGGGCCGGAGGTGGGACTGTTGGCTTGTGCACGTGAGGATCAGGTTCCAGATCACGTATAGCGCATGGATGAGTGTTGCCAGTCCTGCCAGTGCAGATAATACCTTGGATTTGATCCTAGAGTTGTTAGTCCTACATCAGCTCCGAGATGTTGATATAAGGTTGGATAGGGATTGGTTATCCCAATGTTGTGCTATCTTGGATTGTCGAGAGTGGACAATGACCCTCCGTGGACCTGGCCAGGAGGAGTGTGGTTATAGAGGATGCTAGAGCACGGCAGAGGTTGAGTCGTGGTCGTGTCGCTTTGCTAGCGACGGTAGAAAAGGTGCCTACTGCAGCACCGGGACTAAAGGAATATCTTTATCGCCCGTGTGATCCCGGACAGGAGTTTACCTGGTCTGATGTTGATGCCGCCGTTTAGTGAGACTGAGATCGAGATAGTGATCGACGTGGTTTGGAAACCGCGCCGACTTCGGCAGCATCTCTTGGAGTATCACTCGTGAGCCAGTGAGAGAGCTGTTAGCGCAGCTGCGGATCCGAGGGATCGAGAGGTCTGGGTGACCCCATGCCACGTCGTGAGGATACGACAGTGAGGATCCGAGAGATTGGTATTTTGGATGTGTTACCACACCGTTGATACACGGTGGTGATGCCACGCCGTTGATACACGGTGGTGATGCCACGCCGTTGATACACGGTGGTGATGCCATGCCGTTGGTATACGGCAGTGATGCCACGTTGTGAGTGCACAACGGTGAGAATGCTGTGACGATTCGAGCACAGTTAGATTTGGGTCGTGTTGGGTTGATGCCTTGCGGGACATTGAAGGCTTTGTGGAACCCTACAGCTGAGGGCTGTGCCAGATAGAGTCTGAACCCGATAGAGACATTTTGAGCTTACAGTGAGGTCAAGCGGATTGACTAAGGCCCTGCAGCCTTTTGGATTTGAGGACTTGTGTGTTCCGGCGGTACTTGGACCGGGCAGTAGAACCAGTGTGAGTTTGAGCTCTACAGTGAGTTGCCGTGCTAGTAGTTGAGTTAAATTTATACAAGGCCAGTTGATTTGATTATATCGGATTTGGTTTCCGAGATGAGTTTAAGCACGAGGAGCACTTAAGGATAGTGCTGCAACTTCTATGAGAAGAAGTTGATGCCGAGTTGTAAGAGAATTTGCTCTTAGACTTCGGAAGATTTTGTGGTTAGGCCATGTTATTACAGCCGCAGGAGTGACAGTGGACCCGGCGAAGAGTGTTGCCGTTTAGGTTCGGCTTGGACCCATGATAGTGACAGAGGTCCAGAGTTGTGGATTAAGCAGTGCCAGCATAACCTTGAGGAGTTCAAGCTGTGGATGGTATTAACATCATTGTGAATAGTTGCTTGAGATAGAGAGAGATTTGAGATATCTATCGATCCTAGAACCTGAGGTACTGGGTTACTCAGAAGGAATTTGATTTGAGGCAATGCCGGTGGATAGAGTTATTAAGGATGTATGATTGAGCTTACAGTAACGTCCCGACAAAGCCAATGTGGTCGTAGCTGCCTTGAATAGGCGAGCGGTGCAGTTTTGGAGTATGGTGGTTACTCAGCAGATGCCGCTGAAAGAGTAATTGAGACGAATTGAGATTAAGGTGGTGTTCCCTGGGAATGTGGCAAAACTTGTATTTTGGACTCGTAACCCACTCCGTTGGACAGGATTAGAGAGGGAACTTCTCAGTGAATGCAGCGGGAGTACTGAAGTACAAGGACCGCATCTGTGTGCCCGGGGATTCCGAGATCCGAGAGCTAATTTTGAGGGTTAGGGGTTGAGTGTTGTTCCCAATGTTGGACTTCTTACCCTGTGGATGGATGTAAGAATGCATCGTGAAGCTCTCAGCATTGTGGTTGCTAAGGAGCAACGGAAAAGTTATGCCATTTGGAGGCAGGGAGTTTTGGTGACTTCTGGAAATCACTATCCGCAGAAATGTGTAGATTTGAGTTTTCGCGGGAAGTTGAGTCCGCGAATTATTGGCACATTCGAGGAGTTAGAGCGCATTGGATCAGTTGCTCATCGAGTTGCGCTACCGCCATGATTTGGCAAGTACCCACGAGGACGTTGGTGTATCCGTCCTGAGGGAAGCATGGATTTGGACCCCTTGCATGATTTGGACTTCGTTTCTTTGGAGTCGGGCGAGGACTTGGGCTATCAGGAGCGACCGGTGCGAATTCTTGCTCGAGAGACGAGAGAATTACGCAACCGGATCTTACCTTTGGTAAAGGTCTTATGGAGTCATCATGAGGAGCGAGAGGCCACATGAGAGCCTGAGGATGAGCTGAGAGTTTCATATCCCCACTTATTTGAGTCACCCCCCCTGAGTTCTGGAGTTTTGAGGTTTCGAGGACGAAACCGTTAAAAGGAGGGGAGAGTGTAGAGTACCGGAGCTTCGGGCAATGTGCCGACTCCACGTGGCAGCCTGGTATTGTGGAAATACCTTTAGCAGTTTCTGTTTGTATTTACAGAGAGGTTCGGGTGGTCCCGGAGCGACGCGGAAGTATTCTTGTAGAAAAGTGAGTTGGCGTCGGATTGAGAGCTTGCGGGTCAAGCATTGGTTTCATGGATGGGTTTGTTGTGAGTTGATCCCTTGGGACATGTGTATTATGATTTTACAGAGGTGTTCGGTTGGTTTCGGGGTGATGCGGAGGTCCCGGGGCGAGGAAGTGAGTTATCGGCGCGATTCGGGAAGGTTCTGGCAGGATTCTGGAGGTTCTGGGTGGCTGGGTTCCGGAACCAAGCAGTTGGTTCCGGAACTGGCCCCTTGGTTCCGGAACCAGCTGCCTGGTACCGGAACCAGAGGTGGTGTTCCGGTACCCAAATGCTGGTACCCGAACACAGACTCTGGAAATGCCCGAGAAGAGCTCGGATTGGTGCACAGTACTTGGAGGTATGGGCTTCTTCTGTTCCAACCACTCCCGTCATGTTTTATACCCAGACTCTTGCTCCCTCTCCACCCTTCATTCCTTATCATCTCCTCCTCCCTTTCTTGCTGCCAGAGAAGAAGAAGAAGAGGAAGTAGTAGAAGGAGAAGCAGGCTCGTGCATTGTGGGAGTTGACCGAGTCAACGTGCGCTCGCGAGGAGCAATTGAGGTAAATTAATTGTTGGAGATTGTGGATTTGGATTCGATAGTTCTCCTCTTGGGTTTTATTGATGGAATTGATTGGGATTTTGAGTTAATTTCCATCCTTTCTCTCCCTCTCTCCCTGTGCTCTCGGGTGCAAGCAGGGAGGTTACTGCGCAAATCCGAGGATTTGTCTGCTTCTTGCGCACGTGTGGGGGACCCTCTTGAGCTGAGCAGAGGCATGATGAGACCTTGGGGAGTGTGATAGAGGATTGATCGGAGCTTCGTGGATTTCTTCCGAGACGCGCGACGGCGCGCGTGCGCGCGAGAGGCACAGTGCAGTTTTTCGTCTGTTTTCGCCCGTTTCTTCTCCGATTTCGGCGCGGCCTTCGGAAAGCATTTGAGGTGGGTTGGAATTTCTTCAAGATGTATGGAATGCCCGTTAAAGCTATTGAATGCATGTTGATCATGTTTAGCTTAATTATTTGCATAGCTGGTAAATCTGATAGTTGCCTAGAAAATTGTAGGAATATAATTGCAAGCCCCAGATATTTTTAGCATGATCTAGAAGTGATTGGACACTAGACTGCATGTTTAGTTGGCTTTATATTGGCATCTGAACCGTTTTAAAAATCGTCGGAACTGTTTTAAGAAAAACTGGGTTTTGAAAATAGTTTTAAAACATTGAGATCTTCCCGAGGGGTTGAGTAGGTTCAGGATGCATGTGTTCTCGTGCCAGAGGGCCGAGTGGATTTTTAGAGCATTATGAGATGACTTTCTAGTGTCATGAGAGAGTTTTGAGATACTTGAGTTCGCGGGGTATTGAGGATGTATTCCCTAATTGGGTTACTCTAGATCATGGGTTGTGCTCTGATTTAGTGGTGGAGATGGTTCTCCCACTTAGCCGTGAGAGTTTTGGGGGCTCTGGCAGATCGAGTCGTGGAGGTTTCCCGACTCAGCCACGGGTTGTGCATTATCAGATTGAGTCGTTGAGGGTTCTCCGACATAGCTGTGAGAGTGTTTGGGCTTTTCCTGTTCGAGTCGTGGAGTCTTTCTCCGACTGAGTATGCTTGTTGAGCATTGAGTTCCGATCTGTTTGATCGTGTGTTATAGCCTTGAGTCGTTGAGGGTTCTCCGACATAGCTGTGTGAGTGTTTGGGCTTTTTCTGTTCGAGTCGTGGAGTCTTTCTCCGACTGAGTTATGCTAGTTGAGCATTGAGTTCCGATCTGTTTGATCGTGGATTATAGCCTGCTGAGCCTGGCATTCTATGCCAGTTATGAGATACTTGAGATACTTGAGTTCGGTGGGGTCGCTCCCCTCGAGCTACGCCCCGGGTGCGATGATGATACCGAGCCTGACGAGGCTGCGATGTGATTACTGAGATGGTCCTAGAGGGACACCCTACGTAAGTCCGTTCCTCCGGGATGTGCGGCAATGGATGCCTACGTAAGTCCGTTCCTACGGGATGCGCGGCAGTAGATGAGCGCAGGCTTGATTGACTGGTCCAAAGAGGGACAGTCATTGGGATTGGGTGATATGTGTGAGTGAGTTTCATAGCATGTTCATAGATGAGTTTTCCTTTGAGCATGATACTTGAGGCATGTTAGCAGTAGCGAGTGTATGCACATCTTCATCATTGTAGAGTTTCTTGAGCATGATGATTGAGACATGATAGCTATAGTTTCTTTCAGCTTTTATCTATCTATCTATCTGCATACCTATCTGTTGTGCCTCCAGTAGACTTAGTGGGCATACCGTGGATATTGAGACGGTACCCACTGGGAACTACCTTTGCAGTAGTTCTCACACCCGCTGCGGTGACAGGTTCCTGTGGTAGCTGTTCCGGCTAGGTTCGCGCGGAGGCGGCTGATCGAGGTGAGGACGTGGCTGAGTAGTTCCTTACCAGTTTTGAGAGTCAGAGGTAGATGTACCCTGTATTTTATATTTCCACTTTTGTACTGGACAGTCTGAGTGATTTTGAGACTGTGTATATTGAGGATTTGTGTATTAGTGGAGATTACTTTATATCAGATGTTCAGTGGATTTCTGTAGTTACTGGTTCTTTTTTCAGCTCTGATACATTATAGCTATAGATCTGACTTGCAGGGTAGACGCTTCGTCTGTACGGCAGTTTTCGTACAGATGGCGGATCTGTTGGCGAGCCCGGGTCGCAGTTTCGACCCCGGGGCGTGACATTGGAGCTGCAAAACGAATTCTACGCTACATTCGGGAAACTATTAATTTTGGCATTTGGTACCACCCAGTTACTAATCTCAAATTGGTTGGTTTTAGTGACAGTGATTGGGCAGGTTCTCAAGATGACAGGAAAAGCACAAGCGGATGGATCTTCAATTTTGGATCAGGAGCAGTTTCTTGGGCATCAAAGAAGCAAGCTACTACCGCATTGTCCTCCTCTGAAGCTGAATATATAGCAGCAACATCGGCCGCCTGTCAAGCTGTTTGGATGCAAAGAATTTTGGAGGATCTACATCATTCACAAGAACACCCAACGAAGATATATTGTGACAACCGTTCAACCATCGCAATGACGAAGAATCCGGTATTCCATGGTCGTACAAAACACATCGAAATACGCCATCACTTCATTCGGGATATTGTCCATAATAAGTAAATTGACATGAAGAATTGTTCCACCAACGAACAAGTTGCCGATGGATTGACAAAAGCTCTCTCTCACGACAAATTTTTAAAGTTCAGAAAAGCCCTCGGTGTTACTGAATTTGCATCAAGGGGGAGTGTTGGAAAATGATGCAACATGATGTTAGTGGTCCTATTATTATGCAAGTAGTGCTAGTAGTGGACCAATTTAGTTAGAAATTGACTAAGTCATGGAGTGATGGATTAATTTGTGTTAGTAGTGGGTTATGTAGTGCAGTTCATGCTAACTAGTTTTTAGAAGCACATGTGTAGTGGGTGTAGTGGAGAACATGTGTTGAGTTAGGTTTTCTTAAACTTTAAGTTTTCTTCTTCTATTTAAATCCTTTGATTGTAAGCTTGTAAGCAACAAGAAAAAAAGTTGTTTGAGTTTAAAAGTGTTTCTTCCACTTCATTTGCTGTAGCAAATTTTATTAGTAAGTTTTTTACTTTAGAAAGCTTCTTCACCCTACAGGCCTCTCCCTTCTTCTCCGTACCGTTCCTCGCACCGCTGCTCGCACCGACGTTGGCCCTGCGGATCGAACTGCCGGCTCCGGCACTCCTTTTTACATTCTCTCAGCTCCTGCTGGGGGTCTCTGCCGACTCCATCGACCGATCCCCCACCCCAAACGGTGCTCTCTTTCTCTCTGCGGTACTCCTCCTGGCACCGCTGCTCGCACCGACGGCGCTGCTGCTCTCCCCTCTGCTCCTCCCTGCATTCGGAGCGGCATTGCTCGAGGCGCCGCTCCGGTTCGTCTCTCCCGTTCACCGACAACACGAAAATGGAGAGGATGAAAAGGATGAGGAGAAAGGGAACTAGGGCTTTCCCTCTGTTCATAGCCATGTTTGGATAATATAACACACAAAGTTGGTGGTGGTGGTGGTGGTACGGTGAGGATGAAGAGGAGGGAAAGAGTTGGGGGCTATTTATAGAGAGAAGGGTGGCGGGGGACGTGGCGACTCGTGTGCTCATCAAGCGCAACGTGTGCATGGGGGTTGATAAGTGTGGGTACGCGGCGAGGGGATCGAGGGGGAGTGACTACGTACGTACATATATACGTTCGCAGAGATGATGCAGGCAAAAGAGATTTACATGCCATATTGCAACGATTAATTAAATGCGAAATTATTAATTTCGTGCACCTGGTTTTGTTTTTTTAACTCATGCTCCATATTTCATATTTGATTTGATATGGTTAATATATTTTAATTAAAATTTAGTTTAATTAAATATGATTTTGATAATATCAAAGCGTAAGATCCATTCCACTTTGGTTTCTTGCAAACAGTACACAACCTTCCTAAAAGAGGAGAGACCAAGTTTTACAAGACCCCTTTTACAAAGATCATTAAGACCCCTAACATTCCAGCAATAGATACTAAACATAAGGAAAGGTACACCCACACTAACACCCAGAACCAAAAAGAGCCCTCTAGGCTGACCCAAGGAACTCCACAAGCTCCTGTGCCTCCCCCGGATTTAGCTCCACGCCACACAGAGCACTTCTCTTACGAACACGAAAGCAAGCAGCAGACTCCAAACCCCCGGCTTCCACCACCGCACGACTCGCCTTGGTGGGAGAGCGAATCAACTTAATGGGATTGCCGCCCGCCCCTTCCCTCAGCAGAGTTTTGCGCGCAATGGCCCGGACAACAGCTTGTTCCCTCACACCGCTAGCCAAGCGAGGGCTCTTACTATTGCTGACCCCCACACCCGGCGACGAAAGACCTGCGCCTCTACAGCCCACGAACCCGGACCCTTCCTCCGTCACATAGGCACCGCAGGTGGCTGAGTGGCCCCCACGAACACCTCCCCCGACAAGAGACCCCCTGCTCCCATCGCTTAGCACCTCCTCCCCTACAGCAGGCTCCAGATGCACCTCGAGAAGTGGGCCCATCTGGCTCTCCTCGCGGACCAAAGGGCACCACCGTCGCTCCACGCCTCGACCCCACCCCGACTCCGTCGAAGTAAAACCAGACCAGCAGCAGCGCATAGACACCCCGCCCAAGTTAAGCCCAAGCTGATAGAGAGCCGAGCAGGACAATGTAAAGGGGCCCAACTCAGGACAAGGACAAAGTCTAACTAAGCCCAACAAGTAAAGAGAGGAACCCGAGCCCACTAACCAGCTCCCCCCAGGCCCAGGCCCACAGCTGCAGCCCGGGCGACCTGATTGGTCATTGAGAGAGAGTTTGCCCCAAATCAGCACCTCAGGCCTCGCTGAAAGAGAG
Organism: Tillandsia leiboldiana; assembly: GCA_029204045.2. Lineage (NCBI taxonomy): Eukaryota > Viridiplantae > Streptophyta > Magnoliopsida > Poales > Bromeliaceae > Tillandsia > Tillandsia leiboldiana. The sequence continues at coordinate 2,024,226 of CM055082.1, forward strand.
TATCCTCCCTGCACGGCCCACCCTGCGAAACCCAGCTCCTGAACCCGAGCCGAAGGGCCCACTCCCAGGCCTGGCGGGACTCTCCCTAGCCCCCCAACCTCCAAACACGAAACCCCAAGCCGAAGAACCCCCACACCTGTGCCAAATCCCGACGTGGACCCGCCTTGGGTACGCAGACCCAGACGATCAGACCCAGACCCCCAAAGGGTGAAAGCAACGCCGAGAGAGACCTGCCACAAGGCAAGCCCAAGACCTCCGTCGCCCTCCCTCCTACCGCCCACCACCCCAACCCCAACACTCCTTCCCAAGTACCCTATCCGCTTCACCGAATTTGAAAAATTGCCCAACAAGTCATCCAACCGGGGAGCGAGGTTAGTCGATGGAAGCAGGTAAGCAGACCCCGCTCCACCACGCACCTCGCCCAGCAGACTGACACGCTCCCCCATGCCGGCCCGTAGCCTGAGAGAAGAAGATCAATCGATATTGCCCCTCCCCGCGCCGGTGGCCGCCGCAGCACCGCCACCCCCCAGCGGCACAGGAACCACCAGCCTCCGACGATCCCTAATTTCAGAATAATTCCATGAGTTGCTTTGATTGGACGCGCTACCAGCCCCCGCCACACTATCTCCCTTATCATCAGCATTCAGGTTGGTCCACCGCGCCAATTGTCTCCCAATCGGATCAGTTTGATCCCCCCTTTCATTGGGGTCCCCTTCCGGGAAAAGGAGTCCCCCGGTCGTCCCCTCCAAAAGGAGCGGTGCTCACCAAGACGACTCTGACACTCACGATAACATCCCCCAGAGTAAGGAGGAGGTTCTCCAGAATGTCCGTCGGATCGTCTACCGCCACTTGGCACTTGAAGAAATTAATGTCCAATAAATTTCGGCTATTATCGTCAGATCGTAGGAATCTCCCGAACCCGTTGACCACCACAACCACCCTATTTTCACACCAACACTCATACGATAAGTTCATCAGTTTAATCCACACCTTATAAGTCAGCCTCGCTCGCACAGCATCTCTATATGGGTTCCACATGAAGCACCGGAGGCGGCAGTGAGCAAGGCGGATCCTGTCCCTCCGGATCAGATCCTCCGGTTGCACCCACTATGGGAGAAAAATCACAAAATCTCTCTCCCGAAAATGGGTCACCAGGAAATCGTTGGAAAAACAGCTGAAACACCCCGCCAAATCATTCGCCAGCGTACCTTGTGGGTAATGACCAAGGTTGGCCAGTCCGCAGGTTATAGCAATGACCGCTCTTCGACCCTGTTGTTGACGGATGTGAAATCCCTCCGTAAGCGGAATGAAGACCTTCATGGAATGCGGGCGGAACCTTGCTGCTCCTTGCATTTTCCCGCTGTACCTAGCACTCTGTGAGCGACAATTGCGAGCGTAATGGCCGCTCCCGAAACACCTGGCGCACCTCACGGAGTCTCTACAGTCGCGGACCCAGTGATCACTGGCCAAGCACTTGAAGCATCTACCCTCCTCGTTCGCTCTACCTCCTACCGGATGAGAATTCCTACCGCTTTCGCTTGGAAGAAGAAGAGGGAGCAGTGTTATCGGCCCTCCGAGACAAGAGGACCTCTTTATAGGACCTCCTCCTCTCAACATCCGCCCCCTTCGAGGTTCCCACTATGGACCTGCAGCTAAACCCCACCCCCTCAGAAAGCTCCCTAACGATGGGCACAAGCGAATCCTTGAGGGGACAAGTCCTAGTTAAAGGCTCCCCCTTGTGATCGGCCCAAGAAACCATACAAATTGTCTTCTTGCCCTTGTCAGCCACTCCTACCTTGGAGCAGCAGGATTCCTTAGCGAAATCGAGCCTGTGAGCTCTACTCCCTTTGCGTAACTTCCATTTTAGAGTCTGTGAGCAAAAAAGGTCCACCTCATGGTCCTGCCCGACGAATGACAAGACCCTACCACCTTCCTACGCCCCGATTCCTTGAAAGAATCTCCTACTCCCCGTCTTCTCCAACGTACTCCACCAAAGCCACGCGCAAGGTATACTCACTCCTCCGGGTATTCGCTCTTTCATCAGCATGAAAGCGTTTCCTTGCTGGCTTTTAGTATGAAGTATTTTTTTTTATACTGGGTACATTAGTTATCACCAGTGAAATAGTATTCATTTTGTCCCCAAAGAGATGCACCTAGATTTTCATGCAACATACTGAAACTCTCTTCTTCAAAATCCCCAAGGCTGCGTTTGGAACGGAGTTAAGCTAGTTCCCGCTAAACCGGGGATAGGTATAAAGTTGGGAACTAGAGCTTAATCTCGTTTGGGGATGGTTCTAGGGATAAGAGAATTTGTGTTTGGTTTATTAATGGGAATAGGAGGGATAAAAAGGATAAGAAGGGTAAATTACCTTTTTGCCCCCAAGAGTTAATATGTGATAAAAGTTGTTAAAAATTGATTAGTTCGTTTTAATTAATAGATTAATAGTTTAAAAAAATAAAAGTAAAATTATAATCCTTATTAAAAATATTATTTAAAAATAATACATTTTATTTAATAAATAATTTTTTCAACTTAAAATTTAAATTTAAAATATAAAATTTCACCATTTTAATTTTAAGATTTACAATTTTATAATATTAATTTTAAATAATTAATTTTTAATATAAATTTTTTAAAAAATTCACAAAATTCGTATATTTGATAAATATTTGTAAATTTGTACCAACGAGCTTTATTATGTCATTAAAATTTGGTAACCTCGTTTATCTCGTCTTAATTAATAGATTATTGGTTTAAGAAAATATAAATAAATTTATAATCATAATTAAAATGTATTATTATAAAATAATACATTTAATTTAATAATTAATCTGTTCAATTTAAAAATTAAATTTAAAATATAAAATTTCAACATTTTAATTTTAAGATTTACAATTTTATAATATTAATTTTAAATAATTAATTTTTAATATAAATTTTTTTAAAATTTCACAAAATTCGTATAATTGATAAATATTTGTAAATTTGTACCAACGAGCTTTATTATGTCATTATAATTTGCTAACCTCGTTTTTCTCTTCTTAATTAATGGATTATTGGTTTAAGAAAATATAAATAAATTTATAATCATAATTAAAATGTATTATTAGAAAATAATACATTTAATTTAATAATTAATCTGTTCAACTTAAAATTTAAATTTAAAATTTAAAATTTCAACATTTTAATTTTAATATTTACAATTATATAATATTAATTTTAAATAATTAATTTTTAACTTAATTTTTTGTAAAAATTCACCAAATTCGTATATTTGATAAATATTTGTAAATTTTTATTTACAAATTCCATATTACTCCCTACTAATATATACACACATCTGTTTATTACAATAATTTATTTATGTACATACTTATCGCCGGACTAACTTCTATTATTCCACAATTGATCTGTAATATCCTTTCGAATGGCGTTGCCCCGCCGCGAGTCTGATGCATTGGGCAATGAAGCATCAGGAATTTGAATACCTTCGTCATTCTCTTCCTCAACGATAGCATGTTGGTCAACTGAATCATTGAAGTATCGATCACTACCGTGATGTATAATAATAAAATTATGTATGACGCAGCAAGCCATTGCAATCAGACACTGCACCCTAAACGGAAACGGCGTTGCAATATTTAAAATCTTAAATCGTTTTTTCAATACCCCGAATGTTTTCTCCACCACATTACGTAATTGGGCATGACGATGATTATAAAGATCCTTCACGCTCCGATGTACCCGACTACGTGCGTTACTATCAAATTGGCTGATATGATAGCGCTCTCCTCTATACGGCGCCAAAAATTTGTCGGTGTTTGCGTACCCAGAATCAACCAAGTAGAATTTTTCTGTTAACGACATAATATAATAAGAAGTTATACTGTAATTATATATGTATTAAAATTAATAACTGTAATATAGTGAATTGTCAGATTTTCTTACTACCTTCGGGTACTGTGAAACCGCCTGTTTCACACGCCCATCTGAGGACTCGCATATCAGCGGCGGATCCTTCCCACCCAGTGCAAACAAAAAGAAATTCTTGATCAAAGTTGACCGCAGCCATCACATTTTGTGATGTAAACCCTTTCCGACACCGAAAACGTGCTTGGTCGCTCAACTTGACAATCGCCGGAATATGGGTCCCGTCAACCGCACCAATTGCATTCTGCAAATGTACATCGAACATTCAATATCTTTCTTTTTTAAGCCGTCGTTGGCAATACTCATATAATTAATCGTATAAAATACCAATGATTTAAATTTAATACATCACCTTGAAATGATGAAAATTTGTACTATCTGAGATCCGCGGATGAACATGAGTGTTGCTTGTCGGTTGAGTGATATATTCGTCTTTTAACATAACGATGCCCCGCAGTACCTTATTAAAATATCTACTGATTGTCTCCCCTGAATGTTGGAATGTTTCGGCGAGCACCCTATTTGCAACGCCGTGGCCAATACAAAAAAGAAATATTCCAAGCTGTTCATCAACGGTGATATTTCTTGAGGCGTGTATAAGTCCCTTACCAACAAGCTCATCTCGTAAAGCAATGAATGTGGTAGTCGTCATTCTGAAATGCTGGTACCCACGGTCTGGATGACCATTTAATATATCACCAATAAATTGATGCCCAGTAAATGGTCTGGTTCGACATGGACGTCTCGGGATTGGAATAACATCAGTCTGATCACCTTGATCATATTGCATCGCACAGACTTGTTCCCAATAATCGTCATCGTCATCTAATATCGTCAGTATATTCGCAACGATCGCGGACGAAAATATGGTGCGATAAAATGAAGCTTCCATTTTTTCTGCAAAGAGCCGTTTGTATTCAACCAATATGTCGCAGTATATAAACATTGTCTAAACATTAAAAACAAATACGTAAAGTATATAATGCAACATACAACATAACAAGTCTCGAATATATACCATAGAAGTTATCATCCTCAAATAAAACACATAACAGTAGTACAATATTACATTATCATATACCTAATCTAAACATAAAGTAAAGCATCATAATGTTCCCACAATATTACATTACCAGGTACATATTCTAAACATAAAACTAAGCATCACAATGTTCCTTCAATATTACATTACCAGGTACCTAATTTAAACATGTAATTAAGCATCACAAATGTTGCTACATAGCATGCGCGTCGTTCATTGTCATGAATACTGTCGAAATATTATATTCAAGGGAAGAACTGTCGAAATAAAAGACTATCTTTCGCTAGTTGGCGATCCAGCCACTTCATAGCATGCGCGTCGTTCATTGTCATGAATACTTGCCTATTCTTGTCTTCTTTTAATGCCTCTGCGGCTGCCACTACCTGATCATCTGTAATTCCATGTAAAGAATATACTCGGGCCATACAGTCCTCGATTGTCGCGATATTGCCTCGTTGGCTAATTTCAACTTGGTACATTTGGCGGACTAGCTCAAGCTTTTGCTTTCCAATTTCCACCATTTCAGCGAAGGGGTTACTAGTGCCTTGATCCTTTTGCTTCCCACATTTCTACGCTGGGTATTTGATCGGCGTGGAGATCGAGGCCTTTTCCCCGCAGAGCTATGCCCTGAACCACTTCCACTAGCACCGATGTTTGGTCCTAGAGGAGCAGGACTTGGCGATCGTGATGTATAACCCGGCATTATGTTCTCAAAGCTGGGTGGTATAGCTGGATCTTCATCATGAGAGAAGATGAAGATGAACTATCAACAGTTTCGGGAATTGGCATAAAAGAGGAAACCCCGAATGTGCCTGTTGCCGTATTTTTTTGAGTCAGAAACTCAATATCCTTATAATGAGGGAATGGTTTATCCTACATTTTGCTAGGCCGGATTCTCCTGGACAAAGACACGAGGATTAGGATTGCTTCACCAATGTAAATATCTACTAACTTACAATCTTAACGCAAATAATATAAATTTTACCGCGATACTGCTTGCCAGTCTTCATTATCACCAGGGGTAGGAATGTTGTTCGTGTGATCCCATCCCAGCCGCTCTTGTTTGATAAGTAGTAATATAATGCAAAAGTTCTCTTCAGAACTGTTAGACGGTTCTTTATTTGGCCTTTTTTAGGTTCGATCTTATGTTTAGAATTGACCTCTTTAACGACTCGGTTCCACGCCAGAGGTGTGAAACAGTACCATTTATATTGTTCCCCAGTGTGTGCTCCTCTGTTAACAAAGCTAATAGGGTGCTATCCATAGATTCGGTCCAGTTAGGTGTTTGCGTTCCCGTTTGTGGGCGCGAACTACTTCCACCTTCTGTCCGCATATTCTCATTTTGACGGTAGTTTTGGGTTTGTTCGATGTTAGGCGTAGGCCTAGAAAATCTCTTCCAAGGACGCATCTGATTAAAATAATTTGTTATGGGTAAAGATCATGCAACACTGATATTGCTTCCCAACATTGGTGTTAAAGTAAATAATTATTAATATAGAATTAAATTGTTGGCCCAACGGGATGATACTCAACCTTGGTTGTTGTAAAAAAATAGTGTATTTTTTTTAAAAAATTTGCTCAATAGTTTCCAACTATACATGGGGTTGCAATGGATTAAAAATCCTTGCCATCCAACTGATGGAATATGGAAAACTTTCATCATTGCAAAAGGTTGGGTGATTTCATCCTTTTTGGGTCATTTTTTTGCGGCAACTAGCAATTATACATTTTAATTTCCAATTATCTATGCGAACAACACTCACTTAAACCAAATATAGAATATCACAAATATATATAGCAATAATAGGTGAGTGAGATTAATGGAGCGAACTTACTTTGCGTGAGGCTTTCGGAAGACAGAGAATGAAATCAACCCAACAGATCGGCACCAAACAGTCAGCAAGGCAGGCAAGGCAGCCAATTCACATGTTAGAAACACTGTACCACGACAGGAGCGCAAGAAGTAGGCGGACGAAGAAGAACGGCGGCGGCCTCGGGGGCTCGGGGTGGGGGGGGGGGGGGGGGCAGCGGGCTCGGGGCCAGGCACGGGGGGCAGAGGGAGAAGAAGGCGACGAGCTCGGGGGCTCGGGGGGCGGAGGACAGAAGTAGGCGGCGGCCTCGGGTGGGCTCGGGGGGCAGCGGGCTCGGGGGCCCAGGCACTGGGGGCAGAGGGTAGAAGAAGGCGACGAGGTCGGGGGCTCGGGGGGCGGAAGGAAAAGAAGATGGCGGCGGCTCGGGGGCCCGGGCGCGGGGGGGCGGCGGCCTCGGGGGCGCCGGCCTCGGGGGCCCGGACGCGGGGGGCCCGGAAGCGGGGGGCCGGCCGGGCAACGGGGGGCTCGGGGGGGCGGAGGGAGAGGAGGGAGGAGCGCGGGGGGGGGCGGCGCCTCCGGGGGGCGGCGGCCTCTCGGGGGCCCGGACGCGGGGGGGCCGGCCGGCAGCGGGGGGCTCGGTGGGGGCGGAGGGAGAGGAGGGAGGAGCGCGGGAGGGCGGCGGCCTCGGTGGGCCCGGACGCGGGGGCCGGCCGGCAACGGGGAGCTCGGGGGGGCGGAGGGAGAGGAGGGATGAGCGCAGGGGGGCGGCAGCCCTCGGGGGCCCAGCCCGCGGGGGGGCGGGCGGCTGGGGGGGCGGCGGCTCGGGGGCCCGGACGCGGGGGCCGGCCGGCAGCTGGGGTGCCGGGGGGCGGAGGGAGAGGAGGGAGGGGAGCGCGGGGGGCGGCGGCCTCGGGGCGGACGCGGGGGTGCGGCGGCTCGGGGCCCGGAACGCGGGGGCCGGCGGGCCCTCGAGGCCGGGGGCCCGGGGGCGTCCGGGCCCCGAGGCCGCCGCCCCCGGCGCTCTCCCTCCTCCCCCCGCCCCCCCGAGCCCCCGCTGCCGGCGGCCCCCGCGTCCGGGCCCCTAGGCCGCCGCCCAACGAGGCCGGCCGGCCCCACCGCGTCTGGGCCCCGAGGCTGACAGCCCCCCTGCGCTCTCCCTCCTCTCCCTCCGCCCCCCCGGCTCCCCGTTGCCGGCGGCCCCCGCGTCTGGGGCCCCGAGGCCGCCCGCCTCCCGCGCTCCTCCTCCTCTCCCTCCGCCCCCCGAGCCCCCGCTGCCGGCCGGCCCCAGCGGTCCGGGCCCCCGAGGCCGCCGCCCCCCCGAGGCCGCCGCCCACCCCGCGCTCCTCTCCTCCACCTCCGCCCCCCCGAGCCCCCCGGGTTGCGGCCGGCCCCCGCTTCCGGGCCCCCGGTCAGGCGCCCCGAGGCCGGCGCCCCCCCGAGGGCGACGCCCCCCCCGCGCCCGGGCCCCGAGCCGCCGCCATCTTCTTCTCCGCCCCCCGAGCCCCCGACCTCGTCGCCTTCTTCTCCCTTGCCCCAGTGCCTGGGCCCCCGCGGCCGCTGCCCCCCCGAGCCCCGAGCCGCCGCCTACTTCTTCCTCCGCCCCCCGAGCCCCCGAGCTCGTCGCATTCTTCTCCCTCTGCCCCCGTGCCTGGCCCCCGAGCCCGCTGCCCCCCCCCCCCCCCACACCCCGAGCCCACCGAGGCCGCCGCCTTCTCTTCGTCCGCCTACTTCTTGCGCTCCTGTGTGGTTACAGTGTTTCTAACATTGTGAAAGGGCTGCTTGCCTGCCTTGCTGACTGTTTGGTGCCGATCTGTTGGGTTGATTTCATTCTCTGTCTTCCGAAAGCATCACGCAAAGTAAGTTCGCTCCATAATCTCACTCCCTATTATTGCTATATATATTGTGATATTCTATATATTTGGTTTAAGTGAGTGTTGTTCGCATATATAATTGGGAAATTAAAATGTATAATTGCTAGTTGCCGCAAAAAATGACCCAAAAAGGATGAAATCACCCAACCTTTGCAATGATGAAAGTTTCCATATTCATCAGTTGGATGGCAAGATTTTTAATCCATTGCAACCCCATGTATAGTTGGAAACTAATTGAGCAAAATTTTTTAAAAAAATACACTATTTTTTACAACAACCAAGGTTGGAGTATCATCCCGTGGGCAACAAATTAATTCTATATTAATAATTAATTTACTTACACCAATGTTGGGAAGCAATATCAAGTGTTGCATGATCTTTACCCATAACCAATTATTTTAATCAGATGCGTCCTGGAAGAGATTTTCTAGGCCTACGCCTAACATCGAACAAACCAAAAACTACCGTCAAAATGAGAATATGCGGCAGAAGTGGAAGTAGTTCGCGCCCACAAACGGGTGAACGCAAACACCAACTGGACCGAATCTATGGATAGCACCCTATTAGCTTTGTTAACAGAGGAGCACACACTGGGGAACAATATAAATGGTACTTTCACACCTCTGGCGTGGAACCGAGTCGTTAAAGAGGTCAATTCTAACATAATATCGACCTAAAAAAAGGCCAAATAAAGAACCGTCTTAAAGTTCTGAAGAGAACTTTTGCATTATATTACTACTTATCAAACAAGAGCGGCTGGGGATGGGATCACACGAACAACATTCCTACCCCTGGTGATAATGAAGACTGGCAAGCAGTAATCGCGGTAAAATTTATATTATTTGCGTTAAGATTGTAAGTAGTAGATATTTAAATTGGTGAAGCAACCTAATCCTCGTGTCTTTGTCCAGGAGAATCGGCCTATGCAAAATGTAGGGATAAACCATTCCCTCATTATAAGGATATTGAGTTTCTGACTCAAAAAATACGGCAACAGGACTTCGGGTTTCCTCTTTTATGCCAATTCACGAACTGTGATAGTTCATCTTCATCTTCTCCTCATGATGACGATCCAGCTATACCATCCCAGCTTTGAGAACATAATGCCGGGTTATTATACATCGATCGCCAAGTCTGCTCCTCTAGGACCAAACATCGGTGCTAGTGGAAGTGGTTCAGGGCATAGCTCTGCGGGGAAAAGGCCTCGATCTACCGCCGATCCAATACCCAGCGTAGAAATGTTGGGAAGCAAAAGGATCAAGGCACTAGTAACCCTTCGCTGAAATGGTGGAAATGGAAAGCAAAAGCTGAGCTAGTCCGCCAAATGTACAAGTTGAAATAGCCACGAGGGGCAATATCGCGACAATCGAGGACTGTATGGCCCGAGTATATTCTTTATGGAATTAAGATGATCAGGTAGTGGCAGCCGCAGAGGCATTAAAAGAAGACAAGAATAGGCAAGTATCATGACAATGAACGACGCGCATGCTATGAAGTGGCTGGATCGCCAACTAGCGAAAGATAGTCTTTTATTTCGACAGTTCTTCCCTTGAATATATATTTGCCAGTATTCATGACAATGAACGACGCGCATGCTATGTAGCAACATTTGTGATGCTTAATTACTGTTAAATTAGGTACCTGGTAATGGAATATGAAGGAACATTGTGTGCGTAGTTTTATGTTAGAATATGTACCTGGTAAGTAATATTGTGGGAACATTATGATGCTTTACTTTATGTTAGATAGTATATGATAGGAATATTGTACTATGTATGTGTTTTATTTGAGATGATTGATAATTCTATTGGTATATTTCGAGATTGTTATGTATGTTATGTTGCATATATACTTAAGTATTTGTTTTTTAATGTTTAGACAATGTTTATATAATGCGACATATTGGTTGAATACCAACGGCTCTTTGCAGAAAAAATGGAAGCTTCATTTTATCGCACCATATTTTCGTCCTGCGACGTTGCGAATATACTGACGATATTAGAGTGACGAGTGACGATTATTGGGGAACAAGTCTGTGCGATGCAATATGATCAAGGTGATCAGACGATGTTATTCCAATCCCGAGACGTCCATGTCGAAACCAGACCATTTACTGGGCATCAATTTATTGTGATATTTAAAATGGGCATCCAGACCGTGGGTACCAGCATTCAGAATGACGCATACACATCTCATATGCTTACGAGATGAGCTTGTTGGTAAGGGACTTATACACGCCTCAAAGAAATATCAACCGTTGATGAACAGCGTGGAATATTTCTTTTTTTGATTGCCACGGCGTTGCAAATAGGGTGCTCGCGAAACATTCCAATTCAGGGGAGACAATTCAGTAGATATTTTTAATACGGTAATGCGGGGCATCGTTATGTTAAAAGACGAATATATCACTCAACCGACAAGCAACATCAGTTCATCCGCGGATTCTCAGATAGTACAAATTTTCATCATTTAAAGGTGATGTATTAAATTTAATCATTGGTTATTTTATACGATTAATTATATGAGTATTGCCAACGACGGCTTAAAAAAGAAAGAATTGAATGTTCGAGTACATTTTTGCAGTAAGCAATTGGTGCGGTTGACGGGACCCATATTCCGGGATTGTCAAGTTGAGCGACCAAGCACGTTTTCGTGTCGGAAAGGGTTTACATCACAAAATGTGATGG